>VXBP01006269.1:133649-186199 GCA_013400115.1 Rhinopomastus cyanomelas | reverse complement strand
TGGGCCTTCCCCCGGCGGCCCCTGGCGGGGGAGGGAGGGGAGGTTGCGCGGGGTCTCAGGGCGCAATGGCGGCCCAGGGCTGGGAGGGGCCTTGGCGCCAGGTAAGAGCCTGGAACAAGCGCCCGGTAACCCTGTGCAAGACCCCAGCGCCCACTTATTCAGACCTTCCAGTCCCCCTGAAGTCCCAGGAACTGCCCAGCTCCCGCCAGGGGTTCATTGTTTGGGGCCCAGGCCAGAGGGGAGTTGGGGTTCTGCTGCCTGGAAGCCCTGCTGCAGCTCCCAGTCCCTGCAGGGGCTCCAGGAGAGCTGGAGAGGGACTGTTTCTGAAAGGCTCTGGTGCTGGGACAAGGAGCTGGTTCAGGCTCCAAGACAGGAGATTGAGATGGGTTCTGAGGCAGAAACCCCTCCCTGGGAGGGGGCTGAGGCCCTGGAACAGGCTGCCCAGAGAGTTGTCGCTGCTCCTTCCCCCCCGGCAGTGTCCAGGGGCCAACTGGATGGGGCTGGGGGCACCCTGGTCTGGTCAGAGATATTGCTGCCCCTGCCCAGTTAGGCAATCCCTTCAAACCTAAACCACACTCTCATTCTATGAAAACCCATTTTTACTGACAGATCTCCCTGTTGGAGGCAGCTCTGCAGCTCATAAAAGGGTGCAAGGAGTGTGGGAGCTGCTGTTCTCAGGCTGGCCCTGCATCTTGCAGTGGTACCACCTCTCGCAGGAATGTTGTGGCCTTAGAAACCACTGCTGAGCTCTGTGTAGGAGGGAAAAAGCACTACTGTGGTTTAGGTTTGGCTGTGGTAAAGAAGCAGCAAGTGTAGCAGAAATAGGAAAAGGAGGAAGAGCACCAATTGCTTTGGGAACGTTAGCTGCTTCCCAGAGACTTCAGGAGTTGCTTGTGCCCTGCAGCTTTGCCTCCCTTCTGCCCACTGTCAGATTTGTGGTACTTCTGTAGCACCCTCCCCTCTCACTTTTAAATCCTTTAGTCCACAATCTGTTCCCTACCTGTGATTTGCTTCCTCATCTGCTTTGCGTGGTGCAAACGCCCCCTCCACCAGGGCAGAGCACTTGATTTGAGGTTCTGCGGAACCTCTGTGTACCCTCACTCCCATGAAGTGTGTACTGGGCAGTGGGTTAGATGCGCTCTTGATGATCAGAGATAAAGCCTAGCTTTGAGCTCCCTGTGCAGGGCAGGGATTGGGGCATTCAGAGTCAATGTTCATGATTAAATAAAGGGGTAGGGATAGTTTGGGGAAGCCCCACAGTGGGATCAGCACAGTGTTGTCCCAGCAGGCCCCATTGTGGGATATGGGAAAGGAGCAGAGCATGACATGTTTCGCTCCCACTGCCAGGGGATGTGGTGCTGCTGTTGCTTAACATGTGTCTGTGTGAAGGGTGACAGGTAGGAGAATTTCCTGCCTTGAAAGGGGCAGGAAAACAAATGCTGGGGACCCTTTTATTGGAAGGTGAATGAACAGGACAGCAGTGACAGAGCCCCACTTCCACAGGTGGGATTTCAGCTGTGGGACACTGGAAAACAGCCAGAGCTCTTGACTGAGGAAGCACAAATTGGTTATTTCAGTGCCCACAGAGACAGCCACTGCCTGTGTCCGTCCGTGGGACAAGAGTCAATCAGGACTGTGCGATTTCTCTCTCCAACAAGAGAGTTTCTTCTCTCATGCTGTTGTGTTGTTTTCTAACCTGGTTCCTGCAGCGTGAGGAACCATCGTGGTGAAATAGCTGCTGGAGGATTCCAGGCACCTTTCTGGCCATCAGTGCTCTGCATCCTCAGCTTCAGAGGAGGTCAGCAAGGATGAGTTCACTGCTCCAGAGTAAAAGCAATGCAAGGATTGAAAAGGAAGTGTTAAATCCTTCCTCAGCAGACACAGACACTCTGCAGAGTGTTTTTTAAAAAGTATAAACTGGGGACTAAGTGCAAATGTTGTTGGACTCTGGGGAGCTTCTGATATGATGGAACCAAAGCACTTGCCATCGTGACCCTCCTTGTGTCCCACCAGCACTGGTGGTGGCTGAGGGAAGGGACAGACACAGAGGAGAGCAGCTTGGCCCAGCGCTCACTGCACTCCGGAACGCCCAGAGCACCCAGCAGTTGCATTTTCCTCCTTGGCTGTTTGGCTAGTGGAGTGCGACGGTTCCTCGTGCTGCTGCCGCACGGAAGGATCCAGCCGAGTGAGAGGCTGCTGGTTGCGCTCAGCCCGTTTCCCACAAGGAAGCCTCGTTTGAGCTGTTTACATCCTCCCTTTGATCTTTGCTTTTGACATGAAAGGACACGTCAGCCAGGTACCAGGGAGCAAACAGAACGCAGCAGCAGCCCGGAGTCAGCTCTGCTTGCACAGCCTCTGCTCTTGGGCGCACACCTGCCTCGAAGCCACAGATCCCTATCAGCCTTCCCATTTCCTCCCTGTCATTTCTGCTCTCTGCTTCATGATGCTGTGTAACTTCTCGAGGTGGCTTTTGGCAGCTGGTTCCCTGCACAGAAAGATGCTGGGCTCCCCTGCTAGTGCCAGCCCGGCTCTTCGATTTCCCTCTCTCTAGAGCACAAGTGTTGTGGGAAATGCCCTCGGGTGTCCTCCTCAACCAAGGGCCTGCAGTTTCCTCCCTGAACGGCTGCAGTGTTTCAGCAGGCAGCTGCTTGCAGCTCAGTCCAGCAGGAGCAGCAGTACAGCAGCAGGTGATGCTGGCCCTCGAGGAAACCAGGTTCCTTTCTCTTCTCAGCAGCTTAGGAACCTTTCAGGGTGAAAAGTCCAAAGTGTGAGAAGCTGCTGGACCTAAGGCTCTGCTGAATAGTTACCCACCTGCCTGTTTTTAACTAGAAGACTGGGTGTTCCAGACTTGCTGAGGAACCAAAGTAAGCCGGTCACTGTGTTGTTAAGGTGCAGCAAGCTCGGTGGTGGGGGTAACCGTGAGTGTGGGAGGGAGAAAACAGAGGTGAACTGCTACTTTTGTCAGCCATTAGTTCTCCTGTGCTGTGGGCACGAGCTGGGTGTTTGCTCCTCGGAAATAAATCCCTGAACTCTTTTGCTGTTTTGTGGTTTTTTGATAGGGCTTTCAGTCTGCAAACCCACGCTGGGATCCTCCAGCAGGAGAGGGGCCATACGGCCTATGGGATGGGCCCCAGTGTACCTTGGTTCTTGGCTTTGCCCAGACAGGGGTGGCTTCTCTCTGCTTCGTCCGGGCTCCTGCTGGGATGATTTCTTGCAAAACTCAAGCCAGAAAACTAGCCCTTGTAGCCCTTATTCTTGCAGCCCCTGTGCTCTCATGGTGAGAGCTGACTCTCGGTGGCTTCTTGCTGCAGGCGACAGGGCCAGGTGGAATAGTACCAGCCCTTCTGCAACTTCTTGGTCTTTTGCTGAGGCCTCACTTAATCCCAGTTCTGTTCTGTTTTGGGAACAGCCTGGACTGGGCATCACTTAACAGGGGTGAGGACACGGCTGCACTGTCCTTCCCCAGGGGAAGAAGGTGCAGCTCAAGGACCCTGCAAAGAACGGGGTAAGACAACAAATAGGCATGGGCAGGGTGCTGGCACCTTGCTGATCAGGTCTGCAGCCCAGCCAGGGGGCTCTGCAATTACTGCTTTATCTTTCAGGCATCCTGCAGGATTCAGGATCCTCTCAAGCAACGAGAAAGGAAGCAGAAGAAAAACAAAAGGGCCTTCCTGCTTGCCCATGTTACAGGAAGCTCTGCACTGTCTGAGGGAACCACCACCAAGGGAAGAGGCACTGGCCTCAAGAGACTTTAAAGAGCAAAGCAGAAGTTCAAGCAGAGGAAATTCCTGTTCCTATTCTCCTTTCTCCTTTAGGAGTTCAGCATGAGGGCCACAACGAGAGGCTGGCTGCCTCCAGCTAACACCCACCAGCATCTCTGTGCTTGAGATGAGACCTTGGGAACCGCAGGGTTGAGACAGAGCTGCCCTGCGGCCAGGACAAACAGAACTGCAGACCCACTGGGGCACAAGCATCTTTAAGCCCTTCTGGGAAGACACCAGGCTGTGCCAGTCTCTGGCAAAGAAAAGCCTGGCAGATCCTTTTGTGGGTTCTGAACTGTCCTTGGGATGCTGGGACAGGCTGGCGATGTGACTGGTCAGAGCTGCCAGGCTCTGCAGATAAGTCAGGCCACAAATACACAATAAATCAGAACTTCTCTCTGGGCAGCCTTGGTTTTGTGTTGGAGAACTGCTCCTGCTCACGGCAGCAAGCACCAGCCTCTACCAGAGCACCGCAGGCAGGGTCTGTGTAACCCAGCTGGTGGGGAACATGCTGGGTTAACCAGAGACCTTTGCAGTCACACCCCATGTTCCAGCCCATGTTTGAAGAGCACCAGTGGAGAGCTCTGTGGGTAGGAAGTGCTCTGAAAGAGCTGCATCCATGGACTAGGTGAGATTTACACCCAGGAAAATCATGTTTGAATTCCTGTCTCTGGGATACGCACCTTTCACAGGCTCAGCCCCTGGTTTCCTTCCTGCTTTTGCCTCTGTTGAACAATTTTAACCTCCCACTTCGGGGCCGTCCTGCACAGCCCTGCCTGTGCTCCTTCCTTTCCCCCTCCTGCCCTTCCTGCCTTGGTGCCCCCACCAGCCAGTGACAGATGCTTCTCCTTCCCTGGAAGTTTGTTCCGAGTCCTTCTACCCCATCATTCACCCTGACACTTCTCTGCTCCTGAGAGGCCCCTGTCCTGTTTCACCCAGTAGAACAACTGAAGCATCAAGTCATCCCCATCTCAACCTGACCCATCTCTGAGAGTTACCCCACGTAAGTTAGGACTTGCTGGCCCAAAGTCAGCTTTGTTCAGTTGGTGGAAAACAGACTCTGGAGGAACATCCCAGCCTCCGGCGCTGCCTGGTGCCAGGCGAGGAGTAATTAACCCAGATTTGGCCCAAAGAATTGCTCCCCATCGCCCAGCTGAGCTGAGCTCCAGCCTTACTTCACCTTGTGCTTCCATAAGTGCTTTTCCCCCTCCACACACATTCCGCTGCATCCTCTGGCATTTCTTGCTGGATCCACTTGGATATAAACAGCACAAAGGAAGCAATAAGGAAACTCCTCCCTATCCCTTGCTCTAACCACTTCAGCCCTGCTGCCAGCTCGCTGCAGGGTATCACAAGCTGGGGAGCTCCCTTACTTGGAGCAGCCCTGGCTCTGGGGCACCAGTGTCTATGTTGGTAGAACCCCCACACTGCCCATCAGAGCTGCCACAGAGCATCTGTCAAGGGGGCTGCTGTGGGTCTCCTCTCCAGCAGCCAGGTGATGCTGGTTATCTGTTGAACAGAAACGGGGTGGTTTCCTGTCTGTTTATCACAGAGACTCGTTTGGCTGCTCTCAGGGTTGCAGCGGCTCTGATGGTGCAGAGCTGAGCTCTCCACTGGCACAAAAGGAAGGAGAAATAAGGAATTACAACAGCAACCCCCAAGTCAAACGTCCGTGACGATTGGCAGTGGAGGCAGAACTGTGGGGCTTCCGATCCACTGCCGAGCTGTTCCCACCTCTGGGAGCTGTTCCCACCTCTGGGAGCTGTTCCCACCTCTGGGAGCTGTTCCCACCTCTGGGAGCTGTTCCCACCTCTGGGAGCTGTTCCCACCTCTGGGAGCTGTTCCCACCTCTGGGAGCTGTTCCCACCTCTGGGAGCTGTTCCCACCTCTGGGAGCTGTTCCCACCTCTGGGAGCTGTTCCCACCTCTGGGAG
The DNA here is from genome assembly GCA_013400115.1 of Rhinopomastus cyanomelas. Classification (NCBI taxonomy): domain Eukaryota; kingdom Metazoa; phylum Chordata; class Aves; order Bucerotiformes; family Rhinopomastidae; genus Rhinopomastus; species Rhinopomastus cyanomelas. The sequence continues at coordinate 180,505 of VXBP01006269.1, read as the reverse complement.
CTGTTCCCACCTCTGGGAGCTGTTCCCACCTCTGGGAGCTGTTCCCACCTCTGGGAGCTGTTCCCACCTCTGGGAGCTGTTCCCACCTCTGGGAGCTGTTCCCACCTCTGGGAGCTGTTCCCACCTCTGGGAGCTGTTCCCACCTCTGGGAGCTGTTCCCACCTCTGGGAGCTGTTCCCACCTCTGGGAGCTGTTCCCACCTCTGGGAGCTGTTCCCACCTCTGGGAGCTGTTCCCACCTCTGGGAGCTGTTCCCACCTCTGGGAGCTGTTCCCACCTCTGGGAGCTGTTCCCACCTCTGGGAGCTGTTCCCACCTCTGGGAGCTGTTCCCACCTCTGGGAGCTGTTCCCACCTCTGGGAGCTGTTCCCACCTCTGGGAGCTGTTCCCACCTCTGGGCTGTCCAGGATGCAGTCTGCTTGTGGTTCCCACCAGCTCTCCTGCCACCCTGTTCCCCTCCCCACCCACAGACTGCGCTGTTAGGTCTGTCCACATCCACTCCCGACGGCTCTGCGCCAGGGCAGCGCTACTTCCCTGCTCTCCTGTCCGCGCAGGAGGCTGAGGGGCGCCCTCGGGTCCCCTTGCCCACGCAGGGACTGGAGCTGCTGCTGCCATCTGGTGGGACAGGAGCCGGACAGCTGCTCCCTCCGCACCCCCTGCCCTCACAGGGGTGACCTCCTCTCCGCCGATGGCCTCCCAGGTTCACTTCCAGTCTGTCCTGGCCAGCAGCAGAGCTGCAGTCCCTTTCCCCACCCACAAATCGCCCCCCTCCTCATGACTTCTGAGCCAAATCTGATTTGTGGGAACATGGAAGGATCAGGGAGGGCCCGATGGTCAAGAGCGAGCACCTCTGTCTGGGGCACAGCCTTCCAGGGAGGGCAGTGGGGACACATGGAGCTGCTTAAGGAGGCTGTGCTTTCCTCACACTGTTGTCCCTCCAGGGAAAGGCCATTTCAAACCCACTTGATGGGGAATTAGAAGGTGCCAGATTACTAAATTCGAAGAGTTTTGTGCCAACAGGAGGAAAAACGGCTGCAGAAAGCAGCCCCCTCCCCAGAAGCAGAGGTTTAGCAGGGCAGCAGCCCCTAGCAAGCAGCAGAAAGCCCCCCACTCACCACAGAGAACCAGCACGAGAGCCCAGTGCAAGCTGTTATGGGATCCATCGAGGCTTGTGCCCCACAGCAGTGGGAATTCACGAGCAGCAGCCAGGTCCTGTGTCCACTCCAAGGGGTTCTCTGCTCACAGAAACAGACCTCAGGTTTCTCCACCTCCTTTTCAAGTGGCACCACTCTGCTGCTTCCCACCCGTCATCACAACTTACCTGGGGCTGGAGCCTCCTGCCATAAAGACGTGACATGGGAGTAATGTCCCCCAGGTCTGGGCACGAGCCCACCCTTCTCTAAAGAGTTCTGGAGCTCCTCCAGCACCTTTCAGTAGCGCTGTGGGTGACACAGACTCACAGCAAGGGCAAACCCAGCTTCTCTCCCTGCCCTCAGCACAGAGCCACACGCCCTAACCCTCTCTCTCATTTTCCCACCCCAAGTTCCACTTTCACAAGCAAGATTTGGCTACTGGATTACGAAGAGCAGAGAAGAGTGGGGAGTGCCCTGTTTGCTGGAGCTCCAAGGGCGGCCGCCTTCATGTTGCCCAAGCCCAGAGCTCTTCTTGTTGCCTTGACAAGTTGAGGGCTGAGAGCGAGAGCTCACACCCTGCTAACGCCTCCCGAGTGCTGTGAGGAACAGGCTGGGGTCCTGGGAAGCAGAGCTCAGCCTCCAACGCTCTCAGCCAGCCCTGGTCAGGAGCGCCAGCCCCGGACTGCGCAACGGCAGCTGGTTTGTTTGTGTTTGACACCAGGGAGGCTGCCAGCCGCCCAACACGTTTGGCAGCAGATGCCAGCAGCGCTCACTCACTCGCACAGCAGCACCCAGCCGACCGGCAGGAGGCTTCTCCTCACCCCTACAAAACCAAGTCCTAGCTTTAGAGTTCCTGTTGCCATTGGGAGCCAAACGGTTGGACAACTGACAGGGTCTGCAAGGCTGAAGAGGGGCTGTCAAGACCACAAACACAGGCATCGGCCAGCACTCACCCACACGGCAACAGGTTCAAGGGCAGCTTTGAAGTCTGACAAGTTCACAGCAGCTCTAGGCACTAAATGAGGCAGAGCAAGGTTAGGGGATCAGTTCACAGCCAGGGAACGTTTGCAAAAGGAATTACACCCCAAAGCAAAGGAAACAGCGATTAATCAGACCCAGGGGCCACCATCAGAGCCCCGGCCTGTCTCCTCCAGAGAAGCTGAGACCAAAAGTGGCAGGAAACGTTCCACACTCCACTACAAACACGTAGCTGGGGGAGAAGGAAAGCAGAGCCATAGGAGCTGGAAGGGATTTCAGACACGTTGTTGTGATCCCAGCACCTGGTGCATGAAACAGAGAGAAAGGCAGAAGGCTCAGGGGGCTTCAACAGGAGTTCTGGGAGCAAAGTGGAAACTTCCTCAGAAGTGTCTGAAGCGGTAAACCAGAGCAAGTCAAAGAACAGGAGCCCCGGAGGGGGAAGAGGTCTGGAAGTTATTTGGGAGTTACGGGCCTGACTGCTCAGCTGCTTCAAATACTTTGCAAGCTCAGGCACCTCATCACTGCGGAGTGCGCCCTGGCCAGCAACAAGAGCAGGGCTGGACTTGCTGCTTTGCCAGAGGCAATGGCTGTGTGACAAGGAAAGTAGCCCACTGCTCACAAGGCTCAAGATCCTCAGGGATGTGATGACACCCACCTATGGCTGCCCTGCTCAAGGGAACAGCAGCACTCTGGAAAACTCCTCTCAGCAAACAACGGCCTGAGCTGTGCAGAGAGGAAGCAGGTAAAAGCCTTGGCAATCACGTCAGGGTACTCTCAGCTGCACCCTACGGCAGGAATTCAACCTAGAAATCACGTCTGAAGCTTTGTCAGGGGTCTTGTTCCAGTGTTCGCCTGTCCGAGGCATCAAAGGCAAAACCAACCGACCACGACTGCAGCTTGGGACCGTGATGTTTATTGAAGGCTGGTTACACAACACAAACCCACCACATCCTCCTCACAGCTCAGTTCTTCAATGAGAGAGCGCTGATGGAACAGAAAACTCTGCCCACCTCTGACTGCCTGAGCCAGGGAGCACTGAGCTGCCTCTTCTGTGTCCTGGGTGCTGGCTCCACTATCCCTTTTGCTGACCTTGGTGAAGAGCCACTGCCACATGACAGGGCAGGCAGCAGTGAACAGATTCGTGTGCGGTGGTGGGGGAAAGAAAGGGAGCTGTCCCACTGCCAGCAAGTACACGAGAAGCACTTCCTGCAGAGGAAGGGTCTCCTCCCTGCCTGCAATCCACCTACCACAGGAAAGAATCTGCTTCTCTGACCCCCAGCCACAGTCCACTCGACCTGAGCCTCTGGATCAGCCTTACAGCTCGCACAGGCATGGCAGAGCCGTGCTCCTCACCGCTGAGGTGTCTGCTACTCTCACTGACACATGAAAGAGGAGCAGGCGAGCCCTGAGCCACAGTCCAGGACCTGCAGGTCTGTAACAGCACTGTCATGGGCAGGGAGTCACGGAGGCCACTGCTTTGTCCCAGGAAGGAGCAGACAAACACTCTGCTTCTGTTGCTCAAACTGCCTGGGAAGGGACGATTCTCAAACCCAGCGCACTGGTCAGTGGAGCCGCTGCTCCGACCGTGATGGGAGGAAGGCAGGGTTGCTATCGAGAGTGGTCGGTTTTATTTGACTAAGAATTTAAAGTGGGTTGGATTTCAGATTTCTTCTGCTTTTACCAGCGAGGAAACGGCAGAGATTCTTCCGGAAGGGGCTGATCTGGTCAGCCGAGGTGACCAGGCTACCTACGGCTGCAGAGCCGCGTTCACTGCGGCAGCTGGAGGAGCACGGACTGTCCGGAGGGCAGGTAGGTGATGTTGCGGGACCGTGAGAGCTGGTAGGCGATGTCTTCGGCAGCCTCCAGCTTGCGCAGCTCTATCAAGCCATCGCCGGCAGTCGCCAGCGAGTTGGCAATGAGCTCGGCTGCTTTGGAGTCCCCCTCAGCAGAGATGACTGCGGCTTTCTTCTGCTGCTCAGCCTGAGAGCAAACAGGTGAGATGGCAAATGAGCAGCAGAGAACAGTGCAAAGGCAGCAGGAAGATGCTGCTCTGTTTAAATTCCCACTGTACCACCCTACTGCTCTCTGCCCCACCGTGGGTGCTCACAGAGCTCCTGGGTTGACCTCTGAGACAGTGTAGCCTAGCCTGCGGCCAGGAGTGCTGCTGGGACACAGCCCCTGTGCCCACGATACCCAATAAAACCAACTGTGGGCTTCATGCATCTAACAGTATCTCCTGCACTGATGAGTGGGGTGTTGGCTGTAGCCTAGAGTGGCAGGAGATAGCAGGAACCACTCCCCAGGGTCTCAGGAGGACAAGGTACCTTTTCCACAATGAACCTGGCTCTCTCTGCTTCTTGCTGGGCTACCTGCTTCATTTCCACTGCCTCCGTGAACTCCTTGCCAAAGGTCAGGTGGGTCTGTGGGCACAAACAAAACCAAGTCCACAACACTGACAGTTTACAGCAGCGCTGCCACCACCCAGGCAGCTCCCAGTTTGCTTCTGTCAGCCCAACTGGATGGAGATGGGAAGCCCTGAAAGAACACAAACTGGCACAAGCAGACCTCCCCATCCAACTGGGAAGCCTCAAGGGAGGCACCAACACAGCTCCAGCCCAGCAAGCAGACCAGTAACACCAGCTCCTTCAGATTCCGCAGCTCCCCTCCCAAGGGAGAGAAGCCCACTGCCTGCCCAGTCACCCCACACCTTCCACTCTGTCACACACTGGTGTGTTCTGCCCAGGCTGTCTGGCTACCTGCAGGCGAATTTGCTTCAGAGGTGGCTTCAGTGAAAGCACCAGAGAAATTGCAAAAGCGCCCCTGTGCTCAAAGCTGAGTGAAAGTGCTTGAGCTCCTTCACTCCAGAGGCTTTAGGGGGAAGTCATCACAGAGACTGGGAGCGGTGGGTGCTGAAGTGCTAGGACCTGGGGTCAACACAGGCATAATTCCTCTTTTCTGATGAGAAGCTGCCGATGCCCAGGCTCTTGTGGGAAGTGCAGACAGAACCAGCCCCTCCAGCCTTTCACCCGGCACTGGGCCGACCTTGGGCAGAAAAGCCCCCAACTGGACAACAGGCAACTGCTTCAAGAAAATGTACCGGTGCAGCAGAACTGTATAAACAGCCAGACATCTCTTGCTGGGATGTTTCTGGCCAGAGGTTTTCCCTTTGCTGCTGCAGTGGCTAGCTGTACTGCTCCATCTTTGCACTGTGCAGAGGCTCTGCTGATGGCCCTGCTCCTTGGGCTGGGTGACAGGATTGTCAAAGCACACACAGCACCCAGACTAGAACAGACATAACTTACGCAGCTTGCAGAGAGGCTGGAGGGAAAAGCTTCCCCCTTGACCAGTCTCAGGAGATACTGGGCCAGAAGAGTAAGGCAGCACAGCAAGAACACACAGAAAACAGCCACTTCCACTGGCTTCCCCTGCCTCAGGCTATCTCCCTGTGTCTCGGGGTGCTGGTGGAACAGCTGCCTCCTTTAAAGCCACCTGTAGCCCAACCCATCATCCACAGAAGTGTCTGCTCTTTGTTTTAACTGCAGAAGCCCTACAGCAGTGAGGGCTGTTGATGAGCCAGTGCAGTGGAGCCTTCAAGGGTTTTCTCAAGGTCACAGGCCAGTACCACACCAGAGGTGCTGCCTGGAGCAGTAACAGCTACATCCACACAACCACAGACAGACAGACACCATCCACACAGCCAAACCGCCACCTGTCCTCCTCTGGCCACCTGGAGTCTCTTCTCTGGCCATGTTCCAAAGAGAAGGGAAAGCTCTTACCAAGGACACATCGTCCAGAATGAGCCCAAAGGTTGCTGCTCTCTCCGTGAGGTCCTCGCTCACCTGCCTCGACACCAGCTCTCTCTGGGTGATCAGCTCTCCAGCATCAAAGCGGGCCTGAAATCAGAGGGACAGCAGTGATGACTCCAGAGCCGGCAGACTCCTCAGGCCCTGCCTGACTTTGCACCTGTGAGCCCTGAAGGCGATCCCATTCTCCCACAGCAACCACCAGCTTTCCTGGATGTCCCAGGAGAGCCTGGAGGCACACAGAGCAACTGGAACATAAAATACTCAATTCCAGCAGGTTCCTCACTGCTAAAAGGAGACGAGAATGATGGCCAGCAGAGCCCAGCAGCTGTCTTTACCACAACGGACTTGAGGATTTCAGTTGTGATGGAGGGCAGGACGCGCTCGTCATAGTCCTCTCCAATACTGGTGAAGATCCGTGGTAACTGGGCAGTCACTGGCCGGAACAGGATCCTCAGTGTGATGTTCACGTTCTGCAGGTCTGTGGGAAGACACAGCTTCGGTGTGTCTGCTGTCCTGGGGTTTATCCTGAGCTCAGTGGCAAACCCCAGGACAGCAGACACACCGAAGCTGTCCTCTCCAGGGCAGCTAAACAAGCAGTCAGCAGCATCCTGGCTCCTTTTTGCCAGCAGAGAAGTTATTCTTACCCCCTGCTGGCCCCGCAAGGATCCAACCCCTCCTGATAGACATGGTTTGAGCTTCAGTTTGTTTGTGCTGTTGTGCAGTGAGAGGTTATGGACTAAACGGTCCTCTGATCTATCCTGTAACTACAATGGCAGATCAAACACTTCCTGACTCTACCAAGCATCTCCGGGAACACTGCAGAATATCTACATCCAGAGATGAAAACCAAACCAGCCATCAGCTGGCGGGTTCCAGCACCCACCTTTGCTGCCAGTGATCACGGGAATGTTCCGGGGACGAGAGCGGCAGTCGAAAATGATGGGTTTCTGCACCCAGGGGATGAGGAAGTGGGTGCCTTCTCCCACCACTGTGTCTTGGACTCCACGGAACCGGTCAAAGATTACAGCTCTGTGGCCCGCATCAACTAGAGAAGGAGCAGCACATTAAGCACTGTTAGACCACTGAGAGGAACAAGACAGACATGGTGAAGCCATCTCCTGCCCCTGCAGTCTGCTCACAAGGGTAGCAGCTAACCGACAGCCTTCTAGAGAAAGAACCTCGCAGTCCTCTTGCCTGTGCGATGCACGTCTGACCCAGCCCTGCAAGGCCACCCCTGGGCCACAGCCAACTGAAGGACAGGGCATTCCAGCCACAGATAGAACAACCCCAACTCATCAGTGGACCTGGAAGCTCTCAGCTTCCCCCACTCACCGTTGTAAAGAGCAGAATTTACAACTCCCCCTGCAACGGCCAAGCCCAGGCCCAGCTTCCCAAGGCTTTCAAACACCTTCGCTGCCATCTCACACCTCTGCTTCCAGCCCCTTCAACAAGTCCCTCCTGCGTAAAAACCCAAAGCAAAGACAGAAAGAAGAAAATAAAGGCTGTTACGCGTGGGTACCCACAGAACCGAGGATCAATCCCCCTCCAAACAAAACCTCAACCCCGCAGTGGCAGCAGGAGCCCCGCAGCTCTTTCTCTCCCTTCGCTCCAGAGCCGCCCCACCCCGCCCCTCGCAGCACCTCTGCCCCGGATCAGATCTTGATGTTCCCCACCGCCCCCACGGTGTGCGGCCCCGCCTCAGCTCCGAGCTCCAGGCCCCATCCTGCAGTCCCGGTCCCTCCGCTCGGCCCCGCCCCGACCTCTCCGCAACCTCCGCGGCCAGGACCCTCCGGCCAGGCCTCACCCGGCCCCCGCTCCCTCCCAGGTCTCACCCCCGGACAGGCACCTCGGGAGCCGAGGCTCCGCTCCCGCTGCAGGATGCAGCTCGGCACCCGCGCTGTCCCCCTCCCCAGCCCCGGGAGCCACCGCGATCCCCCCATGACCTCCACATGCAGCCGCGCTCACCCGCCCCAGTGTGCCTGCGCGCCCACCAACAAGGCCGCTCCTGATTGGCCCGCGCCGCCGCGGAGCATTCTGGGACGCGTGGTTCTGTGCGAGTCGGGGTGACCCGGACTGCCCGGCGGCACGCTCGCTGAGCAAGGCCGTTTCCCATTGGCTGCCGCCTACCACAAGTGCTTCTGGGAGCTGTAGGCCCGGCGGCGGGAGGCCACGTGGGGATAACCGGGGCCCCGCGGTGTTGGCCGGGGACCGGCGGGAGCGCGGTCTGGCGGTGAGTGCCCCCCTCTCCGCTGGTCACGGGAGAGGACGGGCCTGGACTGGCCTTTCCCAGCAGCATCGGGGCCGCTGGTCCCGTGGCGGCGGGGTTTCCGGGGTGGGGGGTGTTGGTCCCTTTCGCATGAAGCCCCGGCCGGGCCCCGGAGGAGCCCCACCTTGATCGTCTTCACCCTCTTCGAGAGGACCAGCAGCCCCCGGAGCGGGGCCCGGTGCCGCTAGAGGGAAGCAGCGCTCTGCCGACGGCTCCAGGAACGGCTGGAAGTAGAAAACAGCGCGGTGGGGAGCAAAAACCCTGCCACCCGCTGCCCCGGGAAACCCTATGGCGCCGCCTGAGCCCGGCAGCCCTGTCCTGCCCCTCTCGGGCATCATTTCCGGGGGGTTTTCGGAGAACCCCAGACTGGGGTGGGTTGGGAGGGAGCTCAGACCTCCTCCAGACCCAGCTCTCTGGCAGGGGCAGCAACACCTCTCACCAGACCAGAGTGCCCCCAGCCCCATCCAACGGGCTTGGACACTGCCAGGGATGAAGCAGCCACAACCTTGCTGGGCAGTCTGTTCCAAGGGCTCAGCCCCCTCCCACTGAAGAATTTCCTCCTTACATCCAGACTAAATTGCCCCTCTTTCACTTCAAAGCAGTGGGCAAAGAGTTAACAACCTGTTCTCCCCTGATCCTGTTCCCAGACTGAAGCCGGCAGCCCATTTGTTCCCTTTCCAGGAAAAGGCTGATCCTCTTGGAGAGAAGTGAAGTTGCAGCTTTAGCACTTAAGAGGACAATAAATAAACGAAGGGCCCCAGGTTCCTGCAGCCAAGAAGGGAGGGTGGTTGGCAGCACAGGGACACTCAGACTGGTTTGGGTTTCTCGCTGAGAACTGGAGCTGTCAGGCTGCCTGAATCGTCAGCTGAAAATTTGGTCCTTTCTCTCTGAGGTGACCCTGCTGCACAGCAGCCCTCATCATCCTGAACCATACCCTTGCAAACATCATTTTCACCCTGAGATGCTGCTGAACCCACTTTTCAGGGGCTGGGGAGCAGTGTTTCCCTTCTGTACACAGAATCCCTGAGTTCCCCCTATCCTGCTCTGTGAAAGAAACTGCCCCAACCTGAGAGATGGAGGCTCCTGTGTCACAGCCCCCACCCCAGCTTCCTGCACCACCCTTTGAGTGGGGTGATGGACAGGAGCCCTACGAGTGAGGACAGGTCCCAGCTGAAGTCTCCGATCCCTGGGGGGCTCCTGCCCAGGAATGCCACCCCCTCCCTGATCCCCTGTGGCACCCCAGTGTCCCTGGGGCCCCAGACACAGCTGTGCAGACAGATTTGAAGAGGCAGTCTTGTCCTGTGTCTGACATTGCTGCTCCCAAACCCACAAAAGCTCCTTTGTGTTTCAGCAGTGCTGAGGAGCTGACACGGAAGAGGAGCAGGTTGAGGTGAAGGTGACTGAGGGTGGCCAGACCTACCAGAATGCCCTGAAGCCCAGAGGAAACAGGGCTGTCCCAGGGAGCCAGGGCCCAGCCCTAAAAGCTGCTCTGAGCAGGGTCTGGCCCTTCTTGCAATCACTTTTCCCAAAACCCTCAGTCACCACACAGTGATTAGAGGGCCAGGTCCCGGCAGCCCCCAACCACAGCAAAGGGGAAGGGTGAAGGTGGATTTGGGTGCTCCTGCTCTCAGCCACTTTCTTCCTCTGGGGATAAACCCTAAAAGCAGCCACCTCCAACCCAGCCTGCAGGATCATCCCCCACAGCCCAGCACCCTGTCACTGGAACCCCAAGCAGCTGCTGGGCTTTCTCTCAGGAGGGCTTAGGCCCAGGAGGCTTCTAGCTCTTCCTGTCTAACCCAGTAACCTCATCCCAACGGGCAACAGAGCTGTGGCTGGGAACCCCTGGAGATGTCGTCCCTTTGAACTTGGGATTCACACAGGTTCAGTCATTCTAGTCAGGATCTGTGGATGTGGAGGGACCAGGGGCTTTGCAACCTCTTGCCCAGCATCACTCTGCACTTTGCAGTAGCCCTTGTTGGGTCACTTGCTGCCCAGTGTTTGTAGCCCCTTCAGGTGATTCCCGGTCCTGCAAACAAACCAAAGCAAAGGCTAAGACGGCAGCTCAGGGCAGTGGGAGAGATGGGGGTGATGGGGATGTTTGGTTCAGGGCCCAGGTTGAAGGGTGGGAGCCCCGCAGGAGCCGCCGGGTTGGAGCCAGTGGCAGCTGCCTCTCAAAGCCAGAGGAAAAAGGGTCCTTTGTGCAGGGAGTGTCTGGAGAGTGATTCAGCCAGGGCTGGTGCTGGCCACTCGGGCTGACAGAGCGCTGGGTGACTCAAGGGGACCCGGCTGGATGCTGCTGGAGCCACCCTCAGCTTTGTGCGCTGGGGGAAGAAGCACAGACCTTCTGTGGATTGTGACCCGCTGGGTTCAGGATGAAGCTGAGGAGCTGAGCAGCCCCACAGCAGCACCCTGTGCCCAAGGAAGGAGCCCACGGCAGCCATGGAGGCGCCCCCCCAAAACAGAGCTGGGCTGAGACCCTGCTGGCAGCCACAGCCCTGGCTCAGAGCCGTTTGACACGGCCTCGTTTCTGGGGGCTGTTCCTCCAAGAGCAGAGGAACAGCAGCCCCAAGAAGCAGCCCTTTGTCCTCGGGGGCGCAGCCAGAGCTGGGCAGCCTGGCCCTGCTCCGACCACCACAGACCCGGGAACAAACAGCTGCCTCTTCTGCGGCCCCTGCGGTCGGGTGCCCCCGGCCAGCGCTGCCCCACCAAACATTTACGGCCCGGATAGTCCGAGCGCTGGCTGCCCGGCGGCTGTCGGGGGCAGAAGTTGATCTGCGTGGGCTCAGCGGCAGCCACCTGAGCGGCTTTTGGCAGAAACGGGGGTTTTCCAGCCCGAGGAGAGGGTCTGGCTGCCGTGGGGCGGGAAGGGGCTGGTGCCTCTGCCCCATTCCCACCCACCCAGCCGCACGCAGGAGGTCCCAGCTTGGCCCCTGCGGCTGCAGCCCCCACGAAACCCGGTTATCTCCATCAGCACCGAAATGAGATTAGCTAAAGGACATTAAACCCCTGCGAGGACCCGGCTCAGGGTGGAAACGGCCCTAATGTGATTGCAGCTGGCTTCCCCGCCGCGATTTGCAAGTCAGAGAAATCGAGTTAGGGCTGTTTTCATTCTGAGCCCTGTCCGCACGGCCCCGGCAGCCCGCCCAATTAATCTGCTTTAGGATGGAGCCTGTCTGCTGCTCGGGCAGCTTTCACCCGAGTCACCCCGGAGGAGCAAAACCACCCCTGGGGGAGGCAGCGGGAGCAGACTGGGACCCCTGGGCAGCCGCTGAGCTGCGGGTTGCGGATGGGGAGCGACGGGAGATTCAGAGAGCAAACGGGGCTGGGCTCGAGGTCCCTCCGATCCCCGATGGTCCGTGGCCGTGATTCCCTGATCCTATCTGGAGCTGAGCTCAGGGCAGCACCCATCTGCAGCCGCCCGTGCACCGGGGCCGCCGGGACCAGAGGTTCTCATCTCTCCCCGATGGCTATTGCTGCTTAGCAGAGTTTCCTCGCAGGTGGAAGCGAGGAGCCGGCTGAAAGCAGCCGCTTCCAGCCTCCTGCTGCCCGGGAGGGCTGTGATGGCTGGGAATCTGCCCAGCAGCTCCGGGAAGGTCGGGGCTGGGCCAGCAGACTTCCACTTGCCCAAAGTTCCTTCATCGCCCCCTGCCTCTGCCTTGCACTGAATTCATGAGATGAATGGGCTCCGTCTCCAGCCTCACAACACAACCCTGAGGAGGTCTGTGGGGTCCTCCGCCCCCCGAGTGCTGCTGGTCTCGCCCAGCCCCCCTTTGCTCCTGCTCTCCCTATCGAGGTGAAGCAGCAGCTCCATCAAGGGGCTCCAATTAAAAGGGACTTTACGACTTAATGAATCACAACAGGATCTGCTGCGTTAGCAGGTGAACCGCTGACCCTCTCTCCTTGTGGCCACGGGCTCCTCAATCGCTGACCTTCTCATTTCCTTCTCAGCAAATTGACTGCTCCTCAGGAGGGGTTGAGGGCAGCGAGCGGGGGGGCTCTGCCGGGGCAGCCTACAGTGGGTGAACCCCCCTGCCTCATCCCACCACGGAACTGCTCCGTCAGCCCCAGCTCCTCTCCCCACACCCAGCCGGTCATGAGGATTTGCACAACATTAAGGCACAAATTCAGATTTAAATCAGGGTTTTAGGGGTGGAAGGGCCGTGCCAACCCCCAGCTGAGGTCTACAGGTTGCTGCAGCCCTCCGGCACCCCAGCCCGTGTTGCAGCAGGCAGGAGGGCTAAAGGCTGGGCTTTCCCCCTCATTAACTCATTACCTGCTCATTAATTACCCTTCAGGGGGTGGAAGACCAGCTCCGGGAAGGGTTGTTCCCTCCTCACAGCCTGGCGATGCCCATACAAGGACCCCCATCCCGAGCTGCCAGAGCAGCCTCTAACAAGCACCTTCTCACTCCCCAGGTTTTAGGGGGACAGGGTGTTCCCTCAGCCACCCTGAATGCGGTCATCACTTCCCTTGGTCATCCACAGTCTCCTCAGTGCCAACCTACTGCTCTCACCCATAGCACCACTGGCTGGGGGTGCTCCTTGGTGGGACTGAGCCCAGCCACGGTGGGCCCAGTGCTCCCCCATGGCTGGTGACCGGGTTCATGGCTGCACCCAGGGGCTCTGGGAGTGCTTCCCTGTGAGCACTTCCCTGTGAGCTGGCAGCTTACGGGAAGGAGCACGTGCAGGGCACAGGCTTGAGACGGGGGGCCATCCTGAGCTGGGGGAGACTGGGGGCTTGGGAAGCCCTGGGACACCTGGTGGGAGCTGTTTTGATGGGTTCTGCTGGGAACAGCCCACAGCTCCTCTGCAGAAAACGAGAGACAAAAGCAGCAGTTTTTGGGTGACCTGACTAGGACTTGGGGAGAGTCTCTGCTGCTGAGGAGCCCACAGGAGGAAGAATCCTCCTGGTGGTTTTAGCAGAGCTTGGAGCAAGGTGAGATGGTCACACCAAGGGGGTCCTATTGGTGGAGCCCAGCGGTTCCTGACCAAGAGCCCCATGTCCTGCCGACTCAGAGCCAAGATCCTTCTCCTGCNNNNCCCAGAGCCCCGGCCCCTCCCCCCGGGGGGGGGGGGGGGGGGCCTGCACTGAGCCAAACCCTTCCCTCTGCCCCTGCAGCCCATCCGCCCCAGGACAATGACCCTTCAGTCTCCTCTCCTCACCAGCAGCAGCCCCTCTGACCCTGGGGGGCACCCGCCGTGTACCCATCCCTCTGGGAAGGGCCCAGCTGAGCATCCCAGGCCCAAGCGGCTGTTTCTAGGCCAAGGGTAGGGGGTCAGGGCGAGGTCTTGGATGGTTTTGTCTCCCTGTAAGGTCCTTAATTGCTCATTTGTTTAGTGCCATTAGTCCCAGGTGCTCAGCGCTGTCTGTGCAACCCCGGCCGATCCTGCTCCAGCCTGGCCCCGACTGATGGGCTCCCGGTGAAGGTTATGGGGTCCCTTCTCCGGGGTGATGCTGGTGTGGTGTCTCTCACACATGGCCTTGCCCTTGGCCAACGTTAGCTCATCTCCAGCCCACCAGAAGGGATGGGGGGAGGATGCTCTGCTGCAGCACCCCTCAAAGACAGGGCTCCCACCCCAGAGAAGTGGCAGCAGCCAGAGCATCCCGGCCCTGTACAAAGCCCCACTGAGCCGGGCAACGACGGGCGCAAGATCCAGCACTGGGAAGCAAATGTCTCACTCACCCCCCCCACTTCCCGCTGCCTCAGAGGAGGCGGCTGCCGGGGGCGCGGGGGGGGGGAACAATCCGGTGCTTTGTGAAAAGAGCCCCCCCCCCCAAAATGCCGTCGAGGTCAGAACCCCCTGAGGCTGCCTTTTGTCCTGCGGGCAGAGAGCTGGGGTGAGGGATGACAGACAGCAAGGCCACTCCATGTGAATCAGGGCAGGAACCATTGGCGCTGGCAGCAGAGACCACGGGGTTGTTGCAGGATTGGGGATGTTCACGGGCACTGGGGGGGGGCTGGCAGGCCTTGGGGGGCTGCAGGGGGTGGGAGGATTTGCAGGCATTGGGGGGCTAATGGGCACTGGGGGGGTTGCAGACATCGAGGGGAGGGGGTGCTCACAGGTATCAGGGGGTTTGCAGACATTAGTGGGGGTTCTCAGGCATCAGGGAGGTTCCCAGGTATCTGGAGGACTCGCCAGCATTAGGAGGGTTCTCAGGCGTCAGGGGGTTCCCAGGTGCCTAGAGGACTCACAGGTGTTAGGAGGGTTCACAGGCATTGGGGGGGTCTGCAGGCATTGAGGGGTTCTCAAGCATCAGGGGCATTCCCAGGCACCAGAGAGGTTCCCAGGTACTCGGGGGACTCACTGGTGTTGGGAGGGTTCACAGGCATTGGGGCGGTTTGCAGAGGTTAAGGGGTTCATAGGTACGGGGTGGGGGTCCCAAGAACCAGGGAGGTTCACAGACCATGGCACTGGGCAAGCCCTTCTCTTTGCCCCACAAAACAACCAGCTCCACCACTTGGGTTTGACTGGGCAGCCCACGGTGGGTTTGTCTGTGTGTGTGGGGGGAATTGGCAGCTCCCCCTTAGAGCTGAGCACCCCCTCTACTCCATCCCTTCCCTTTATCTCCCGCAGCCTCTAAAAGGCCAGGGGCTCTCAGTGCCAAACACAGCCCCGCTGCTCCCCAGCGGTTACTCCCTCTGTGGCTCTCTCCCAGCACTTCCATTCCCTGGCACTGGGATTAAACCTCCCTGCTGCCTGTCAACCCCCCTGGACTTCGAAGCACTTTACCCCCGCAGCTGATCCATCCCACAGACTCCCTGCTGACAGGTGGAAGGGCCGTGGGGAAAAAAGCAGCTTGGGGGCCAGGGAGATCCATCCTGGCCCTGACCACAGCACAGGGTGTTGGGGAAAAGATGCTTGGAAAACCAGTTCTACGCGGGCTGGGCACTGGGGGTGGAGGTGGGGGGCGTCTGCATGGGGCAGTCCCCAGGGTTCAGCCCCACAACTGAGCTCCCAGTCGCTGCAGCAAAGTCTGCGTTGACCAGAAGCTGCTGCTGAAACACCCCACAGCTAGGAGGGTGAAGGTTCCCTGGGAACGTGCTGGGCTCAGATGGACCTGGGGGCCCTTTGAGATGGACGTGGTAGGGGTCTCTGGGGAAGAAACCCCCCTGCCTCTGGTTCCCACTTCCCTGGATGCTCCATCCTGGATCCCCAAACCTGGCCAAGCACCACGAGGCCAGTTGTGCCCTGTCGCCCTCTTTGCTGTGAAGATGCCCCAGGTGGGGTGGAGGCTGCCCGCAGCTCTCCCTGCTCAAGACATCCCTGTCCTGTGGGATCTGGGGGAGCCTCAGCAGCAGAAATAATGGGTCTGGCCCTGGAAGGGAGATGAAAAACCACTTCAGCTAATGGGCTGCCCCTGGAGGAGCCTTTGAAGTTTATTGGAGCCAGACCCTGGGGGGCTGATCTGGTCCTGGGGAGGGAAAGGCGGGGGCTCAGCCTTGGGGAAAAACTAGGACTCATCTGCTCTGGAGACACCGGCTGGACACCACATCCCTGCTGGGGTCAGGGCCACCACAGCACAGGGAGGTCATGGAGACCACTGGGGGCCCTGCAGCATCCTCGAGGAGACCTTCCCTCAGGGAGGTTGCACATGCCAACCCTTCCAGGCAATCACTGACAAGAAGGGGTCCCTGCAGCACCGGGACCTCTGTGAGGGTGCTCTAGGATCCCCAGTTTGTGGTGCTGCTGGGCCACCTCCAGCAAAGGTGTTTGGGGCCAGGGGAGAGCAGGTCCCCCAGAGCCCTACCGGGGACAGGCAGGAGTGGGTTGTGCGGGGGTGTGCTGGTCCCACTGGGTCCAGTTCTGGCCCTGCAGTATGGACAGAGCCCAGTTTGCTGCTACGTGGGATCCCGGGCAGAGCCAAGAGCTGGGACTGTGGGGGGCTGGAGGGTGCACCAAGACCTCACCTTGTGAAGCCAAAGCCATGAGGCCACTCAGAAGCTCCCAGCGCCTGGAGGGGAGGAAGAGCGAGTCCTTTTCTCCTGCTGGGATGAAGGATAATCCGGGTCTATGAAGATGCTGCAGCACAGTGGGGCGCAGAAGCTCCTCAGAAAGCTCATTCCAAGGAGTTTGCACGGAGCCAGGACCCTCGGAAGCAGCTCCCAGCCGCTGGATCCCCTGCAGCAGAGGGGAAATCCTGGAACCACTTCATCCCACTCAGCCGCGGGGGTGCTGCCTGTCAAACAGAGATTGCAGGGACCTCTGTCCTCCCCTGTCCCACGGCTGATCCTTCACTAGAGCTTCGCCCGAGCTCAGCCTCTGAGACACTGGGGCTGTAGGAGAGTGGCGGTGGGGGGAGAGATGTCGATAGCCATTGGAGCAGAACGATGCTCCTCGCTTTTATAGGCAGAAGCTGCCAAGCAGCCAATAAGATAAAACATTTTTGAAGGCAGAAAGGGGAGAAGGGGATCTTTGCCCCAGCAGGAGTCACCCTCTGACCCCCTGAAACTCCCTGCCAGGGGGGTTATTCTCCTCCCCGGCGACGTCTCGGAAGTCTGTTCTTCTCCAGGTTCGTTCCCCAGGGCTGTTGAACGGAAGTTTCCGAGGGCGAATAAAGACGGGGAGTGATGGAAGCCGCTTGCCAGCCTCTCATGGAAGGGGGAAGTGGGGCTGGGGGTGGGATTTGGATTTAAGAGGGTCTCACTGTGAAGGACTTGGGCTTCTCCCCTGGCCGCATGGTCCAGCTAACCCACAGAAGGGGTTTTAAGCGTAAAGCCAGAGATTCAGGCAAAAGCCCCGAGATCTGTGACCAAAACCCGGTTTGAACAGGAACAATCCTCCACTCAAACCCTTCGGGCTCAAGGCTGTCCGTGCAGGGTGAAGAAGTCCTTCACCCCAAGCCCGTGCGGAGGGGGTTCCTGCAGAAGGTCACGTCAACCCCCGTGACAGAAGCGGAGCGGGGCTGCGTTCGGCGAAGAGCAGCCGCTGCTTCCGCCAGCGAAGCGCGATGGCTGGGGTCAACGGCGGCGGCTCTAGAGCATCCAGGGCGGGTGTTTGGGTCACGAACTGAAGTAAACAAGCTGCTGGTTTGCTTCAATGTCTTTCGGAACTGGGATTCCAGGAGGGGGTTTGGGTGCACCCACCTCACAAAACCGGGGGGTCCCCGCTCAGGAGGGGTCTCAGCGCTTCCACACCAGTCACTGGGGCTGGACGGACTCTCGGCAGGGGCTGTCAGGGCACAGTGAGGGGCTGAGCTGCGTGGCAGAGTCCGACAGACAGAGAGAGCAGACAGACCCCTCCCGTCCTCACCCTTTGGCCTCGGCACCACTTCCCTGTATATCCCACAGAAACCTGACAGGAGCAGGAGATGCGACCCAGCAGCTGCCTCTGACCCGGGGTGACCTGCAGGAACCACCACCGCAGCTGCAGCAGCAGCCACAGACCCAGCCGAGGGTCTCAGAGACCCGGGGCAGGGAGCAGCCGCGGCGTGCGGGGAGAGCTGTTAGTGCGGGAAATCGAGCGGAGCCCTGGGGCTGCAGAGACAGGACCTGACGCTCGTGATCACACTCGGTTCTCAGCGAAGAGCCACCAGCCAAAGGCGGCTGGAGCTGGGGGTTCGGGTAGAGAGCAGCAGGGTGGTCGGGTGGTTGGGGTGTGTTAACGCATCTCATAGGAAACACGGCGGGTCAGGAAGCTTCCAAATTAGATCCCTGGGATGCTGATGTTTAAATGAACCCTCTGCTCACGGATTACTCCACCCATTGCTGCTCACGATGACACCCTGCTCAACCTCCTTCTGGGAGGAATTGTCTGACGGAGCCTGTGAGTGGCTGGTTTAGGTTAGAGGGAAGCTCAAAGCTCCCCCAGCCCCAACCCCCTGCCAGGGGCAGCGACACCTCTCACCAGACCATGGTGCCCACTGCCTCCTCCAATCGGCTCTCGAACACTGCCAGGAGCGATGGAGACACCACAGCCTCCCTAGGCAACCTGTTTCAGGGCTTCAGCACCCTCCCAGGGAGGGATTTCTGCCTCAGATCCCATCTCAGCCTCCCCTCTTGGAGCCTGAACCCATCCCCCTTGTCCCAGGACTGGGATGCCCCAGGAAAAACTTCCTCTCCAGTTTTCCTGGAGCCCATCCAGGGACTGGGAGCAGCTCTACAGTCTCCGTGAAGCCTTCTTTTCTCCAGCCTGAACAGCTCCGACTGCCTGAGCGTGTCCCCTGAGCCTCCCAGGCAGCTCTTCCCTCCAGGGAAACCCCTTGTGGGGAAGTTCATGACGCTCCCCGAGCGAGCCAGTGGCTTTCTCAAGGGTTTTTCCCTGGCTTCACCCTCGGCTTTTGGCAGCCCACGAGTCCCGGGAAATCCTGGCTCAGGGATGTGGATGAAAGCAAATCCTCCTTCTGAGCTGTCCCGAGCCCCTGTCTGCTGTGCGATCTCCCGGCAAGGACTGGACCAGCGTCTCTCCTCCTGGGTGATGATTCAGCCCATCGGAGACATAAATTCTCCCCGGAAGGCTCCTGTCCTTCTGTGTTGACTGGAAGCAGAGCCGGCGCCGGCATTATTCATCAGAGCATGTTGAGCAGGTGGGGATGCATCTTGCAGAGCATACACTGCTTGCTGCAGGTTCAGACCTGGGGACATCAGTCACAGACCCCAAATCCAGGTCCTCGAAGCTCTGCCTCCATCCAGGGGTGCTCAGGGAGGGCACCCAGCAGCACCCCTGGAGCCGCAGCAGGGGGACGAGGGTGCGACCCAAAGGAACTCATCCCCTACACACGTATTTGACAGGGCAAAGCTTCCAGCACCCGAAGGGTGGGTTCCTGCGAAGGAAGCTCCAGCCCAGATTCCCTGGAAGGCTCCAGCTTCCTTCCAAGCCTCCCTTCGCAGGGAACCTGTGATGAGTGAATGAGCAAACGGGCAAATGAGGCTCCCTGCGTGCAAAGCGGCTCCAGATCTGGGTCATCTGGTCAAGGGGAGCTCTGAGAGCTGGTTGAATGACTCTGGTGCATCCTCTTCCATGGGGAAAATAGCCATCCCACCCTGCTCCACCCATATGGCTGGCTATGGAGCAGGTTGCATTGGGGAGAGGAGGGAGGCAGCCAGCTCTCTGGGCCATAAATTTACCTCTGGGTTTCCTAATGGGACCCTGATTTATCTCCCTGCCTTTGTCTGAACTAATTGAGTTCATTCCTCCCGGTGATTCATGCTGGGGAAATGGCTCCCGGAGAAAAATGGGACCAATCCTTCACTGCATCAGCCAGGGAGCCGGGATGCTCCCAGGACAGAGGGATCTGCAAAAGCAGCTGCCAGCCCCCAGCCCACCCATCACTGCCAGTGGCCACTGCTCAGGGTTCAGTTGCCACCTCCAGCCCTTCCCCTGTTGGGATGTGGAGAGCAAAATAAGGGGGTTTGTGGCCACCCCCACCAGCTCCTGCTGGGGATGTGTTGGAGGTGGTAGAAGCCAGAGCAACAGGGTCTGCTACCCCATCCCATGACAGCAGATGGTGGCTGATCAGAAAGGTCCCCCCTGAGCTGCTCTGATCAGAGCAAGAGGTGCAGCAGGGGGTTGGTTTAATTCCCTGTGTCCCCATGAGCTAGGATGCACATCACCAGCTCCAACCTCCATCTCACCCTCACTGCGAGAGGGTGATGGACATGCTCAGTCCCACACTGCGAGACCTCACCCTCCTCCTCTCCATCCTCTGGCTGCCAGAGCAGTTGCCCCAAACCCACACTCAGCTCCAGCCAAAACTTCAGCTCAAACCCCAAACCAGAGGCAGTGAGGGGTGAGTGGCTCCCCCCATCCTCCACCTCCCACCCCACTGGGCTGTGGTGTGGGCTCAGCCATTGAGAAAGACTCTTGGCAGCCAGGGCTGTGGGTAATGGTCTCTTTGCTCTCAGTGTGTCCCCTGGGAGTCTGAGCCTCCAAAGCCCCAGCATCCTGCTCCTCCACAGCAGCTCCTGCAGCCCTTAGAGCAAACCAGCCCCAGTCTATGGGACCTCAAAGCCTCACACATGTGTCCCTAGTCAAGCCCAGTACCCAGGTCCCCAAACCTGGGTGCAGACCTTGAGGGATTTGGAGCGACCCAGCTCTACCTGCACCCTGAGCTGCATCCCTGTTTGAAGCCTCCAGACCCAGTAGTCTTGACCTCAACGCCTCCACCCAGTTGGTGCCAGCACAGGCGCTGCCTTTCCCAGGGGATTTTCCACTGGCACAGCTGCACTTCCTCCTGGCCAGCCTCTTCTGGGCCTCGTTAAAACCTTTCTAGAAGCCAGAATAAGATTATCTGCACCAATCTCCTCCTTGTCCTCGGTGCTGTCCACATCCTCAGAGGATTCCAGCAGATCTCAGGGACCTGCTTCCCTGCTCAGGCAGAGCTGCTCATCCCACTGATCTTCACCTGTCTAAGCTCTGCGAGGCTCCCACCTCATTTCCAGATCTCAAGATGTTTGCAGCTGTCTGTTTCCCTCCTTCCCCTCCTTGGCTCTGGGCTGCCCCAGCAAACAGCCCTTAAACCAGCCAGAACCCAGTTGAAACCAGTTAATTAATGAAACCCCAAACCAAACCCTGCAGCTGAGCTGGTGACTGGGTGTTGGGGCGAGACAAAGTTGCAGGTACATCGGGCACCCTGTGGTGAACTGGGGGAACAGGGCAGCCCCTAGCCCCAGATCTCTGCTGCTGCTGCAGATGCTCGGGGCTCTATTGCAGGGCCAGGGGCTGGCTCATTTGCATGGAGAACGAAGGCAGCAATTAGTTACCTCATCATCTCTGCAGACCGGGGAAATTAGCTCCCCTTTGCAGTTGCTGGGAAGAGGCTGTGGGGCTGTGGGGAGGGGGAGATGTGGCTGTCGTCCCCAGCACCTGCTCCAGAGCCCAGGCGCAGCACAAACGGGTTAAGAGCCCCCATGCCAGTCAGCCCAGTCTCATGTCAGTCAGCCCAGTCTCACACCAGTGCGAGGCCCTCGTCCTCTCCAGGCTCATTTCTGCCAGATGCCAGGGGATAAAGCACAGGGAGCCCCAAACACCCTCTTTATAGAGCCACAGGAGCCTTTATGTTGGAAAAGACCTTTAGGATCGTCAGGTTCCACTGCAGCTTTGCTGGCGGAAGGAGACAACCCTGGCCCCAGTTCAGCATCTCCCCAGGGATGGCAACAGCTCCTGCTTCACCCTTGCTCCAGGGTGGAACCCCCCTGGGGACAGCAGATGCTTCTGCCCCCACCCCACTTTCTGCCTTGGCACAGGGCTCTGCTCCTCCCTGCAGCGATGTGGATGGCCGGGAAGGCAGAGAACAGCAGCCCCTCTCCCCATCAGGCTCCCGGGAGCTTCACCTCGAGGAGCACTTGGCTGCCAGGAGCTGCTGGAGCTCCTCTCCTGCGGGGAGATGGGTGGAGATGCATTTTCTCCCGACCACACGGCTGCTGCTGCTGGTTAATGCAGCCAGAGAGATCCAGGAAGGACCCGCCGCAGCCCCGGGGCTCCAGCCCTCGCCACCGCCCAAAGGACAGCAGGAGGACCTCGCAGGGTTCCTGCAGCACCACGCCAACAGCGCTCAGAGGGGGTTTTCTAGCCAGTGCAGCCCCGCTATCACAGCGGCTCTGCCTGTATCTGATCTGCCTTAAACGTCCTAAATACAACCCCACTGGGCTCAGACCCTCAGGGCTCCCCACCCCAGTCTTACCTGCCCATTGCTGGGGCCGCGAGCTCAGGCTGAGGACGTCCCCAGGACCCTCCCAGCGGTGAGATTTGGGAGCAGTGGCAAAGTGGGGTGAGAAGTGAGTGGAGGGGTCTCTTTCCAGTGGTGCCAGTTCCTAGACCCCAGGTCGTCCCCCAAGCAGCCTCCTGGAGATGGCAGAGGGGAGGAGGAGAGGAGCATCTGGGATTGGGTCACCCAGCAGAGCAGCGTGTGTGGCCCCAGTGGGGAGTCACATCCCTTGGCTGGTCCCCAGTCAGAACCCCTTCTCCCAGGGTTTCCCCCCTCTCCTCCCAGCTCTATGATGGCATCGGATCTCCAGCCACTCTCCACCCTCCCCAGGTTCCTGCTCCATATCTGTGCACAGAGGAGGAGATGAAAAGGAGAAGATGCTGCAGCCGGGCGCGGGGAGCAGTTGCCATAGGGACAGGCTCTCTGAGTGGCACTTTGGGTTCGTTTGCAGTTCTGGCTCCTTCTCTTTGATAGCTGCGCGGAGCCTGATTCAGCAGCTCTGTCGGGGTCAGACACCCCCTGCACTTGGGGAGCACCGGCTGGGTGTGGAGGAACATCGAGATATAGGGACAAATGGTCGGACTCTGCTGGGGTGATCGTGGTCTGGAGCAAGGAGCGGGGAAACGCGGCCAGACGGCTCCTGAAAAGCCCCGTCCTTCCGAGAAAGGACCTTCTGCCCTCACAAAAGCTCTGGGAAAGGAGCATCTCTCAGGGAGAGGGGGCTTCAGGAACCGCATGGTATCTGAGGAGTGCGGGCATGGGGGCCACACAAAAGACCTCGCTGTGGGAGACCGCAGTGGCAGATTGTAATCCCGAGGAAACGACATCAACCCCCGGCTGCCCTTTTCCTCCCCTCAGTTCTCCAAAGTATTTTAATCAGAAGCAGAGGAGACAGGAGCATCCCAACGCCACAGGTACCCCCCCTCTCCTTCCACTGTCATGGGCTTATGATTAGGGGGTGCAAGTGGGAGCAAATTCCTGGGTGTTCTGGAGTCCGGCGGCAGATGCCGCGCTGAGGGTTTTCATTTCCAGGTTCCCCAGTTAACAAACGAAGTCCCGGTGTCTCTGGCCACTCGGCCAACACACGGCTCATCCTTCCAGACACCAGTAAGAGTCGCAGGGATCCCTCCCCTGCTTCACACATGGGGAAACTGGGGCGGAGTGGCAGCACCACTAGCACCTTCCCTGCTTAGTGAGTCCAGACGCTGGGAGGAGGGAAGGCAGAGGTGAAGCATCCCGCGGGACTCGTCTGGTGACCTCTGAAAACCAGCTGGAGCAGCAGCCCGCGGCGGAGCGGGCTGAGTGTGGTCGATGCCTCCTGCCTGAAATGGCTGAACTCCAGTCCTTCTCCATCCTGCTCCTGTGTCTGTTCTTGTCCCTGTTCCTGTCTGTGTTCGGAGTTGGATTCCTCGTTCCGCTCCTGTTTCTGTTCCCTCTCTTCCCCCTTCCCTCGTCCCTGTGTCACCGGCTGATCACTGAAGCAGTTAATTAAAAGTAAAGCAATTAGCCCAACCCTCCCCTCCCCGAATGAGAGTGAAGCCAGCCCTGGGCGAAAGCGAGAGACCCCCACCCCAAGCCCGGCCCCGCTCCATCCCTCTCGGTGCCGCGATGGACCTGACCCCCACTTCCTCCCGACAGCGGAATCCTGGACCCATCGGCAGCAGAAGGGACCCAGTCGGTTCCCAAAGCCAGGCTGGCGAGAGGAACCAGCGCTGCCCCGGCCGGGGGCGCCGATCGATAGATGCCTTCAGCCGAAGGTACCGACGGCATCACTCCGGGCCGAGCCCCTGCCCTCTGTCACCCGGGAGGGTGTCTCCGCCCCGGGAGGGACAGCCGGGGGCCGTTTTTACCGCCCGGGGCTCCGATGGAGCGTTTCTGGACGGGCTGGTCCTCCGCGCGCCGGAGACTCCTGCGCTCGGACCTTAGAAGGAACCAGAGATTCATCTCAGCCGCTGCCACGGGTCCCCCCTGCCGCGGTGGGGTGATGGATCACCGGGGGAAGACAGTTCAAGGGGGACAAAAGGGAACGGTGGGGAGGCTGGGAGCTGTCAGCCTGGGGATCAGCAGTGAGGAAGGGAAAAGGGGGCTGGAGGGCAGTGAGGAGAAAGTACAGGCACGGAAGGGAGGGAGGGTGATGGAGACCAGGCTGGGGTGCGTGGAGAGAAGTGGAAATCAGAGCCGGTGGGTGTCTGATCCCTCCCACCTCCTGTCTGGGATGGGAGTCTTCTGCCCAAGTGCCCAGCAGTGATTCCAGGCTACATCCCGACTCCAAGGGCATCGCAGGGCCACAGCCCCAGTCTCTGCTCAGCAGCCCACAAGGCCAGGGCAGCCCTATGGCCCCAGCTCACAGAATCTCACACCCTTGATTCCACTCCACTGCCTCATACATCCCCAGTGCTGACCCTCATCCTTCCCTGGTCTATCTGCCGCGGCACGGTGAACACCAGCCGTGTCAGAGCCCAGTACACCCCCAGAGCCACATTCACACCCCAAATCCCCTCCCTTTCCCCCACAGAAGGGATTTTTGCATGACACATGCTCTTCCCTTCTCCCTCTCACGCCAGGACTGATCTCCTGCTCCCAGACTGGTCCCAGTCCATTTGAGCTCTTTCTGAAGGCTTCTCTGATCAGGAAATCATCAAATGGGCACTGTTGACCACTGGAAATAGCTGGGAGAAGACCCTGATGGGGGGAGAGACAGTGACTCCAGGGGTGCTGCACGATCTGCCCTTCAAAGGGACCCACTGCAGTCCCTCTCCAAGGAGTAATTGCTCTGTTGATAATTAGATCTCCCTTTTTGGGGTGGGGAGACACATTGGTGGGGAAACCCACTCTTGTGTGATGCCCCCCAGCTTAAAGGAACCAACACGAGAGTGAGGGATCCCTGCACCAGGCTGCCCAAAGAGGGGGTAGAGGCCCCATCCTTGAAGCCGTCCAGGGTCAGGCTGGATGGGGCTCTGAACCAGAGAATCACTGAGGTTGGAAGCAACCTACAAGATCATCTGGCTAGAGACATCCCGGCTTGGTGCAGGGGGGTGGACTGGACAGCCTTTGGGGATCCCCTCCAACCCAGCGTATTCAGTGATCTAAGAGACCTCAAAACTCTTCTCCTTGTCACAGAGGGGCAGTCTGAAGCCAAAGCTGTCCCCATCCTACTCTTGGCTGGGCAAAGCTGACCCCTGTGGCACCACCTCGTTGTGGCAGACAGAACTGGCAACAACATTGAGCCCAAGTGTTGGGCCCCGCCGTGATGGCCACAAGCCATCTTGGGAGTGTGACTGGCCCCATGGAGCCAACTGCAGGTGGATGGAGCTGTGGACCCTACAGCAGAGGGGTCACCAGCCCCCAGCAGGCTGGAAGGATGCTCCTGGGTCAGATAAACCCCTGGAACGTTTGGGTTTAATTCCCAGAGGTGACAGCAGACGCTGAGAGGCTCTTTGTCATCCTGTGGAGTCAGGAAAGGCTGCGGTCTGTTTTTGTTGAGACAGGATGAAAAATGTCTGTGGGGGGTTTGGTGAGAGGTACTGGTGAGACCCCTCACCGGAGGAGCCACAGAGGGCTAGGGACAGCAGCAGAAGGTTTCACTTACCCCCGCTGGCTGCTGGCCCAGCCTTGTGCAGATGCAGCCCCCTGTGAGCAACCGCTTCTGCATGGTGCTCTCAGCTTCATCTCGGCTGTGGTGGCATCAGGGTGTTGGGTAGGACTCATCCTTGGGGGGAGTGTGACAGGGAGGGAGGCTCAGGGACACTTGCCCAGTATCCCCCGTCCCCAGCAAGCAGGAGGCCACAACCCACAGCCCTGTGCGATGAAAGGATTCAGCAGAGGGGCCAAGGGAAGCAGCTGGATCCAGCTCTTGCTTGTGGGAGACACAGGTTGCTCCCTGTGTGGTGCCCAGCCCCGCCAGATGGCTGCAGGCAGCTTCCCCTCCTTCCCCCACCCATTCATCGGTGCCTCAAAAAGTCTGCCCATCGCCCTCCTCTTTGCCCATCTCCCACCCACGGGTGGGCAGCCCACAGCCTTGTCTCCACCTGGCCGTGACGCATCTTCTTGCCGGCAAACCCCTCTCCATGTGGATCACACGTGTTCCCACGTCTCCATGTGAAGATCAAACAGCGGCTGGGGCTGCAGATTAACCCTATGGAGAGAGGAGGGTGTGGATGAGGGGGTTCAAAGGACCCCAGACTGGGCTGGATTGGGAGGGAGCTCAGAGCTCCCCAGCCCCAACCACCTGCCAGGGGCAGCAACACTTGTCCCCAGACCAGGGTCCCCCCAGCCCCATCCAGCCAGCCCTTGGACACTGCCAGGGGTGATGGAGCAGCCACAACCTCCCTGGGCAGCCTGTTCCAGGGCCTCAGCCCCCTCTCAGGGAGGAGTTTCTGCCTCAGATCTCAGCTTTGTCTCCCCTCTTGGAGCCTGAACCCAGCCCCTTGTCCCAGCACTGGATCCCTCAGTAAAAGCCCCTCTCCAGCTCTCCCGGAGCCCCTGCAGTGACTGGGGGCTGTCCTAAGGTCCTCCCAGAGCCTTCTCCTCTCCAGATGAACAGCCCCAGCTCCATCAGCCTGTCTCCAGAACAGAGGGACTCCAGCCCTCTGATCATCCTCATGGCCACCTCTGGCCCTGCTACAGCAGTTCCAGGTCCTTCTGGAACTGGGGACTCCAGAGGTGTCTGCGGAAGCCCAGAGCAGAGCAGAGAGGGAGGATCATCTCCCTTGACCCGCTGGCCACACTGCTCCTGATGCAGCCCAGGACGCGTCGATTCAAGGCTGCAGGTGCACATTGCTGGCTCACAGCAAATTCTTCACCTCCCAGCACCCCAGGTCCTTCTCCTCAAGGCTGCTCTCAAGCTACTCTGCCCAGCCTGTGTTTGTGTTTGGGTTGCCCCAACCCAGCTGCTGGCCCTTGAACTTGGCCCTGTTGAACTCCCCAACGTTGGCACGGACCCACCTCGATCCTGCCTAGGTCCTTCTGGGTGTCTTCCTTTCCCTCCCTCCTTTCCCTCCCTCCAGGAGCCAGCAACACCACCTTCTCCTACCAGCACCCTACCAACGTGGGGGCTTCTCCCTGTCACCCCTCTTTGGGGTGGGTCAGGGAGTGTCACCATTGCCGAGGCCTCTCATTCCTTGGGAGCTTCCCCATCGCAGCCGGCCACAGCCACTGACTGAGCTGTGGGGCATCTCCTTGGGGCTGCAGCACCACTAACAAACCATCCCGGGCACTGGGAGCGCTGGAGAGGGCTGTCGGAGGGGATGGATGGATGGAGGGAGGTAGGGGGGAGGGATGTGGGATGTGGGAATAGAGGGACAGCAGAAGAAGGAGCATCCAGACAGATGACGGACCGGGATAAATGAGGCCTTGGACGGCTCTGAGTGGACAAACCTCAGCGTCATCCTAAAGCTCTTCGTGGGAAGCCGATGGAGACCTGGAGCGATGGGGTGGAAATAGGGGCGGAGTGGGGGGGTCTGGGCTTTGTGTGTCGCTGGAGGAGGTTCGCTGACTCTGCTGCTGCCGTGATGCTCCGAGGGCGGAGCGGGAGGAGGAGGAGGGTCTTGCAGCCTTTTCTGGCTGCCGTCGGGGCGCGGGCGGCAGGGGGAGGGCGAGGGCAGCCCGGCCACACCGGGTCTGGGGGGGGGTGTCACTACTTTTGGGGTGGGGGGAGGGATCAGCGGCTCTGTGGGGGTCACCGGCCCCGCAGCCTCTCGCACACCATGGCCGGGCTCCTGCCGCTGCTGCTGCTGATCCTGCCAGCGGTGAGTGCGGGGTGGGGAGGGGCAGCATCGCAGGGGGGTCCCGCAGGCGCCAGGCGCGGGGGGGATGCGAACCCCGACAGGTCCCGGGACGGAGGGTCCCCGAGGCTCGGCGCAGGGNGGGGGGGGGGTCCGGGGGGGGGGGGGCGGGGGGGCCCCGGCGGCACCGGGCAGCAGGGTGGGAGGTCCCGGGGGTGCCGAGCAGAGTAGTTCTGGGGATTGGTGATGGGGGCACCCTCAGGGATGGGCTATGCAGCCCCTGTGGTCCAGCTGCACCGAGCTCTGTCATCCCTTGCACTCAGAAAATAAGAGTGACAGAGCCCTCCGTCGGGCTGGGGAGGGCGGAGAAGCTGTCCATCCCGCAATGTCCTCAGCTTCCCCCATCCCACCCCCCCAAACCTCCCCTGGACCTTCTCAACCCCAAACTGCTGCCCAGAGTGAAGGGCAAAACCCTTGTCCCCCACCCTGCCACCTCAGAGCATCAGCATGTGGCAGGGACAGAACTTTAGGGGACAGGGTGTGGGGCCAGGAGAGAGGGATCCCCGGATGGGAACATGGGGATGGACCCCCCCCGCCTGGTCCAGGAACAGGGGTCTTGCTGGGGAAGGGTTTGACAGGGGTCCTTGATGTTTCCTTGGGCAGCAGGAGACCAAACCCGGTGCCTCAGCGATTCCGTGCAAAGCTCTGAGGGGAGCGAGGGTGCTGCCTTTGTGCTGGGGGGTGTCTCCTTCCCTCTGCACCCAGTGGAACTGGGCTGGCCGAGCTCCCTGGGGATGCTCCCTGGGGTTGCCTGACAGGAGAGCCGAGAGCTGTCCGAGCCAGATGGGTTTGGATTGCTTCACATCAGGGTGCCCCCTCCAACCCCCACAGCACCTGCATGGGCCAGGCTGCCTCAGGATCCCTCCTGCCAAGCTGGGAGGGACTGGAGGGTCTGTATGGGGTCAGACCCCGCTGAGCTGTCGCTCAGGCAGGTCCAGATGCACAGTCCCAGCCGTAGCCACATCCCGGGGTCACCCCAAAACCCTCGTTGCCCTCTACCTGCACAGCTTGGCCAGTAGCTCCCAGCAGAAAGAGGCAGAGCTCTCCCAGTCCCGCTCTGCCAGGGGTTGGACAGACCCGCCGAGCTCAGACGTGGCTTTTTTCTCCGCTGCTCGGTTTTGGGGTTGCTCAGAGCCAGAGGTCTGGCCTTTCCCAGACGGGCTGCTGCGCCAAGCAGTGCAGAGCCCATCCGTGAGGCTCACAGGGGGTTCGGATCCAGACCGACTGCCGGGCTCATCTCCAGCTGGGACTTTCACTTCCCTTCCTTCCCCACCGCCGTCGGTGCCGGGGCTCCACATCCCCTCCTTCGCCCGGTTTGCGCCGGCCGGCGGCACCTACCGGGACGCAGCCTCTCCCTGGGGGGATCCCAGAGCAATTTAAAGCTTATGGAGGTGCCCCCCGCCCCCTCGGGCCAAGCCCCCCGCCTCAGGCCAGCTGTCAGGGTGGTTTATGGTGCTAATACCCGCGGCTCTGCCGCCGGGAGGTGCGTTAATGACGAGCACATTGCGGTGGCTAATGCGCTCCATGTGCCCCCCTCACACCGGGGCTGACCCTTGTGGGGTTTTCGGGGCTGGAGCCTGAAGGGACAGAGCCAGGGGAGCAGCACCTGGCACTGGAAGCTGCCTTTTCTACAGCGGTTAGAGGGGGAATCTGTCACGGGGGGTCATCGAGCCCTCCTGGCAGCCCCATGGGGATGGGGGTCCTCGGGTGTCACAGCGAGGAAGCAGCGTGGCCGGGTCCCATCCCCGCGGGCCAGCAGCTGCCTGTGGCTGGGACTGCGCTGCCCTGGCCGTCCCAGCCCTACTAATAGCCCAGCACAGTCTGGGCTCCCCGCAGCCCCGCTCACGGCTGCGGTCGTGGGGAGGTGGGAGAGGGCAGCAGATCCCTGCCCGAGCACAGCTGCGGGGGATGCAGCAGCAGCGGGAGCTCCGGCCGGGTTTGCCCCAAAACCCCACAAACCACAAACGAGGGGTCACCCAGCTCCAATCCGCTGCCGTGGGCAGGGAGCCCTCCCTACCCCACGAGCCACCTCTGCCCTCGAGGAGAGGTGCCCTGTCACGCCGCTCCCGACCAGCCTCAGCGGCCATCCGAGGGGGCTAGGAAGGCACCGCACCCCGTCCCCCGGTGGCTCCCAGCTGGAGCCCGATGCTGGAGCGTGGTGCCGGCGGCAGCGCCTCTCCAGCTCCGAGTAACCGGAGCACTTCGTCGCTCGCCCGCCTGTGATCGGCGCTGCTTTGTCTCCGCCGGCCGGATGCTGCTTAGAGAGCCCTCGGCGCCGCATTGTGCAGGGGGGCGGCCGAAGGGCTGCCGAGGCAGCCAGATGCGTAAGGGGAACGCGGTGAGGGGAGCAAAGCGCTTCTCTGAGCCTAAAAAACGCACTAAAGAGGAGCAGGGGTAGGGTCAGGGTCCCACCCTGCAGGGCACCTGCCTCTGAGCGAAGGGAGGAGAAAGGGGGGGAGCTGGCAGAGCATCCTGGCAGCCCCACAGCCAGGCAGAGGCAATTCCTGCACCACATGGCCCCAACCAGGGGGTGTTTTGGGAAGCACCTCGATGCCCAGGCTGCCAGGGGCTACATAAGGGTGACGCTGGCCCTGCTGCGTGTGGCACAGTCACTACTTCCCCGTGGGGCGAAAGGTTCCATGAACAAATACACCGACTTGGGCCAGCCAGTGAATGCTGCTGGGACCCTCAGTGCTCCCCTCAGGACCATTTCCACGGTGGGGCCTGATTTCGGGTCCCCGTGTGCACCCCCAAACCCTCTGTCAGGCAGCTCTCCCACAGGCTGGCCGGCCCCTCAGCGAGGCAAAGACTGCTCAGAGGGGAGCAAACCAGCCTGTAACCCCCCCAGAAAAGCCAACATCCCCCCCAAAACAACCTTCAGCCCAGATGTGGAGACACAGGTTTCCCTGACCACCCCCAGCTCCCGCATAGGAGGTTCACCCCATCCCTCCTGGATGAGCCCCATCCCACCACCTGCCCCTGCAGGGGAAGGTCCCTAACAAGGGCCAGGTCACCTGGTGGCTCCGTTTTCTCCCGCAGGGACCTGCCAGGGGCTCCAAGGACGACTGTCCCACCGAGCTGTACACGACGAGCGGCGAGTGCTGCCGAGCCTGCAACCTGGGAGAGGGGGTGGCGCAGCCCTGTGGGCTCAACCAGACGGTCTGTGAGCCCTGCCTGGACAGTGAGTACAGTCACAGAGCCACATCACCGAGTCCAACCTTCCGCCCTACAACCCTCAACCACTGCCCCATCTCTGGAAACACCCTGGCTGCCCAGTTTTTGAACCCCTCCTGGGATGATGCCTCCACCTGCTCCTGTTCCAAGGCCTCTGGGCCTCTGGGCCTTCCCACTGGGAAGAAGTTTTCCCTAAGATCTGACCTGACCCTCCCCTGGTACCACCTGGCCTTGTTCCCTCTGGTCCTATCCTAGTCACTAGGGTGAAGGTACCTGCTCCCCTCCCCATTGCTCGAATCAGGGTCTAGGAGAGCTTCATGGACCATGAGCTACTTGAACCTCCTCATGTCCATCCTCTTTCCCTCCTGGAAGTGTTTCCTGGGTACAACTGGTGCCTGTCGCTCCGATCCCAAGCACTGCCCTTGAACAGACCAGGTGTGGGTGCAGCTTCTCCCCTGCTATGGGACCAGCTGGCACCAGGCACTGCTGCTGGCCCCTTTCCCAGCCCTGATCCTTCCTGATGGCTCCTGTCTACCAGCTTGTGCCCAGCGTTTGCCTCTACAAAGTGCCCCTCCCCACTGCAACCTCCCCTTGGCCTCTGATGGCTCCCAAAGAGCCTCTTGCACTGCGTTTAGTTTTGGTTTTTCCTTGAAACTGCCAAACAGCAGCAACTTCCAGAGGGGAGAAGGGAAGCCCGTAGGTTCCTGCAGCAGAAGGGAGCCCCGCTGCCTCCCGGCCAGCTCCAGGTGCTGCCTACAGCAAGTGTCGGTCTGTGACTGTCGGTCAGAGTCCCCCATGTGCTGGGGAATCCGCTCACAGATGCAGGATCCAGTCCTTCCTGCTCAAACACTGCCATGGTGGGCACCACCCCACATCACATTTACTGCTGGGAACCCTCTGAAGACCTGAGGAAAAGGATTTGGTAGGAACACTTGTGCCAGGCTGAGCCCTGGTTGTGCCCTTGGATGGGCGAGAAGGGAGGGAGTGTGGTTCTGGGGCAGCAAAGAGGAGGTGAAGGCTGGGAAGCGGGGGCAGCAGCAGCAGCAGAGCAGAGCCAGGGTAGAGCGGTGTCGGGGCAGAGCTAAAAATACCTCCGCATCCCCGGGAAATCGATGCCCGGTGCCTCTCCCGCCCTGCGCCCGCCTGCGGGGCTGGATCCCCCTGGCTGCAGGAAGAGGGGTCACCCCGCCAGGCATGAGAGGGTCCCTCCTTTCTTGGCTGTGGTGGGCTCAGACCCACCCGGCTGCAAGGTCCAGGGCACCCATCCCTGTGATCCTATGGGGAAGGGGTTTCCAGGTTCCAGGGAGTGGGCGTGAAGGACTGGAAACACCGAGGGTCGCTGGGGCCAGTTCAGAGAAAACCTTTTGCTGACCCTGCTGCTTCCCAGGCTGACAGGGGGCTTCTCCCCACAGTGCCTTCTGGGGAGCCAAGGGCAATTTCCACCCTCTCTAGAGGATGTGGAGCCTGTGGGAGGACTGGGGCTGTGGCCTGAGCCCCGCTGGGGTGGGGCGGAAAAGCTGCTTCGCTGGTTTCCATCCCAGTTCCTCCCAGCTGCCCCAGGCGGGGTGTCTGCGTTTTTGCAGGGGGGCAGTTAGCACCAGCCGGCGGCAGCGCTGGGCTGAGGGAGCTGAGCTGGACGGTGCCACGAGAAAAGAGCCAGGGCTCTGCCTCCAGCCCAGGGGGGATGAGAGCAGCCGGGACCAGATGCAGCAGCCTCAGCACCGCCCAGCACCTCTCACAGACTAAGAGTAAAGCCCCAGGGTGGTCCTTGGCACCCTGCTGAGCTGATGGAGTAGCTCCTGGCCCCACAGGACCCCCTCCCCATGCCTCAGCCTCCCCCACAACCCCTCATCTGTGCTGCAGCAGCTCACGGAGGCACCTTCGGGGTGACAACCTCAGAGCAGGACCAGACCTCTGTCACCCCGTGAGCGGTGGCACCAGACAGGTAGCTCAGCCCTGTCAGTGCTGTGGAGCCCTGCAAACCCTCCTGCTTCCTACCCCCCACCCTGCTCCACCTGCAGCATCTCATCCATCCATCCATCCATTACCACATCCACACCTCCATCTGTTAAGGGCAGGGTGGACCAATCCTCAGAAGCCAGTCAGCTGGGTGCTACTAGGTGGGGGCATCCAGGGGTGCCCGTGGGTATAGGTGCTGTGAGGAGGCAAATGCTGCCCCCAGCCCTCTTCTGAGAGTGGGATTTTGGGGTGGGGTAGAAGGGCCCTCGACAACTCCATCGTCAGCCCTTGCTGGGCTGGCCAGTGGATCCCTTTGGCCTGAGGCTCACAATGGGTCCTGCAGACACTGGGCGGGTGCAGGGAACCCCAGTTCACCCAGTGGGCTGGGTGTGAGGTGTGCGAGCTCAGCCCCGGGCTGCCGAGATCCCCACCCTGTTCTGGACCTCTTCCCACTTCACCAGCCAAAGACACTCTCCCCACAGCCTGAGCAGCTCCCTGCTGGGGCTGGGGAAGCTGGTCCCTGCTCCAGCCCAGCGGCCACTGGCTTTATTCAATTTCTTAACTAACAAGGGCGACAATAACTTCCCTCCTCCAGTCCCTCGGTCGCTGCCTCATGATTTATTGATCCCTGAATCTCGGCTGTAATTGCTCAGCTCAGATACCTCCCTGCCCCTGCAAATGTGCCCACTCAGCCATAAACCTTTCCTGGCCACTTCCCGCTCTAATGGTGCCCATCAATAATTCAGGATAATGGGAAGGCTGAGCCCAGATGATGGCTGCCGCTGCCTTTGCCAGCGGCTGGTCCGGCTCTGCTCCCCCAGCTGGGCACAGGGCAAGCGGCAGGGCAGGGGCTACTTGCCCACCCCAGGACAGAGCCAAGGGGTTAGACCTGGACTAGGAGATGTCAGGGGGTGGAAATCATAGAATCGTAGGATGGGCTGGGAGTGAGCTCAGGGATCACCCTGTGCCATCCCCTGCCGGGGCAGCAACACATCTCCCCAGAGCAGGGTGCCCCCAGCCCCATCCAGCCGGCCCTTGGGCGCTGCCAGGGGTGATGGAGCGGCCACAGCCTCTGCGGGCAGCCTGTTGCAGGCCCTCAGCCCCCCTCACTACAAAGAATTAGCCCGATATCTCATCTAAGTCCACTCTCTTCTAGCTCAAAGCCATCTCCCCTCGTCCTAGCCCTATAAGCTCCTGGGAAAAGCCCCTCTCCAGCTCTTCTGGAGCCCCCACAGGGACTGGGAGCTGTTCTGAGGTTCCCCCAGAGCCTTCTCTTCTCCAGCCTGAATAGTCCTGGCTCCCTCAGCCTCTCCTCTGTTCTCCAGACCCCATCAGCTCAGCTGCCCTTCTCTGCCCCCTCTCCAATGTCCTTCCTGTTCTGAAGCCCCAGAGCAGCTCTGCCTAGTTTGTCATTGGCTTCATCTCTCCTTGGCCACCCACAGAGGCTGAAGGCCACCAAGGGTTGGGAATCGTGATCTCCCACCATCGCCCTGGGGAGGCAGAAGGGTGAACTGAGCGTGAGCTTGGGGCTGGACCCTGAAGAGCAGGGGCTGAGCTCCCCAAAAGCTCCATCAAGGAGGCTGGACTTGCCCCAGTGTTTGGCATGAGGGAAGATGGGGCCGTTGGAGGGGATGGATGGGTGGGTGCGTGGATGGGTGGGTGGGAGGCAGCTGGTGCAGGAGCAGCAGCTGTGCCCTCCAGGACAAGAGCCAACTCGTCTTCCTGGGCTAAAAATACCTTCAAACGCCTCTGGGATGGAGCATGGGGTGGTTTGCCGGGCTGAGGGACAGGGATCAATTTCTGCGCCAGTCAGTCCTGTAGGATGAAGCTGGAAAGTGAGAGGCCCTCAAGGCCGGAGCGGAGTCGGCGCTTCGTGCCGTAACCTCCTGCTCTCATCACACATCGTCGTGTCGAGGACATGTGGCAGAGGAAGGGAGGCACGGGAGGGCAGTGCCCAAGGGAGCCCCTGGGTAGGATGTGGAGGAGGGTGTTTGCGATGCTGGGGAGGCTGCAGGCTGCCCATGAGGACCTTCCAGAAGTCAAGGATGAGGATGGCATCATGGCTGGGGACCAGGATGTGCCCTGGGCTCACTGGGGCAGCAGCTGGCCCTGCCCAGGCTGCAGGAGCTCAAAGGCTGAGCTGGGAATGGCTGTAGGGAGGGTGCAGTTGACACTGGGAAGGGCAGTCTGTGAGCTGAGGGGTGCTCGGTGGTGCCGGAGGGCTGCAGATGAAGGACATGCTTGTCCCTCTGACCCAAGAACAGAGAAAGGTTGGGAAAGGGGAGACAATCCCCTTCAGGAGCCTCTGCTCAAGTCCGCGCTGAGGCACTGGAACAGGCTGTGGCTGCTCCACCCCTGGCAGTGCCCAAGGGCCGGTTGGATGGGGCTGGGGGGCACCCTGCTCTGGGGAGAGGTGTTGCTGCCCCTCTGCAGAGGGCTAGAGCTGGGGAAGCTCCGAGCTCCTTCCCAACCCACCCCAGTCTGTGACTCTGTGATCTCCCTGCCCTACAGCACTGGGTGACAGGATGAAGCCTGTCCCACCCGCTACTGGGAGCAGACTGACCATGGGGACTGGTGCCCCGGTCTCACCCCAGGCTCTGTCCTCTTCCAGGTGTCACCTACTCGGACACAGTGAGTGCCACGGAGCCCTGCAAGCCCTGCACACAGTGCGTGGGGCTGCAGAGCATGTCTGCGCCCTGTGTGGAGTCGGACGACGCCGTGTGCCGCTGCGCCTACGGCTACTTCCAGGACGAGCGGAGCGGCAGCTGCCGGGAGTGCCGGGTGTGCGAGGTGGGCTTCGGCCTCATGTTCCCCTGCCAGGGCTCACAGGACACGGTCTGTGAGGAGTGTCCCGAGGGCACCTACTCCAATGAGGCCAACTTCGTGGACCCCTGCCTCCCCTGCACCACCTGTGAGGACAACGAGGTGCTGCTCAAGGAGTGCACGGCGGTCTCAGACGCCGAGTGCAGAGGTACCGCTGCCTGAGCCGTGGACAGGGGGCTTCCCCAGGGGCCAGCCCTGCTCCCTGCCTCAGTTTCCCTTTGCAGAAGCATAGAACCTACTGAGCTGGGAGGGACCCCCAAAGAGAACCCAGTCCAAGCCCCCTGCACCCAGCAGGGCCAGCACCCCCCAGCCCAGGGTGCCCAGAGACCCCCAGACAGCCTGACATTGGACGACTCCAGGGATGGGGTCTCCCGCCACCTCTCTGGGCAGTCTGTTCCAGGGATCCCCCACCCTCAGACCCCAGACCTTTCTCCTCCTCTCCAGCTTCCCTCTGCCCTTTTCCAGCCTCACAGCAGGACCCATCACTCCCTGCCCTCGGGAGCAGCCTTCCCCAGCCCTCGGACAGCCCCTGTCGGGGGTTGGAAGGTCCCCCTGGAGCCTTCTCCTCTCCATGCTGAGCAACCCTGGGTGAGGAGAGGACAGGATCCCAACGCCCAGCTGAGTCCTCCCTGCTGAGGCAGAGGGTGCTCTGACCCTTCCGTCTCTCCTGCAACCCCGCAGCCCCAAGGGTCTGCCCAGTCTCCTGCGGGGTCCCCCAGCAAAGTTCCCGGTGCCTGTGGGTGCAGCCGCTGCCCTGGGCGGGTGCTGGTGCTCAGAACAGAGGGTCGCCGGCGCTCGCCGTGCCCTTCCCCAGTCCCAGAGCCGAGCTGGGTGGCGGGTGCCTGACGGCACCAACCGCACAAGGGACACCCCGGCTGCCCCTTGGCACCGCCGCAGCAGCTCCTTGCCCTGTGGCCAGCTGGGGAGAAAAGACCGTTGTCCTGCCCGCGGCCGGCCCCGGGTGCAGGGGCAGCCGGCGCAGCAGCTCCCGGGAAGGGGCCGAGTGAATGGGGCCGCAAGTCAAGGAGCACAGGGCAGCTTCGTCCGGGGCTGGTGCCCAGGGGCGGCGGGGTCCGGCCTGGGCGGGCTGCCAGGGCGAGGTGCCAGCGGCCCTGCGCCAGCCCCGCGGGGCTCAGCCCCGTGCACTCTGGGCTTCGTAGATCCGCGGCTTCCAAGGGCCTCGGGGACCGTCCAGCCGACCCCTCCAGCTGAACTGGGGCCGAGGTTCACCGCCCCACAGCCCGTCCCGCCGGGGCTGGAAACTGCCCGGCACAGGGCGACCGGCGCCTTTGCCTGGGAGGCCACTCGGGGCTCATTGCTCCGGCGGTGGCGGCTGCCCGGAGTGACTCAGATCCACCCCCCAGCTTCTCCGAGGGGCCCCGTGTGAGGAGGGAGACACCCAGCTCTCGGCAGCCACCCCTGCGGTGCTGGGACCAGTGACAAAGCGATGGGGGCGATGAGGGCAGATGGGGGGGCTGGGGAAGGCTGCTCCCGAGGGCAGGGAGTGAGGGGTCCTGCTGTGAGACTGGAAAAGAGCAGAGGGAGGCTGGAGAGGAGGAGAAAGGTCTGGGATCTGAGGGTGGGGGACCCCTGGAACAGGCTGCCCAGAGAGCTGGTGGGAGACCCCATCCCTGGAGCCATCAGGCTGTCTGGGGGTCTCTGGGCACCCTGGGCTGGGGGGTGCTGGCCCTGCTGGGTGCCGGGGGCTTGGACCGGGTGCCAGTTGCAGGTCCCTTCCAGCCCAGAGCAGTCTGTGATTGTGTTTCTCTCCCACCGTCCCTCCGGGCAGACCTCCACCCTCGATGGACAACCCACAGTCCACCCCTGCTGGGCTCCAACAGCCCTGAGCCGAACACCAGGGACCCCTTCAGCATGGAGGTGCTGCCCAGCACCCTGGCAGACGCCGGCACCACCGTCATGGGGAGCTCCAAGCCCGTGGTCAGCCACAGCACCGCTGACAACCTCATCCCCGTCTACTGCTCCATCCTGGCGGCCGTGGTGGTGGGGCTGGTGGCCTACATCGCCTTCAAAAGGTAGAGGGGTGAGGAGGCACCTGGGGGTTCTAGAAGGGGATCTGGGTGTTGGGAAGTAGGCTCCATGCCCCTCCTTGCTGATCCCACCAGCAAGGGAAGGAGGAACCACTCTGGGTGGGCCAGGTGGGAGGAGGATTTACAGGATGAAGGGGGGAAAAGGGAGATGGCAGCAAGGAGAGAGGCGCCTGGTGGGGGAACCATCACTGGAAACCAGCCCCTGCTCGCTTTGGCTGCGGGCAGCCATCGCGTCCGATCACAGTCAGCGGCTCATCCCAGTGCACTGGGTTTGCACCTGGCCCTGGGCAGGTCAGGGCTGGCTCTGCAGCTCCTGAGGTACCTCATGCTGGAGACACCCTGAGAGGGGTGTGGGGGGGACTCACAGGCAGCCCTGGGACCTTTCCTGCTCCTCTGCAGGGCACTGACAAATGCTGATGGAAACCCATCCGGCCCCCGTGATAGGGAGGTTGGGCCAGATGTCGAAGGAGAAACTGCTCTCCTCTCCTTCTCCCTCTCCTCTCCTGTCTTCCCAGGGAGGGGGAGAGTCTCCATTCCTGGAGGGGTTCAAACACCAAGTAGCTGTGGCCCTGGGGGCCAGGGTGGGGATGGGGTGATGGTTGGACTGGATGAGCTGGGAGGTCTCTTCCAACCTCAATGATTCTGTGATTCCCTGAGGAAAGTGGTCCTGAGACCAAGGCTCAGGGCTGCTCCCAGCCTGTGACCTTCCTCCTGGGCTGTCTCCTCCTCACAGGTGGAACAACTGCAAACAGAACAAGCAGGAGGCCAACAACCACCCCGTGAACCAGACGCCGTCCCCAGAGGGGGAGAAGCTGCACAGCGACAGTGGCATCTCGGTGGACAGCCAGAGCCTGCACGACCAGCAGCCACCCAGCCAGAGCACCCAAGGGCCAGGTAGGGTGAGCTGGGTGCTATGGGGTGGGCAGGGGTAGCCTGGGGAGGGGTCTGACCCCCCGTGTCCTTCCCAGCGCCCAAGGGAGACGGGAACCTCTACGTGACGCTCCCAGCTAGCAAGCAGGAGGAGGTGGAGAAGCTGCTGAGCAGCTCTGCCGAGGAGACGTGGAGGCAGCTGGCCGGGGTGTTGGGCTACAGAGAGGACCTCATAGACTCCTTCACGCGGGAGGAATCACCCGCCCGGGCGCTGCTGGCCGACTGGTCCTCCAAGGAGACGGCCACCCTGGACGCGCTGCTCACCGCCCTGCGCAAGATCCAGCGCGGGGACATCGCCGAGAGCCTCTACAGCGAGTCCACCGCCACCTCCCCCGTCTGAAGGGTGGCCCGGGGTGGCCCTATGGGGTCCCCTTCCCCCCGACCCTCTCATCCCCCTCCTCCCCAGCACCGCAAGTCCTGCAGGGGAGGGTGGGATGGGAGTGGGGGCTCCCCGGGCGCCCTTGGGTCACAGTCCCCTATGCACTGAGCTCCTGCTTTGGGTATCGCCCCTTCCCCACGCCTCGCCCCAGCAGCCCATGAAGGGGTTGAGTGAGGGGCTTCAGTCCCACCCAGAACAGTCTGCTGCCGGAGCTCCCTCTGCAGCTCTGTGGGGCTGAGAGCACGGGCAGAGAGGAGACGCAGGAACGAGCATCGTGCTCTCAGCCCTCTCCCTCGCCCCTTTCCAGCCCCTCTCCTTTCTCCTCGAGGGTCCTTTCCTTCCTCCTGCCCTTCCTCACCCACCACCCTCTCCTGCTCCACGAAATCCTCAACCCGCAGGCGAAGGTCAGGGATGGGCAGAGAGAGACCTGCAGCTGCTGCCCCGGGAGCTGCGTCGTGGAGAGGATGGGCTGGAGGACAGGACCTGGGTTCCAGCAGCTCAGCCTACACTGTGAAACTCGTGGGGTGCGGCCCCCACAACACAGCCCCTGGGGCCACCGGCGCCTCGTCGCGCTGACAAGCGGCCAGGACCACCTGAGCACCGAGGACCGGACGTCTGGGTGCCACCACCTCCCTGCGGCAGCTCCGCAGGGCGAAGGACCCGGCACTGAAGACCTAAAGGGCTGCAGAAGTGCCTGTTCGCGGCGGGGACACGACCAAAGGGCTCTGCTCGACCTCCCTCCTGCAGCAGCCCCCAGCCCCTCCGGGCTGCACCCACCCCACAACGCAGCCGCCCCGATTGCACTGACCCTGCTGGTCCGGGGACCCAGCGGGGCTCGTGATGCCAAACCCCTCTCCTAANGGCTCGGAAGCACCCCCTGGGGGCTCTTCATCTCTAACTGGGCAAGCAGCGGGTGCTGCCCACCCTCAGCACCCTGAGTACCTCCCTTAGGGAACCCACAAGTAGCCCCAGGACCCCACTGCAACCCCGGGGACGGGCTGTCAGTTGCCATCTCCACATCTCCCGAGCTCCAGGTGCATTGTGTTGGCACATCAGCTCCCCACCCAGCACCCAGCTCACTCCTGGGTGGTGCTGGAGAGCAGCTGCCAGCTGGGCGAGCACCCGGCTCCTCCCCACTGAGCAGGACCAGAGTGCTGGGGGATGTCTTGTTTGCCCGGAGCATCCCAAGGAAGGTCTCGAGGCCAGCAGGGGCCCAGCCCCGGCAGCGGTCTGCACCCACCGCACCCCCACTTCTCCAGTTTCAGCCAGAACCTCCTTCCCGAAGGCAGCAGGAGATTTGTTCTCCCTTCCCTCCTGAAAGAGATCAGCAGGACCTGGCAGTACTGGGGTGAGGATTCACTGAGGGCTTGATGTTCCTGTGTGTGAGCTGGTCGTGGTGCCCACCACAGCCCCTCTGCGCTGAGGTGTGTGACCCCCCTCCATGACACATGACATGGTGCCCACCAAAGCCCCTCTGCTCTGGTCATGGTGCCCAGCACAGCCCCTCTGCTCTTCCCTTCAAGCCTTCAGTCTGATCCTCTGTTCCCACCTAATTTCTGGCCTTAAAGACTCAACGGGAGGCAGGGAGATGCCCCCCAACAACGACTGGAGCAGATGGTGGAAGGATTTGGCTGCTCCTGGCAGAACCGCTGGGTGTCAGGAGGGAGAGCTCAGTGCTTCCTGAGGGACTGGAGCTGCATCAACGGGGACTGACACTCAGGTCCTTCGACACTTGCGGGGATGACGAAGCAGCAGAGGCTGAAGCTGCATCTCTGGGATGGGATGTTCGATGGCTCCGTCACCAAGAAGATCCCACGGGAGGACCCAGCTCTGCAGCACCTCCTGTACCAAAGCCGCTGGGTGGAAACTCTTGGCCCCAGAGGGCTACAAGTCCCACAGCCAGGACCCAACCTTCTCCCATCAGCAAAATCCAAGGGAATTGCCCCAGATTCCTGACCCCACTGCAATGGGTCACTCTGGCCCACAGCCCTCCCCGGCAGCCCCGCAGGGATGGTTTGAGGCCAGTGTAGATGCTGGATGTCACCAGACTGTTCCCATCAATCCCTTCTGGTTGCTGAAAGGACCCAAACAGGGACGTGAGGGCAGCCAAGTGCCCTTGGAAGTGACAAACCCCAGCTTCCGTGGTGCAGCCCCACGGGGACCTGGGGGTCCCTGCAGCTGGGAACTGCTTGTCCTCAGGATGAAGCTGCCCCGGTCTCCGGTTTCCATCACTGTAGCCAAGGGATTTCCTCAGGGCTGAGGAAACGGAGGCCAGCTCTGAACCCAAAGAGCAGCCGGGGGGAGCCCCAGGCCCTGGCTGCAGGGAACAAAAAGGAACTCGTGTTAAACAGAACAAACTGGGGGGGAACCGAAGCCAAATCAGGTCGGGAGGTCACGGGTCCTTCGCGGGTCCCTTCCTACTGCTGCACCGAGCAGGTCTGTGTCTACCCCACCCACCCTGTAACCCCAGTGCTGGCTTGTTAGGAAGTTTTAGGGTCGTAGAAGGAGTCGTGGGGTGGGGAGGGGGGGTGTGAGCAGCATGAGGTGGGGGGTGATGCACGGGGGGGTGTCTGTCTGTGTATTGTTGGTGCCAATAAAGAGCATCACTAACTTGGGGGGCTGCTCGGGCTCAACTTCTCCCACCTCACCCCGGCGCTGAGGTGTGTGACCCCCCCCCAACACGAACAAATGGTCCAGGAGCCTTCAAGGGGGGCTTTATCGGGGTTTTCTCATCCCCTGATTCATCTGAACCTTGGAAACAGCAGGAATTAAAGGCTGATCCTGTCTGCTGGAGGAAATTCAGACCTGAGCAGGAGTAGGACATCAGGAGCTTCCCAGGATTTATCTGGACCTGCAGAGCAGTGGGGCTCAGGACCCTGAGCACCCCCAACCCACCTCCCCAGAACCCCAGACAGTCCAGGAGGTTCCTTTGAGCTGGAGGAAACACTCCAGAGGAAAAGAGCACCCCTGGCTGAAGCTGGGCTGGGCGGAGCGATGAGCATCTTCTGAGCCCATCACCCCCCTGCACCCCTGGCTGAAGCCGGGCTGGGGGACAGGAGCTCTGTCAGTTGGTCTCCACGCGTGAGATCAGCTGCGTCAGAGGCTCTTAGGGGAGAGCAGCTTGGTTTATGGTCAGAGCAGGAGCTGGGGTCATGAAGGAGAACAGAGGTCTGAAAAGGAGCCCCATGTTTGCGGGGCTGGGGAAAAGGCCCTGGAAAACTTCCTTCCCTTTCTTTATGGGTATCTGGGGAGTGGAGGAGCAGCCCCTGCTCCATCCTGTGTCTGCCATAAGGAGCCCCGCAGGGGCTGCCCCAGCTTAGGGGTGGGTTAGGGAGGAAGGGGATGAAAAGCTGCGCAGTCATTGTGGGGTGATGGGGACAGACCCATGCAGGACCCACATCCCCATCCTGGCCACCATCAACCCCAGCACAAGGGCTCAGATCGCCTCATCAGTCACTGGGAACAAGAGGAAGCCCAAATCAACCCCACGAGGCACCAGGATTCCTTTGATTCCCTTGCATGGCACTGGGACCTTCCCTATGCAGGGAGTCAGAGGTGGGAAGAGCCAGGCTGAGCTTTCTGCACCCAGAGGTGCAGAAAGGCTTTGCAGGGTCACCAGCAGCCGGCTGCAGCCAGCAAACCCTGATCCCACCTCGACGTCTCCCCATCCCTCTGCCTGTCCTCAGCAACAGCCCGAGCACTCGGGGCTGGCAGGGTCCCCCGCCAGTTTAACATGGATCTAGGGGTGCAGCCAGGCGGGCACCTGGAGGTGCTTCGTTCCCTGACCCCAACGACGCCCCCAGCTCTCAGACCTGGTACCTGCCCTGAGTGGGGCACGGGGGGTGGCAGCCCCGTCTCCCCTCTTTGCACCCCCGTCTACCCCCTTTTCACCCCCGTCTACCCCCTTTGCACCCCCAGGCACAATCTGCCTCCCATATGGTGGCCAGAGCCACATTCCCCACTAATGGGAAGCAGGTCAGAGGCAAAGCCCGGAGCACCAGGATGGTGGCCCTGGGCCAGCCCCGGGCACAGCTCAGCCCTGAGGCTGCCCCGTGCCAGCCAGTGCCGGGGCTGCTCGGGGCCCACCGAGGTCAGGCTGGGGGCTAATGGACCCACGGTGCCAGCAGGGTGCCCAGGTGGCCAACAGCATCCTGGCTCAGATCAGAAATGGGGTGGCCAGCAGGAGGAGAAAAGGGATTGTCCCCCTGTACTGGGCACTAGGGAGGTCATCCACATCCCATAAGGGGTAGGGGACACAGGGAAGTGGGATAAGGGTGTCCTGGCCCAGGCTATCCCAGGACGGAGACAGCTGAGCAGTGCCAGAGCCAAGCCCAGCCCTATCTCAGCACCACTCAGGGGTGTTCTCCTCACTCCTTCACCTGGAGGAAGGAGCAGCATCAGCAGGGAGAGGGGGAGGAGAGGAAGGGAAAACTCTGCCCCTCTTATTCCTCCTCCTCTTCCCCAGGTCTCCCCCAGGTGCCTGCTGGGCTGCAGCTGGGCGCATACCCACAGAGGGAGTGGTGTCCCATGAGTAGCCCTGGGTGTCCCACAGGACACCCTGGGTGTCTCAGGGGTAGCCCTGGGTACCCAGTGGAGCTTTTGTTCTGACAGAGACACAGCAACCTGCCACCTCAGAGCAGTGGGAAGAGAGCAGAGAGCCACAAAACTGGCCAAACCCCACTGAAGGAGCCACCACAGCAGCTGCCCGCGGGCCAACTCCACTCCACTCGGAGAAGGGCTGCGAGCTCTGCAGAGCACCCTGCTGTGGAGGGAGAACCTGCCAGCACCTCTGTTTCCTGCTCTTTTAATTATTTCCGTAATTGAGAGTGAAAAGGGAGGGAGGGTGATCCACCGGGACAGGGAGGACAGCAGTGGGGTTGGTTTCTTTCCAGCTCAAGACCAAATCACTGAGAGCAGGAAGAAGGCTCCGATGAGCCCAGAGGAACTGACTTGCTCCTCTTTCCGAGCGAGGACGGGGCAGACAAGGGAGACTTGAATTCCCAGACGCGAGCTTCAGCGTCACAGGAGGCTCCTGGGGACAGCCGCTCTGCTCGGGTGCAAAGCCCGGCTGAGGAGCACAAAGAGATTTAATTCCCTCAAGAGACGCAAAAAGACCCCCGGCAGCCCAGCCCCGCTCCCCAGCTGCCCTCGTTCACCCGGCAGCTGCTCCTCCCCCCAGCTGAGGAGCCCTCCCGGCTCAGGCTGTGGCTCATCCCGAGACCAGTATCTGCTCCACAGCTCTGTGTGTCTGTTCCTTTACCTCTGCGCTGCTGGGGGCCAGGAGAGTCTCCCTGCCTCACGATCAAACTTGCCACCGGGGCGGCTCCTGCAAACGGCCAGCAAAGAGCAGCCCCTGCTCTGGGCTCTTAAATGCAGCCATGAGCCCTGCAGACCTGCCATCAGCCATAAGAAGCCCTCAGAGACCCAGGCTCCTGCTTTTCCAGCTGGGGTGGCCGGGCTGGGGGCCAGAGGAACCGTGGGAAGGTGGTGAGGAGCATCCAAGGCCGGCGCAGCAGCACTGACATTCATACAGTATCTGCCACCCCATCCCAGGGCCCACCCGGGTGCCCTCCTGGACGGGCTGGGGCTGGGAAGGAGCAGGACCTGCAGCCTGCGCTCCAGAAACCCAAAGTCGGCCTTGGTGCTGCCCCGCATCTCCAGCTCAGGGCATCCCTCCACGTCCTGGTGCTGCCCAGGGTGGGTCAACCCCACCACAAACCCCAGTTCTCACCCCTGTCCACCACATTTGCAGAGTGAAAAGGACAGCAGTGACAAGAGGGCAGTGGGGGAGG
The DNA here is from genome assembly GCA_013400115.1 of Rhinopomastus cyanomelas. Lineage (NCBI taxonomy): Eukaryota > Metazoa > Chordata > Aves > Bucerotiformes > Rhinopomastidae > Rhinopomastus > Rhinopomastus cyanomelas. The sequence goes on along the minus strand of VXBP01006269.1, from coordinate 135,792 downwards.
AGGAAGAGCATGAAGAGGGAGGGAAGTGGTTTGGAAATGTGGGACTTGTGGAGGGAAGGAGCAGGGAAGAGATGACATGAGGCTCAGCTCCGTGAAGTCTCTCTGGCCCAGCCTGGCTTTGAGCTCAAATCCATCCCACACAAACTCAGCCCCCTCTCCTCTTCCCTCCATAGCTGGAAGGGTTTTGTTCCGTCTCTAATTGCTTCAGACCTGCTGCTCAGCCGGGAACAACCAGGGTTTTCTGGAGAGGCACTTGGGCTCCAGCCTGGAAACACAGGGGCTGCGGGGTCGGAGGAAACCAGAGGTGGGAACCAGCTGCAGATCTGCAGGTGGGCAGCCGCCAGCAGCCCCAGGCTGGGGTTTTCCACATCATCCCAAGGGATCCCTGCTGCCCCAGGAAGGACCAAAGGCACCCAGACTGTGTTTTTGGGGCTGAAACCTCTGACACCCTCATGCTTGGCTGGGGGGGATGCAAGCCCCCCATTGCTGGGGGAGCAGCCTGGTCAGGGGGAGTTTGAGCTGGGATTAGTGGGATGAGGGTGTGAGGAGATTAACGAGAAGGGGACCACAGTCATGGGGTGCTGGTGGTGCCCATCTGAGCTGGATGTGGGACCCCAGTATCCACGGAGAGAGAAGGGAACCCCAAGCACTCCCCAGCCCGCCAGCCAGGCTGTGGGCTCAGGGTCCTTCCATGTGCTGCCTCATCTTCCCCACCCCAGTTTGCTGCTGGAAGGGGCCACTGGGAGGGGTCAGTGGGTGCAACCGTCTTGCATCCATAGGATGGGTGATGGATGTTGGGTCAGCGGGTGCCATAACCCTGCACCAAGCCCAGGATGGGTGATGGATGCTGTGCTGACACCCTCCAGCCTCCCCCAGCTGAAGGGCACCCAAAGGGCTGTGAACTGGGCCAGTGGTTCACCCCTGCTCCCCAGGCTTGGTCCCCACAGATGCTGCCTGGGGGGGTGCTGGTGACAGCCGCATCCTCTGGACCCCCCCCGCCCCGAGCAGGGCTGCCTGCACAGCCCCAGGGAAACCCCCCACCACAGCCCAGTTCCTCCCAAAAGGCCCCAGTTTCACACTTGGAGCCAGAGGGTTGGAACAGCTCTGGCTGAGCCCAGGGAATTCCCAGAGCCCCTGGGAACTGCCCCCGCAGCCGCAGGGATTTGTTCCCCGACTTAAAAATGCAAAACCCAAAGACAAACCAACCCCCCCCAACCAGTCCAGCTTCCAGTCCCTCTCCCTGCCTCCCCTCAGCTCAGGAAAAGCCTCTCAGTCCTGCAGCCACAGCCCCTGGTTCAAATTATCTCCCTGATTAACTTTTGTGTTTTACAGGCGGCTCCTGCCAGGCGCTGGGGGTGCCCTGGGGTGGGCGAGCCGTGGGCAGGAGAAAGGGAGGAGGAAGAGGATGGAGAGGGAGGGGAGCGGTTTGGCGATACGGGATCTGTGGAGGGAAGGAGCAGGGAAAAGGGATGAGGGTCTGGAGCTGCCGGCTTGGGAAGAAGGAAGAGAGGAGATAAGGGAGCAGCAGATGATGGGTTTTACCTTGGCGCTCCCATCCATGCCCCTCTGAGCACCCACCAGCTGCACCCGTGGGTGCTGCCTCACCTCCCAGTGCCTGTGGGATCCCACAGGACGCGGTGGGCTGCCCCTTCCACCAGCTCTGGGCACTGCCCAGGGCATTGGGGTCCATCCAAGCCCAGAGATCACAGGGAACCCACCGATCCCATAGCTGGGGGGGGCATCGTCAGCTCCTCAGAACCTCCCACTCTCTACAGCAGTGGGAGAGAAGTGAGAAGGGACCGCAACCCCCTTCATCACCCTCCAGGATCCGCAGGGGAAGCCCCAACCCACCTTCCCCCCAAGCCAGACATCCTCCCCCCAGTTTCAGCAGGCGCTGGGGGCTGGTTTGATTCCAATTTCCTCCTCCAGACTCGGGAATGAGCCTTTAATTGGTCCAGGTGATCCGGCTCTGGCAGGGGAATTGGGCTAGATGACCTTTGGAGGTCCCTTCCAACCCCTGATGTTCTGGGAGTCTGTGATTCAGCAAGTGATCTCCAGCCACATCACCCCCTCCCTCGCCCCTTCTCCCTCTTTTTGCCCCCACCGGCCCCTTGCCCAGGGCGGGCAGCAAGTGGGGCCCCAT
>VXBP01006269.1:0-132999 GCA_013400115.1 Rhinopomastus cyanomelas | reverse complement strand
CCCGTGGCCACCGGTGCGTCGGAAGTGCTCACTTTCCCTTCCCGTCCACATCTTCATCTGGAGGGTTTAATATCCTTCTGACCCGCCTCTGTCCTATTGCAGGACCTGATAACGCGGCGCTGCGGGGGTTGTTTGGGGTATTCAGTGGGGCTGGGCTGTGGGGAGAGGCTGCGTGTGCTGCGGGGCTGTGGGGAGAGGCTACAAAGCAACCCCCCAGGGGAGCAGTTTGTTCCCTCGGTGGATGACAAAACCCCATTAACGGATTACTGTCGTTAGGCTGGGGAAGGACGAATAATATCCATCCCCCCCCCCAAGGAAACCCGAGCGAGAAACAGCTGGGCTGTAGGAAACACTTCCTTGAGGACCCGCAGCTGGCCGGGACGGACCCGTCCTGGGAGCCGTCCGGGAGCAAAACAAGGGGAAAGAGTCGTCTTATCGACGGAATGTTTCGTCTGCCAGGTGACTCCTTGGCCCAGGGGAGGCACCAGAGAGAACAGGCACTGGGAATTAAAGAAGAAATTGGAAGGCTTTGGGGTCTCTACAGGCTCCAGGCTGTGGGGAAGGGCAGCCGCCGCAGCAATCTGCTCCGAGTTTCGTGCTCGCAACGGAGCCGGGACCCCGGCGGGTTTCACATGGTTTTGGGTTTCCTCCGCAGCCACAAGAGCAGCGGCTTGAAAAACGACCCCGGGGGTGTTTTATCTGCGCTGGGAAGGCTCTGCCTGGCCCCTCCGGCTCATCCCAGTTTGGAGAGAGGGTGCCCGGCATCTGCCATCTGTCCCCGGGTGCAAGTCGCTGTTGGATGGGGCCGAGATCAGCTCCGATTTCTCCGGGGCCTCGGTCACCCTGCTCTTTCCTTAGAGATGATTCAAGGGCACAACCCCAGAGCCTCTGTGACCACCCAGAATGGTTCAAGGGACAGGGGCCCCATCCGCAGACCCTCGTGACCCCACAAAATAGCTCATGGGGCACAACCCCCATCTCCAGACCCCTGTGAACCCCCCCAAATAGTTCATGGGGCACAACCCTTCATGCCCAGACCCACTTTTACTACACGTGGAGATCCCAGTCCAGCTCAGCTCCTGCCTCTCTGGGGTTCCTAGCCCCGCTCCTTCTCCTCAGTACCGAGGCCACTCCGTGACTCCCAACACCCTTTAATTAAGCCATCTCCGTCTGCTCGATGTCCTTGCAGACGTGATGGCCCTGCGGGGTCTAGCCATCGCGTGCTGGAACAGGGCTGATGTCGATGCTGTCTGAGCCAGGAGATGTCTGGGGAAGGAGCTTCATGCTGGCTGCTTTGGGACCTCAGGCAGCTCTGGCTCAGGCTGTCACTTCAGCTCTGGGTCCCCGAACGGACGGTGCCTCGAAGGAGCTGCTGGCAGCGTCTGCCAGCCTGGACAGGCAGTGCCATCAGCCCCGACTCCCCCATTTTGAGGAGGGGAAGCAAATGGGAAGGACATCAGGCTCCGAGAGGGGAGATTGAGCTGAGATCTGAGGCAGAAATCTCTCCCTGGAAGGGGGCTGAGGCCCTGGAACAGGCTGCCCAGGGATTCTTTTCTTGTTTCCCCCTTTCCTTGGCCATCAGAAGCAGGCGGGGAGGCAGAGAACCAGCACCCTGTGGCTCCACACAATCACCAGGGGTTCCCCAGCTACTGCTTCTGCCGAGCCCAGGCTTCCTGGGTGTTTGGGAGGGGAGAAGGTTGACCTGAACAAGCAGCAGGTTCAGCCTTTCACGACCTCATTTCTTCCCCAGGATGGAAGGGAAAGGAAACCTATTCCTCCTAATCGAAGGGAACTTGCAGCCTCTCCTTCCCTCCCCGCTGGATGCAGCGGGATCTTCCCAAGGAAACCAGGGAGGTCGGTTTTCCCAGACACACTTCCCCACACGGTCCAGCCCCAGCCCTCCACACCTCCCACTCCAGTCTAAACCAGATAGAACTGGGGCCACACCTGGCTCCCCGTGGGATGCCGGGGTAAAGGGCTGCAGGGAGTCCTAGGGGGCTGCAGGTGAGCAGGAGGATGGATGCAGATTCGTTAACCATCACTCGGGAGCTGCAAAAAGGGTGCCTGGCCACCCCATCCCCAGCACGGGATCCCCCGCGGCGGTGGGCAGCGAGGCTCTGGCCGGGTTTGGGCACCGTTAGATGAGGTTTGGCGTTGGAAGGGGCTGCGGTGGGGTTTTCTGCCCGGATGGGACTGTAGGGCAGGAATAAACCCCAGCCCCAACCCCAGCGATGATGAAGACAAGATTCTTCGGTTTTACTGCCCCATAAATCATCCCGTGGGCCCCTGGCCCAGGGATCACCCCGGGTAAGTCATCACCTCATCTCTAACAAAGTCCATCCCCAGCACAAGTGGGAACGGGAGGAAACACTATCCTGGCTCACATCCCCGCTCCCCCGACAGCACTTCCCCGGGGAGGAAGCTTTAGGGTCTCAGTGAAAGTCACTCCGAGCACTTCCTGTTCCCGCTGCCAGCAGCTGACGCTCCCCGTTTTCCGTCAGCTGCAGAGTCTCCGGTTCCCCTACGAAAGGGAGAAACAAATAAATAAGGAGCCACCATAAAACTGCCCCGTTCCCCGAAGGTTTGAGGTGAAACCAAACCTCAGCCTCCCGCCCACCCAAATGAGATTGGGGAACAGCCTGTATGGCCCTTGAGCCACCCCATTGCCCAGCCCAACCCTCGCTCCGACCCCCTCGGGGGTGAGTTTTCCACCTCCTCTGTCCCCCAAGAGAGAAAAGCCTGAATTAAGGGGATCGGGACATCCGAGCTGGGAACAAGGGGTGCTGCCTGAGCGGGGCTCGGTGCAGACAATCCCACGGGAGATGTGGGACTGTGAGGACACTCCTGCACTGGCACCTTTTGGAGGAGGTGGTGACCCCGCAGCTCCTTCCTCTGCTCCTGGGGACGCTCTGCAGCGGGCTGGGGGCCACGGGGACGAGGCGGAGCTGCCGCAGCCCTCTCCTCGCTCAATACCTCGTTAGCACCTGCGGGGCGGCTGCCTCTGCCGGGGCTCCCGCAGCACCGCCGAGCGCGGCTGGGCTCCCGCATCCCATTTGCTTCGGAGGGACTCTTGCGCAGCTCTTGGCCCCCCGGACGGCTCCCTGCAGCAAGGAGCTTTGGTGAGCAGCGGCAGCCCCCGAACAGAGCCGGGAGGTTTCCGCAGCCCCGACAAGTTGTGGGAAGTGTCGCGGGGGGCTGCAGCCCAGCCCAGCCGGGAAGACACGGAGCGGGGCTGGTGGCGACCTGGAGGTGAAAATCTGCTGCAAAGAGCCTGTCCCAGTCCCCTTCACCAGCCCCACAGCCCTGCAGAAATGCCTCTTCCCCCAAGACACTAGCGGGGCAGCGCCACAACAGCTGGGACACATCAGCTGCTGCCTCTTCCCTCCCAGTGCTCCCAGCTCCGGCTGGAGATCAGAACAGAGCCCTTCTTTGGGTGCTGTTGTGCGGCTCCACGTGTTCCCTGCTCAGCTGCAGCTCCTGCTGTGCCCCTGCCCCGCTGGGTGCCTCCCCCATGCCCAGCCTTTCTGCCCCTAAAACCTGCCCCAGGGGTGAAGAAGACTGCTCCGTGAGCTTCTCGAGGCTCAGGGACACCAGGAAAATTGTGGCAAAACCAGCTCCACAGGGGTGTCTTCCTAAAAATGTGGATTGAGCAAAGGGGTCTGTGAGGTGCAGTGGGACCAGCAGGGACCCCGAAGGATTTGCTTGCACCAGGCACCAGCTCTGGGTTGTAACAGACCCGAGAGTGAACCTGTGGATAGCTGTCCCCCTCCCAGGCACCACCAGGCACTGCAGAGCTTGGTGGAGGCCAAGCACCGAGCTCCTCTCTGCAGCTCCTGCCTCCAGCACCAACCCCAGCAGCAGTAATAGGGCCAAGGTCTGTTCTCAGCCTTGGGGACTCATTTCCCAGCTCAAGCTGGGTGTAGAGTCTGCTCATCCTCTCCAAGCTGAGTTCTCCCATCAGCTCATCTCCAGCTGCCACCGTCCTGTCTCCACAGCCCAGGGCTGGCTGCAGCTCCTCTGGCCTTTCTCAGGGTCTATATGGGATCAATACGGCATGAACGTGGGATCAATAGGTGTCTAGTCAGGGGGTGAAAGGTGCCTGCATTATAATGCACTTAGCAAACGCCATCCGCAGGGGCAGGGCGGTGAGAAGGTGGAGGCAAGAAATCACCATGAAACAGCCCCCAAAAGACACAGAACAGGAGGGGCCCCAACCCAGGAGCCAGTAAATCTTCAGCTGTGGGTCTGAGCTCCGGGGGGAGCAGCTTTGGGTTCAGCCAGACAGAGCCTAGAGGCGGCAGAGGCAAGGGGACTCCTTTGCTTTCCAGGGGGGTTGTGGAGTCTCCTTCTCCAGAGACATTTAAAACCTGCCCGTCCATGTTCCTGTGTGACTTGGTGTAGGTGATCCTGCTCTGCCAGGGGGCTTGGACTGGATGATCTTGTGAGGTCTCTTGGAATCCTTAATATTCTGGGATTCCCCAGGCCCTCTCCCTGCCCAGGTTACCTCAGCAAAGGGCTGCTGTGCAGCAGCACAGGCAGGGGTCCAGAGCCGTGGGGATGTGCTCAGCAGGGTTTTTGCATCCCTGGTTCCCAAGTGGGACCTTGGAGGCCCCAGGAGCCATCCTGGTCTGCAGCAGCTCTGCAGCTTCTGCTGAGGGTTCTGGGGAGAGAAAACCCCCCCGACCTGCCCCTGGGAGGGTGCAAACCTGCAGGAAGCAGAGCCCAGAGCACGAGAGATCCCAGGGGATGGTTTGGGAGGTGTTTTGGTGTTTCATGACAGATGAAAACTCCACAGAGGTTCCCAAAAACCACTTCATGGAGCCAGCCCAGCAGGTGCTTTATGCACGGAGATTCCACTCCCACAAACCCACCCCGTGCTGGGCACAGAGGGGTCACTGCAGCGCCTGCACCCACCACCTACCGACAGCTCGTGTTGGTCCCACTCGCTAGGTCACGAGGATCCACGGCTGGAGCGTCAGCACCCTGGGAAACCAGGATTCATTTAATGATAATTCAATTTCATGACAATAACAAAAACCAAGCCAGGACTAAATGGGGTGAGAGGGAGTCGCTCAATAAACTGCTCCTCCCGGCCGTGCTGAGGGCAGCAGGTTTCTAGCCACCACCAGTGGCATCCGCTGGGCTGGGAATTTCACTCCCTAGGGACTGGAGGAAGTGGTCTGAATCAATTTGGAGCCAATTATGACACCAGGCACCTCAGAGCAGGGCAAAGGGGGGGGTTCTTCTCTCCTGCCTCGCAGGAGGAGAAACGCAGTAAACTCTGTGAGTGCCTGACCCCACAGGGCGCAGGGGTGTCTTTACAGGTCCCCGGGTACTGCAGGCAAGGGGCTTTGGTCTTCAGAGACAACAGGCCATTGTCCAGGGAGCAGCAACTGGTTTTCCATGTGCAAACGAGGCAGAGAAGCTGCCCAACCCCCTTGTGCCTCTGCAAGAAGGACCATCTTGACCAAGGAGGTCCATCTTGGTCCTCCGAGGAGGACAGTCTCCACCAGACACCACCTGCCCGAGGGAGAGATCCTGCAGGAGATGCCACTGTGGTGTCTGGCCCCAACTGTCCCGTGGGCTCCATCCTCCTGACACCCACCCTTCACCCATTTATCAGCATCAGTGGGGTCACCCCTCAGTCTCATTCAGCTGAACAGCCCCAGCTGCCTCAGTGTTCCCTCATAGGGGAGATGCTCCCCTGCCTGGAGCTCTTTCACTGCCTGGATGCTCTGCCCCAGACTCTTTCAGCAGTTCCCTGTCCTTCACAGCCTTGCCGACGGCTGAGGGAAGGGTTCGTGCAGCTGTTGAGAGGCAAAACCTAGGGTCCAGCCGCAGAGACAAGTCCCCGGTGGGGAGCAGAGCAACAGGCACGGTGCGAGGAGACGAGCCCGACCTCGCTCCGGCTGACAGACGACACAACGGCAGCAGCAGAGGAGCTCGGGGATGACCCCGTCGGGGAAGCCGAGGCCACAACCACATCCCCCACGAGGTCGGTTCGTGCCCTTTATCCTTCTCCAGCCTTCCGGAGCGACGGTGGATCCCAGAAAAGCGAGAGCCCTCGTGGGACGTCTGCTGCCGGGAGCGACCAGGAGCCCCCGAAGCACGCGAGGAAAATCCATCCTGGCCCCGGCACAGCCGCCTCCTCCTCCCTTCCCTCCGGCTCCTCTGGGATCCGGGGCTCTTCCCTGCTCTTGTTTGTTTTGCAGCTGCCGACAAAGGGTCCCGGTGCGGGGACGGCGGTGGTCGGGCTGCGGGAACCCGACTCCAGCACAGCGGCTGCTCCCACGCCGGCGCTGGGAAGGCACAAGGGGCAGTCTGGTGGGGGGCGAGAGGGGATGGGACGGGGGGGAGGGGGGTGAGGGGTAAGAATCTGGGAATTACAAAAGACACAATCACAGAAATCGGAGGGGAAAAAAGAGTAAATAAATGAGATCTATAAGCGAAACAAAGGAAGAAAGGGAAGAAGGAAATCATCTCGAAACTGCAGGTCAAATTAAAACTCTAACCAGAATAAATAAAAATTAAAAGCTAAACTGCAATCAGTTGAAGATCTAAAACTTAAATCACAGTAATTAAAGAGACTGGCAATAAAGAATTAAATTAGATTTTATTCCTAATAAATTAGGATTTATTTCTAATTCTTTATTAGAAATAAAGAATTAAATTAAGTTTATTACGAATAGAGAATTAAATTAAATTAGAGACTTAAAAACAAAATCGTTCACGAAATCCCTCAGCAGATATGAAAATCCCAACAGGGACACCCCCGCGCTCTGCCATCATATTCTGGGGACCATCACAACAGGTGAAGGCCTTTGTACCCCTGGACCCCACGAGCAGAAGGGGCTCCCTCAAAGCCCTTCAGATAGTGGGTTGGGCTGTCCCAGCAGGGTCTGGTTTGTATTGGGATGGCCAGCACTCAGCACCTCCCGGGTGTCTCTGCGGAGCAAGCGGAGCATCAGGACCCACGGGAAGGAAACCGGTCCTGGGGTCTCTTCACTCCTCCAGCAGCCCTGTGTTTCACAGGGGAAGAGGAACGCGGGGCTGGAACTTGCCCCAGGGACCACCAGACGCTGCAGGTCCGTGGACACGGAGGCATCGAGACCAATCGATTCTGCTCCCGTATCGTGCTCGCAGCTCCCCCAGCACAGGGGCAGCTGGATGGAGCCTGGACACCCGGGGGAGCTCCTCTGCCCACGGGCTGCTCCCAGCTGCCCCCGTGGCATCGCAATTCGCCGCAGCGCCGATGGCTCTGATGCCAGAGCGGGACGATTAGGGCTTCAAAGGGAGGGCTAAGCGAGGGGAGCACATGGCACCCTCCTCCCCACGTAGGAGATGCCCCAATGTGGGGGAGTGGGGTGTCATGCTACTGATGGAGGATCGGCGCAGGCTTTGGGAGCCCTCCTGGCCACCAGCACTGCTGCCCGAGGTCACCCCAGCTCTTCCCAAGGACCACCCAGCGTCGGGACCTCCAGGCAGCCCTCGGGATGTCCAGCTCTGGGCACAGCTTCATGCTGGATCGCATCACCAGCAGTTCCTGCAGGATCCTTGGAAGCTGAGAGCACCCAGAGACACGCCAGAAACGGTGTAAGGTCACCCCCACAGCCTGTCTTGTCCCCAGTTTGCCCCCCACCAGCAACCAGCCCCACGGGTGCCAAAGGGAAACTGAATTGAAAAGGACCTCTAAGACCATCATGTCCAACCGTCACCCCAATACCCCCCCCGGAGCACCATCTGCTGCCTCTGGGACCCCTCCAGGGACGGAGACTCCCCCACTGTCCCAGCAGCCTGTTCCCCGCTCTTTCCCTTTCCCCTCATTTCCAGTCAGACCCCCCCCCGGGGCAACTGGTGGCCATTTCCTCCAGCTGCTGGGGAGAAGAAACTCACGCAGCCAGGGGGATGCTGCTGTGGCCGAGGGGCTGGCTCCCGTGAGGGACCTGCAGCCAGCTGACGCCGCTCTGAGCCCCACGGCCGCTCGGCAGGTGCTGGTCTGCACTTCAGCTGCTCCGGCCCCTCTCGTACAGGGGGCCCTGGCTCAGAGCAGAGGGCGTGTGCTCCTCACTGAACGAGCCGGCTGCCCCTCTCAGCCAGCCCCAGCCCAGGGCAGCGCCTCAGCTCCATCAGCCCCAGCTCCCGGCCCCAGGAGGAGCATGGCCAGAGCCCCTGCAGACAGCCCCTGTTCCTCCAGAAACAGCCACGACTCCCGCAGCCTCACTGCTTGTTTGTGCAGGGCCGACCCGCAGCCCCGCTGCTGCTGCCCCCAACGGAGCCCAAGGGGCACAGACCCTGGAGCAGGCTGCCCAGAGAGGCGGGGGGAGACCCCGTCCCTGGGGCCATCCAAGGTCAGGCTGGATGGGGATCTGAGCACCCTGGGCTGGGCGGTGCTGGCCCTGCTGGGCGCAGGGGGCTTGCGCTGGGTGCCCTTTGGAGGTCCCTCCCGACCCAATCCCATCTGTGATCCTATGACTATTCCCCACCCCCTTGGCAGGTCCCTTCCTGCCGTTTGCTGCTGCCCTGCAGAGACGTTGGGGCTCCATCCTCCCCGTCCCACCCCGAGGCAGGAGCTGGGAGCTTGGCACAGACCTGGGTGTTCTGGCCCCGAAAGCGAAGGCAGCACGGAACCTGCTGCCAGCAGAGGAGGTGGCCCGGTGCCAGGCCAACAACAGCAGACAGAAGGAGCCACACAGAGCAACCTTACAGAACATCAGGCTGGGAGCAGTCAGGGCCGCCCGGCCATGGTGGCCAAATGGCAGCCCAGCTTGCCAGAGAGGTGTGGCATCACACACGGCTCCAGCAGAGCCAGTGCAGCCCCTCTGCTCCCCAACCAGGACCCCTCAAACCAACCTCTCACTGGATTTCCAACCCCGCTAAAGTCCCCACTGACTCCAGGGTTCAGACACAGGTCTCAGATTCACTCTCCCTCCTGGCTCTCAGAAGGGTCCACGAGAGCAACCCAGGAACCCCTTCTGCAACCCTCCCTCGTGCCAGACCCCCACTCCCAGGGGGTGTCCGTGGAGCTCTGTGGGCTGGGATCTGTCCCCGTGTTGTGGGGAAGCAGGATGGGGGGGGTTGGTACTTCCAGCCTCCCCAGCCCTCTGGGAAAGGGTGGGAAGCACCTCCTTCTCCCCCAGTTCCCAGAAAAGGCTCTTTCTGCTGGCAAGGCAGCAGCTCCTCGCGCTCTGCTCAGCGGGAGCCAAAACCCCGATACTTGGCTCAAGGAGAAGGTCACAAGAGGTGACCCCAAGCACCTTCCCCCCGCCAAGGGAGGCTGAAAGCCTCGGCTCAGCCAACCGCATGGAGCAGGACAAGCCCTGAGCGACCCCATGGCCAGCCCCGGGCGCACACTGTCCCGAGGACCTGCTGGTGGTGGCCACAAGCTCTCAGCCAGTGAAACCAGCAGGCTTCTGGCTTCACCCCCCAGAGCTGAGCTGCAGAGAGAGACAACAGAGAATAAAGCCATCGATTGAGGGAAGCAGCTCGCCCCAGCCCCTCGGCACAGGGGCTCGGCCAGCCCTTGACTCCAGACACTTCAAAGGGCTCTTTGTGTCCCCCAGCATCAGCCTGGGATGACGGGGGTGGAGGCATCAGGGCTCCTATGGAGATGCTTCAAACCCCAGGGATGGCAGGGAGGGTGCTGCTGGCCCCCATGGGTGCTCTGCTGGAACCTTCAGCGTCAGAGTGGTGGAGTCTCAGGGCACCTCTGCTCACCCACACCAGCCTCAAACCCCTTTTTGGGGGGGGGGCTGAAGCCAGGATGCTGCTGCCTGTGCAGCTTGAGGCTAAAGCCAGCATTTAGGACATGGGCTGAGCAGCCCAGAGCCCCCTGAGGCAGCCTGCAGACAGATCGCTTCAGAAGAACCTGCTGCTCTCACAGCCCCCGCCTGGGATTCATTTAATCGATCTTTGGATGAAGTCCCACACACGTTTCCAGCTTCCCTGGGTGGTTTGGGGTTGGAGTTTGTTTCTCTCCCCCCCCCCCACCCCATTTGGCATCAGGGACAGAGAGCAGGGGGGGATCTGGAATCAGATTCCAACCTTCACACATTTCCAGGCTTTCAGAGCTGCGTTTCCCACCAAGAGAGCTGGAAGGCGTCGTGTGTCGGGGCACCTAACCAGAAACACATGGCCAGGGCTCAGCTCACCCAGCAGAGCTCCAGGGAGGGAGGAATCAAAGCAATTAAAGTGCTAAAGCCAGCCAAACACCACAAAACAACCCCAAAACGCCCCCAGAAGACCCTAAATGCCGCAAAAAAGCCCCAAGAGAGACGCAAAGTGACCAAAAATACCCAAAAAATCATCCAAATTATCAGAAAACTACCAAAAATGCCCCCACAGTAACCTCAAGACACTCAAAAACACCCCTGAACCTACCAAAAATAACCCCAAAGGCCCAAAACCACTCCAAATAGGGGGAGCTGGTCAGGCTGGGGACACCAGTGCCCTGGGAGGCTGGAGGGACACCCACCCACGCTCTGCTGTCCCAAAGAAGATGAACGATGTGGAGAGCTAGGAAAGAGAGAGGAGGGATCTGGAACCTGGGGTGCAGAGGAGAAGGGTGGTGCTGGACCAGCTTTTCCCAGGGAGCTCAGGCAGAGCCCAGCGGGGAATCTGTGGACATTCCCCGTGAAACAAGAGCTCCGGCTCATTCCAGGGTTGAAAACCCAAAGTCCCACAGAAGTACTTATGGTTTTTGCGCCTAACACCCCCCAGCCCATCAGGATTAACCCCGAGTTCCAAACAAAGTGAGAACCACCAGCCCGCCCTGTGAAAGCTCCCCCAGACTGGGCTGGGGTAAACCATCCCCAGTAGACAAAGCTCTGGTCGCAGACCAAGGGCTCCTGTGGCCGGCAGCACCCCAAGTGTGACCAACCCCGCCCCAACAGCACCGTGTGCTGGTGCCCACAGCCGAGGCCCCTCAGCGCGGTCAGAGACCCGCACAAACTAACCCTGGACCATCCGTCTCTTGACTCTTCAGACTGGATCCTGCAGCACCGGGATCAAAGGTCCGGGGGGCCGGCTCTTCCCTCCCTGCTGCTGCACTCAGGGAGGGCCGGGGCGGCTCGTGGGGTTGATGAGGCACAGGGAAGGGTGCGTCTGATTCCCAGCTGCTGTGAATTCACCGCCTGATCTTCCCCAATGAACCCCCACCCTGGCTCTGCCCCAGCGCCTTTCCCACCCAGCTCTGCATCCGAGGACCTGCAGCTGGGTTGGCTGCACCCACCTGGCCCCGAACCCAACCCCGTCTGCTCACCCCAGCCCCACGGGGCAGGGGAAGGAGGAGGGAGGGTTGGTCTGTCCCGCTGCCATCGCAACAGCCTGTTGCAAGGATGAGAAAAGGCTTCTGAGAAGCCGGAGGATGGGGAGAGCGGGAGGCTGGGGCCAGTAGCATCCTCCCGCAATTCCATCGCCTCTGCGCCCGACCCCCACGAGCCTAACGATCCGGCTTCATCAGCGCCGCGACAACCTGCTGAGTCAGCACCAGGACGTGGTCCCGTCCCGCGGAGCTGCTCCGTGCCCGGAAAAGCCGCCCCGCTTTGCCCTGCCTGTTCCGTGGGCTCGGGGTGGAGGAAGGTCTCCGTGGGCAGACGACCCACCGGACCCCACCTCCCACCTCCGGGCAGGCGGACGCTGACTGAGAGGACGAGGAGAGCCCAGAGTGCGGAAATCGGGGGGCAAATCCGGCTGGGCTGGGAAACGTTCCTCCCTGGGCTGGGGTCGGAGCCTCTACTCAAGTGATCGGGGTTTGGGGACCTGGCTCGGGGTGACGTCCTGGCCGGGGGCGCGGGGAAGTGCATCCCGACCCTGCTTCTGTGTCCGCTTGGAAGCAGGGCCGAGGAGGAGGAGGAGGCATGGGAAAGGAATAAGGAAGGGAGTCGGGGTGGGAAAGAGGCAAGGACGGGAAAGAAATTGGGAAACGCGGGTGGGAAACGCGATCCACACGACAGAGGTACTTTCCAGGGGCTCTCCGGGTTTGGCCCTGTCTTCCCCCAGCGATGATGGATTTTTCTCCCGCAGAGCTCTCCGGTTTGGCCGGGATCGGGGCTGCAGCGCAGCCCTCACTCGCACGGGCCGTTTCTTGCCTTAACCTGCTAAAACCCCAGCAGCCGCAGCAGGGCTCCGAGGCTCAAGCTGCTCCTTTCCTGTCTGGGGTCAGGCACCAGCCGGACCCTGCTGGGGTAACTGGGAAGCTGTGGGGCTGGATTTTGCTTCCAAAGAGACCCATGTGATGCTCCAGTGTTGGAGGGGGGGCCGTTCCAAGACCTCTTGAAAGCAGCCCCGATGCCCCGGTGGGGAACCTTCAGGGTCTGGCAGCAGCAGCCCCGCTGAGACACGGCGCTGGGACCTTCAGTGGCGCAAACTCAGCCTCCAGATGCGGGGTCTGTTCCAAAAGCAGAGCAGGAATTACCCAGCCGCTGGCTGGAACTAAACGCAGGAGGTTTTTAAATCCCAACAAACAGAACAAACCCCGAGAAATCTTCTCACGGAGTCACTCAGTTGAGGCTGGAAACTGTCCTGGAGGGTCGGCCCCGCAGAAGAAGGGGACGGGGCTCCTGTCCCCGCTCCAAGAGCTCCTGATGCATTTTGCATTAGACACTAATGGGATAAAACGCATTAACAGGCGCTGGCGGGAGGAGGAAACAGTGGGACCCCTCTCCCCTGCCCTGGAAAGATGGTCTCTGACCCTCCTTCGCTCTGCCCTGAGGGAGCAGACAGGTTGGGTTTGGGGTGAAACAGGTGACACTGCCCCAAAAACGTGACTCCGGGAGCAGAGCTGCAGCCTCTCTACTCATTAAAACCTGCTCTGCCCTCTGCTGACCCCCCAGTCTTCTCCTGCGGGACCAGGAAAAGGCTTTAAACCCATCAGCCCGGAAGGCAGAGCCTGGAGAGAAGCAGAAACTCTCCGCAAAGCCCTTGAACAGGCAAAGCTGTGGCCCCCGAGGGCAGAGCAGCCGCTCATCAACCACAGCCTGACCCAACCCCAGTAAACCCCCAGAGCCAGGACCTGCTCCTAGGGGACTATGCTGGGTGCGGGTATCAAGGGTCAGACCTGCTGCTTTCCAGTGGGGAGGAGGCAGCTGGAGGGTCCTGGGGTGAGCAGAGCTGGAGGGGGAATGTGGGGCACACACTTGGCGTCCCTTGTTTTGGGACGGAAGCAGCCAAGTGCAGCCCAAACCCCTCCCTTCCCCAAATCATCCCACTTCCACCCCAAATCAAACCCAGGACACCTGGCTCAGGCATCCTTCCATGGGCAATGTGATCCCTGGGATGGAAAAGAGCTCAGAACCCCCCCAGGATGGAGAGAGGGGCGTCTTGCTCTTGGCCAGCACTGGCTGCACCCGGCTTGGACCCAGACCAGGCAGCTGATGGAGTGTGAGGGCTGGAACCCCCCCGAAGTACCTATTCCCCCCCCCCCCACTGCTGGCCCTGTGCCCCCCTCCCCTGCTAAAGAAATCAGTCTGTAATCATGGCCAGAGGATTCTGCGGAGGGGTCACCAGCCTGAGGAGCACCTGGACACCCCCCAGCCCTGTCGCAGGTCCCTGCACCAGCGCCCGGACAGGCAGCAGCCACGCTCAGCCGGGGTGACAGGGAGTGCGGGTGGGGTGCAGCACAAAGCTTTGCCAGAGGGAAGGACCTGGGAAGGTCTGGGCACCTCCACAGGACCGAGCCCTTTCCCCGTGGGTGGGGAACCTCGCCGACTCTTCCCTGCACCCCGCGGTGCCCCACAGCGCAGGCTGGCCCTATAGGGAAACTGCTTCTGCGCCCAGGGGTGCTCAGGGCTCATCCCGGGGGAGATGCCCCCAGTGACCTGCTGCAGAGCATCGCAGACACCCCCTGCCCCTGCAGGTCGCTGCAACCTTTCTGCCTGAAACCTGACCCCCGCGCTTTGCTGGCGTCTGGGTTTATTTTCCTCTGTTTTATGTTTCAGTTGGTATTTGATGAGATTTTTTTAGTTTAATTTAATTTTATCAGGGGGAAGAGGTCTCTTCCCAGGCTCCTTCCAGCCTCCCCTCTGCTGAGGTTGATGACGCTTCAGGAAAAGGCAGAACCACTTCCAAAAGTGGGGTCGGTGAATGAAAGACCCTTCGGCAAACGGGAGGTGCCGCCCAGAGCATCTCGCCCCCGCGGTGCTGCAGAGCCGAGCCCCCTCCCCAGCCCCCGAGCCCCCTCCCCAGCCTCCGAGCCTCCTCCCCAGCCCCCGAGCCTCCTCCCCCGCTGGGTCCCACTAGAGGGCAACAGACACCCAGGAAAGGAGCCGCTGCGGGGAGAGGAAGGCTGCCGAGGGACTCCCTGCGCCCGACCCCACAGAAACGGCTCCCAAACCAAACCTGGGTCCAGCACTCGGCTCATCTCACCCTCCAGGACCGGACCCTGCGGCCGCCGCAGCCAGAATCCTTCGCAGAGAGATGGATCTGGATCCCGGAGATCCCTGGAGCTGGGGAAATAAAACCCCAAAGCCCTGGAGTGTGTTGGGAAGGGTCGCGCTTTGCGGGGGCTGAGCGGGTTCGTGCGGCTGCAGCTCCTGGAGCTCCAGTCGAGGTGCCGGAGACCTCCCCGGTGGGTTCTGCACCACGAGAAGCCCGTGTGGGACAGTTTGGGGCATCGGAGCTTCCTTTCTTGGCAAAACCCAGCTGAATGAACTCGCAGACCCCACACTGGCACCCAGCAGCTGGAGCTAAACCCCAACAGCACCTCACCTCACCCTCTGCAGGCACCCAGTGATGCCCATTCCATCCCCATCTGCATCCTCACCCTGGGGAAAAGCAGGGAGACACAAGTGGCCATCAAAGGTGCAGAAGCAGCAGCCAGCTGCTCCCTTCCCTCCTCCCACCCCAACCCTGCCCCGCTGGGTTGAACATTCCCTGGTGTTTTGAGGGTAACCTCTCCCTTGGTGCTGGTCCCGGTGGTTTTGTTTCACCTCAAGGCTCCGTTTCTGCCTGGGAGGTGCTGGAGCCCCACCATGAACAGTGCCATGGGATGGGCCATACTGGGCTGGGACACCAGGCTGAACTGGAGATTAAATGGTCCCACCACCACCCCAGTGAGGCAGAAGCACCAGTCCCACATTCTCTGCTCAGGGGCTGCTTAAGGAGCTCTGCTGGGAGCCACTGCAGTGCGAGGTGAGCTGGAGCAGCTCTTAAACCAGTTCCCTTCCCCTCTGTGCCAGCCCCCAGCTCCCTTGGGACACAGGGAAACCTGGAGAGTCACTAAATCATCTTTATCCCTTGTTCTTCCTCCCCACCCTAACCTCTGCTGACCCTGGGCCAGCCCCCAGATCACTCCTGTGGCTCCTGTCACCAGGTGGTGCCTCCAGCCCAAGTCACATCTCCAGCAAACCCAGGCCAGGAGAGTCAGGAGTGTGTCCTGGGGTGCCTCAAGAAATGTGGGTCTAGCAGGTGCTGGGAGGTTCTTCTTTGGCCTAAATGATCTCTGGAGGCCCTTCCTAACTTCAGGTGCAGGGAAAGTCTTCTCTGGACTAGATGATCTCCAGAGGCCCTTCCTAGCCCCAGCGTGTTGTGACTCTGTGAACAGGCAGCAGCCTCCATGTAGATCCATCACCCTCCTTGGTCCCCTCCCCAGAACCTCCCTGCCCAGACCCCACAGTGCAGAGCTGGACCAGTCTGCTGGCAGATGGGAGCGCAGGCAGGGCTCGGAGCATCCTGCAGCTCACAACCTGCTCTTCCCCCTGTTTGTTCCATCTTTAGCATCGCTGCAGGTTCTGCCTTTCCAGAGTAGCTCAGGGAAAGGGGGAAACACAAACCAGATCCCGAGGGGATGGTGAGGTGGCTGTCAGAGAGAAAACAAGGAGAGTCGATGCAAAGCAGAAGAATCATCTCAGAGCAGAGAAAAACTGGGTTTGAGTCTGGTCCTGACCCTGGCAGCGACTTCTGGGTGTTGGAACTGCTGCAGGAGGGAGAAGGGTAGCTGCTGCCGGTGCTGAGACAGACCCCACTACGGGCTGCCACCCCTTTAGCGCTGGGAGAAGCCAGGGCTCAACCCACCCAGCCTGGGGAGCAGGAGCTGCGATTCCTCAGTGCTTCTATGATGCCCCAAGCTGAAGGGGATTGGGGTCCCTCAGGGCTGTGATTTGCTGCCCTGCCAGGCAGAGGGAAGGGGAGGATGTTGCTGCCCAGCCTCACACAGACACCCACCAGCACTAAATCGCCAGCAGATTCCCATTAAACCTTAAATGAAACCTCCTGCCCAGCCGGTGCCTCTGCACAGGAGACCCTCTGGGGAGCAGGGGGTTGCTCCACGGCCACTTAGAGCAGGTAGATGGGGCCACAGAGAGAGTCCAAAAGCAAAAGCACCCGGGAGATCCAGACTTTAAAAGAATTTGTTCTATTTTATTGATTTTATGTAATTGAAGTGATTTAACTAATTGTTCACTTCTCCGTGTTCTGGATTATTTGAAGGGTGGGGAGGGCAGGGCCACACGATGGGGAAGCAGGAACTACCACTCTCCTCCCTGCCAGCGATGGCTCCAGGCCTGGAGACTCAGCTCACCTCAGCCCTCACCTCCCAGCGCAGATCCTGGCTCTGCCAGGTGCCCCAAGAGAGACCCACAGCCAGGTCCTGCAGCTTCTGTGGAGTGAGAGTCCCAGACTGGGTTGGGATTCATCCAGCCCAAACTCCCTGCCTCTCACCAGAGCAGGGGGCCCCAAGCCCCTGCCAGGGGCAGCGACACCCCTCAGCAGAGCAGGGTGCCCCCAGCCCCATCCAGCCAGCCCTTGGACACTGCCAGGGATGGAGCAGGAGCTGGACTGGAAGGACTGGGATGGGGCGGACGGCAGTAGCCCACTCCTGCCTGGTTCTGCCAGCTGAGCCCTGTTGGAGATGAAGCGATTCCCTTCTGCTGAGGGCAGCCCCAGCGGCTCCCCCGAGCCGGCCCCCGCCCCGAGTCACCCTTTCTCCAGCACCCTGGGGTGCTCCTTACCGGGAGCGATGGGGACCCCTTTGCACAGAGCTCGGAGTCCTCCGGAGCCAGCCGCGCCCCCCGGGCTCCCCCTCAGCCCCTGAGGACCCCCTCTTCCCCCCATCCCCAGGCAGTAAAGGGTTACCCGGAGGTGCCTGCTCCGGGCCCCGGCGGGGGCAGCGGTGGAGCCGCTGCGCAGGGACCCGGCGGAGGCAGCGGGGCCGGGGGGCTGGAGGAGGGGGTGACAGTGGGGTACCAGGAGGACAGGATAGGGGCTGGCAGTGTGAAAGGGGGGTGCCGGGGGGAAGCAGCGAGGGCTACCGGGAGGACAGAAGGGGTGGCCGTGAGGGGGGGTTCGGGGGGACCGGCAGGTCCGGCGCAGCCGAGCGGGAGCTGCCAGCGCCACCATGGGCTGGGGAAGGGGGAGCCTGGGAATGGGCTTTTAAAAGGGGGACCCCCCTTCCCCTCGCTGACGTCCCTCCCTTACAAAATAGAAGAGAGGGAAAGGAGCGGGGGGGCGAAAGGGAAAATTGAGAATTAAAAGCCAGCCCTCCCCGGCACCCCTCCGCGAACCGGGAGCCACCGGCGGAGGCGGCAGCGGCTGGAAAATGCATCTTCCCCGGAGCTGCATCGCCCTTCTCATCCAGGGGAGCTTCTGTCTGCTGGTGAGAGCTGGGGATGGGCAGGGGGGGCTGGACAGGTCGAGCTGCCAAGGGGATGGGGGGAAAGGGGGGTAACAGCCAGCAACGTTCCTCCTATCCCCGTTCATCCCCCTCCTCCCAGCCCCTGGAAAAACCGACCCCAAGCGTCCCAAAACTTCAGCTGTTTGGCAGCAGGTGGGCAGCAGGTACGGCTGGGGGTGAAGGAACCTCCCGAGCACCCTAAAACCTCTGCGGCCCCCTAGAAGCTTCACCCCATCCCCAGCTCAGCAGGTCTGAGGGCACCTCGTTCCACCCCCGGGCTGGGGCAGAGCATCGGGTCAGTCTCGGGCTCGGTTTTCCGCCACCTTCGCACCAGAGGGATCGCGGGGAGGGTTCCCCCAGCAGCCAGATCTGAGGGTGATTGGGTTGCAGAATCTACCCCCCCGCCGCTCAGGCACCTTCCCAGCTCCCTGGGTACCTGCAGCCTGGCAGCCCCTACCCCAGCCCCCATCGAGGCTTCATTTGGGGTCTGTACCTGGTGCCCACAGAGCCCTGGAGCTGGCAGGAGCAGAGTTTTGGAAGAAGACTGTGAATGGCTGTGGGAGGTGAAGGGCATCGCCCTGGGCTGAGAGCTCACCTCTGAGCCTCCTCTGTCCCCCCACTGTGCTGCCCTGCTGCTCCCAGCTCCACCTCTCCACCAGGCCATGGCACAGGTCAGGAAAGGGTTCCATGGGATGTTGGTAGCAGTGAGATGGGTGTGAAGACTACGAGGTGGCACTTTCCCTGCAGGCGACTGTCCCCACCCCAGAGCATCTTCTGCCTGGCAGCTGCAGAGATCCCCTGGGTGCAGGGGCTCTGCCCTCACAGAGGTGCTGCTGCCTAACTGCACCAGCCGCAAGGAAAACACACCCGTCCTAGCTCCTTCCTCCCGTCCAGGCTCCTTCCACCCATCACCTCAGTCACCCCGAGACTGCTGCCAGAAGAGGAACAGGAACTCCAGGGAGAAGTAGAGAGGAGGCAGGGAAGCAGGGATGGGAAAGGGGGTGGCTGGGTCGTTTCTGGAGCAGCGGGGAACTCTCTGAGCAAGGGAGGGGGCAGTCACCCATTGCCCATCTCTCTCTCTCCACCATCACTCTGTTCAGGTGGTCTGTGGCCAGGAGGAACCAGGGGCAGGTGCCCGTGAGCCCAAGAGCCAGGAGGGAGCTCCAGCGCAGAAGGCGAGAGGGCTGCTCTCTCCCAAGTCCCTGCTCCCCCTGTTACTGCGGAACATGACCCTCCCAGAGCTGCTGAGCGGCTCCCGGGAGCTGCAGGATGTCCTGGGTAACCTGTCCCGGCAGAGCCCCGCTCAGCACCCCCGCGGGCGGAGGGACCTGGGCACAGCCTCCGGCAAGCTCCGGAAGACTTTTGGCTGGGGAGACTTCTACTCCAACATCAAGACAGTGAAGCTGAACCTCCTGATCACCGGCAAGGTGGTCGATCACGGCAACGGCACTGTCAACGTATTCTTCCGACACAACTCCACGGGGCAGGGGAACATCTCCGTCAGCCTCGTGCCCCCCACCAAGGCCGTGGAGTTCGACCTGGAACAGCAGATCTTCATCGAGGCCAAGGAGTCCAAGATCTTCAACTGCCGCGTGGAGTACGAGAAGGTGGACCGGGCCAAGAAGACGTCGCTCTGCACCTACGACCCGGCCAAGACCTGCTCCCACGAGCACACGCAGAGCCACGTCTCCTGGGTCTGCTCCAAGCCCTTCAAGGTCATCTGCATCTACATCACCTTCTACAGCACCGACTACCGCCTGGTGCAGAAAGTCTGTCCCGACTACAACTACCACAGCGAGGTGCCCTACTACCCCTCGGGGTGACCCTGCCGGCCGCAGGACGCCCCGGTGACCAGCGGGTGCCAGTGCTCAGGGGGAGGGACGGGGTGAGCGGGGCAGGAGTGCAGAGGTCCCCAGGAACAAGCAGTGAGGAGGAGGTTTCTGTTTTCCCCAAAACTCTCCGATGCCAAGAGAAGGGCTCCCGGGCTGCGGGGAGATCTGGCCTGGAGCCGCCGTCTCCAGAAGCAAAGGTGGGGTCTCGGCTCAGGGGACAGAGAAGGCGGCTGGACGGCACTGTCAGGACTGGTGTTTCTCGATGCAATAATGGGACTCGGTGGCCCTGCAAAGGGGGTTCTGGAAGTGGGTTGGTGCAGCCTGGAGCCAGGGGAATGGGCGAGGCAGGGAGAAAAGTGCCTGGTCTTCTCTGTGGCTGTTGGACGCCCACAGGCAGCCCCAACATCTCCCCCTTGGCTGACGGCTGCAGCAACAGGAGCTGAGGTTTCCCACGTCAGGATGCAAAGGGCTGCCAGGATGGAAACAGGGACCCAGGGAGGACACAGAGGGACCTTCCTGAGGGGCCACCAGCCCCACCAGGCACCGCAGGGCTCAGGGGACTCAGCGCACAGAGCTCCAGGAGGAGAAGTCCTGGCAGGATGTGTCAGCCCTGCTGACAGCAGCCCTGATTCATGTGTTTCCCCCGACACGCTGACTCATCATTTCCCCTTCACTGCCCCCGTGTCTCAGCTCCCTGATGCTTGCTCCCACCTCACTGGGCCCTGTTCAGCTCCTGGTGGGGCAGTGCCAGCCCCTGGGCCCCCTTCTGCGTGAACCCCGCCTGCAGCATCTCCTGCACAAACCCTCCGAACCCTCCCCCGCGCGGTCCTGGACAGGGACAATAAAGTTCCCACGGTGGCACGAAGGAAAGTCCGGTGGTTCTTACTGGGAGCAGTCTCAGGCTCCTCCAGGGTGGAGGAGAGGGGCTGGTGGGGTGAAGCTGACCCAGGGCAGCTCCCTGGCTGTGCCTGACAAGTGCTTCTGCACATGCACTTGCCCTTTCACTGGCCCTTTCTACCCACCGGGTCCAGCTGTGGAGTCTGCAGGGGCTCAGACAGTTGGCTCTACCCCACTGATGGTCATTCCCACCCTCGCCACCTTCCCCATCCCTCTGAACTCCCGTAAGGAGGGCACGCTCCCTCCTCCAGAGCCCTGGAAAAGCAACTGCCCTCCCCTCCAGCCCTTCCTCTCCCCCCCAGAGTGCCCCTGTCCAGAGCACTAGCCTGGCCCCAGCACCAGAGCCGGCTCCAAGCTGCAGCCTCCGGCAGTCCAAGCCCTTCTCACCAGCTCAGCAGAGCTTCTCTGGCTGCTGGCAGAGCCTCACTCCAGGCACTTGGACACCTGGGCCAGAGGCTGGTTCCCAGCGACACTGAGCAGAGAGAAGCCTTCTAGTGCAGCGTTCAGTGTGGAGCCTCTGACTCAAGGGCTGCTCCGAGAGCCCAGTTTGGGGGGACCCCAATCCCCTTCGGCAGGAGCTGCCTCATGGGGCTGGGCTCCCCAGGCGCTCAGGCTGTTTGAGGAGGGGGCCACAGGACACCCAACCCCTCTCTGCCGCCGCAGACGGAGCAGGGGGAGCCCTCGCTCTCGGGGTCGGCCGTTTGCGACCGGCTCAGGCAACCTCCGTGCGGGGAACGGAGCCGGAGAGCAGCCGCCGCGGAGATGCTCCGTTGTCAGAAGCAATGTGGCAGCCGCAGTTACTAAGGAGACCAGGACGGGCCATCGCCGGGGCCTGGGAGGAGAGGATTCCTGCCGGCAGAGCCGCAGCCCGGCGCTGGGGAAGCAGACGGGTTGTGCTGGAGCTGGAGGGCGAACAACCTCCGAGGGGAGAAAGCCCTACCTCCCCCTGCAGCCCACCCTCAACACCTCCTCACCCCCCGCAACCAGGAGATGCGAGGGAGAGCCCGAGCACCGGCTCCCGGGGCTCAAAGCCCCTCGACAGAGGCGAAGCCAGGGTGCTCTTGGCCGCCTCCAGACGATGAGCATCTGCTCGCTGGGGTGTTGTTCCGGCCGAGAGGTCGGTCGTGGAGCTCCCGCTGCTTCTCGGGCGGAGGAGCCGGACCCCCGCCGCAGCCTCCCGCCAGGAGCGGGGGTCGGGTTCCTTCCCCCCACCAGCTGGCGGACACGAAGCAGAGCCCCGGGGCTGGGGGAGCAGCTCGGGCTCGTCCCTGTGAAGCTCCAAGAGCCGCAGATTTCGTTAGAGACGGAGCAGCCTTCAAAAGCCCGGGGTGACCCCAGGGCTCAGCCAAGGGCTGCCGAAGGACTGGGAGACTTCTGCGCAATTAGAGCCCATCTCCACTTGTGAGGCGCAGCCCTTGTCAGCCCCGACGACTCCCGGCCAGGCTGCTCCGTCAGGAGAGCCCTGATGGGAAGTACTTAGGGCTGCCATCAGCCCCTGCGCAGGAGCAGGAACGGCCTCCATCTCCCGCAATTAGCTGCTTCACTTTGTTTGTCCTTCGCTTTCCTCCCCACAAAATCCTCCTGATTTAAATTTCATGAGCTCCCAGCCCAGCGAACCTGCCCAGTTAGGCACCGGCTTCCCAGAAGAGCCAGCTCCACCCTCCCTCCACAATCAGCAGCCCCCCAGCCCTTAAATGCTCTCAGCAGAGCTGGTGGGGACCAGTCCAGAAGGGCTTTCCACCCAGCACCGGGACTGGGAGAGCCAGGACAGGCTAAATCACTCAGGATCCGGGGGATTTGCTGCACAAGTCACCCCAACACCCACCCGGTCCCATCCCGGCAGGCAGATCCCATCGCTGCTGCCTCCTCTGCTTTTAAAGACCAGAGCAGCTGGTTTAATGGGGAACTGGGCAGCAACAGGTGCACTTGATCCTCTGGAAGGCCTTTTCCAGCCTCCGTAACTCTGCGGCTCCTCAAAGCACTGCTGAACCTGGGAGCAATTCCCCATCCAGATGGTTTCTGGGCTCTGCCCAGCCAGGTGCTCCCCTCCACTGTAAAGTCTAATCAGGACTAATCGGCCTCAAGCGAACCCAAAGCCACCTCTCTGTAGGTTACCCAGACCTCGTTCCCCCAGGCAACCCTCCAGTCAATCAAGCTCTGTCTCTCCACTCTTCCACCCGCAATGGCAGTGGGTGTGAGCTGGAGCATGGGAGGTTCCACACCAATATGAGAAGGAACTTCTTCCCGGGGAGGGTGACAGAGCACTGGAACAGGCTGCCCAGGGTCTCCTTCACTGGAGACATTTCAAACCCACCCGGACGTGTTCCTGTGCGACTTGGTCTGGGTGATCAGACTAGATCTTTCAGGGGTCCCTTCCAATCCCTAATGATTCTATGATTCTGTGATCTCACAGCCTCCAGAGACAGCCCAGCCTTCCCGTACACGGACCGCTCTGCTGTGGCCAGCGGGGACTGCGGGCGACGGAGCCACTGCTGGCCCTCGGCGCCACTGCGGGCCCTCGGCAGAGCCTGCCAGGGGCTCACACTGCACAGACCCCGCTGGCCAGCAGCAAACGCGGAGCGAAACGCTGGTGCTTCAGCAGCACCGGGACACAGTCCTCAGGCTGGGTGACCCCTGCGGGCGCCTTCTGACCGGCACGTTCTGGTCGTCTTCTGCTCCCCTCGCTCTGTTCTCCCGATCCTCTGCTCCAGATCCTGATGCCGATTCTCTCCCGGGACAGACTCACTCTGAGGCTGCCGTTGCACGAGCCCACCTCTGCGTCACCAACTCCGCTGGCACAGCGAGGCTCGACAACCAGCTCCCTCTGCCCTCAGACCCCAGCACCAACCCCACAGAGAGAGAGAACTCCCCGCCCGCCAGCCCTCCGGTCGCCGGCTGCACAGGGCACTGGCTGTCCCCATGCCGGGGCGGAAGCTCCCTGAGCAGTCCCCAGCACCCACCGTGGGGGCTGCGAGCTCTGCTCTGGCCCCAGACCCACAATCCTGGGCCCTGCTGAGCTATTTTTGCTGAGAGCTCGGCAGCTCTGGCAGCCAACCAGCAGAGAAGCCCTGGTCTGCCAGCACCACCTGCCTAGAGGAGGGGATGGAGCTGGGGGAAGGAGAGGAGGCTTCGGCAAACTGCAATGCAGCAGCCACCAGCCAGCAGCAGGAGCCTCTCCCCTTGCGCAGAACGAACCAGGAACGAAACCCTCCTGGTCCCCAGCGAGAGACGGCGGCAGCGGGGAAAGGGAGCCGCTCCAGCCAGCACAGGCAGCAACCTTAGGGAAGCAGGGTGGTGGGGCTGGAAGGGACCTCTGCCAACCCCAGCGCGACCCCCTGCCACAGCAGGAGCCCCACGCGACGTGCGGGTGGGTTTTACGTGTCTCCAGAGCAGGAGGCTCCACATTGTCTCCAGGCAGCCTGGACCAGGGCTCTGGGACCTCACTGGGAGGTTTTCCCTTTTGTCCAAACTGAACCTCCTGCTGACACTGGGCAGCACTGACAAGAGCCTGCTCCCACCCTCCTGACCGTCACCCTTCACCTACTGCCGGCCATCGGTCAGGTTCCTCCTCGGCCTCCTCTGCTCTGGGCTGACCAGCCCCAGCCCTCCCAGCCTCTCCTCCAGCCCCCTGGAGCACCCCAGCGGCTGTGCTGGCCTCTCTCCAGTAGCTCCGTGTCCTCCTTGCACTGGGGAGCCCAGACCTGGCCACGGATGACTTCCAGACGCAGCCTCACCAGGGCAGAGCAGAAGGGGAGGAGGAATGGCTTGAGATGCCCAGGGGTAACGCCGGCATCCGCCAGGAGCCCTCCACAAGCAGCAGCAGGAGAGTTTGGAAATGGCTGCCATGTGCTCGTTTTCAGGCCATCACCCCTCGAGGGAAAACCTCTGGCCATCTCAAGGCTCGGGAGCTTCATTAGCCGCTAGGTACCAACAGCTGGAGAGATCTTGTCCTCAGCACCGCTTCCCAGTGTGAGAGCCAAGGACCTGCTCCTTAGTCCCTGCTCCGCTCCCCAGCGGCAGAGCCCAAAGGATCCCTCCTGCACTCCGGTCAGGGGGAGGCTGTCATTTCTCCTCTGGAGGCTGAGGCAAAGCTTCTGGCTCCCCTCCACCTCAGTCGATCCCCGTTTTCCTTTGGCCACTGCTCCCGCGGTGATTCCAAGTGGAGCCCTGCAGCTCCCACCCCTCCTGCCTGGGAGGTTTCATCATCTGATGGAAGCACAACCCTCTCCTCCTGCCCTTCACAGCTCACCCCATCAATCCACACATTGCCTCGACTTCCCTGCCTGTGCTGGGGGGGTTGGAACTGGATGATGGTTCCTTCCTGCCCTGAGTGACTCTGATTCCATGCCTTCTCCAGTGAGGTGAGCCTGCTCTGGCGGGGGGATTGGACTGGATGATCTTTCGAGGTCCCTTCTAATCCCTTATGATTCTATGACTTCTGCCAGTGATTCAGTCCTGGAGACATGAGTCTGAGGTGCCAGAGGGAGGAGGAGGACACAAGTCCAAGCCCCAAAGCTCCCACTGATTCTTCTCTGCCCAGCAGACTTCAGTCGGGTTCCAAGATCCCCTCCCACCCCGGACTGCTCCTCTCTCCTTTATCACACGGAGTTCCCTTTCCAGAAGCCTTCCAGGCCACCAGGATTTACCTCCCCGGCTGCTCCACGAGGAAGCATCTTTTCCCCTGTACCTGGTCCCCGCTGCCTCCTGGCCACATCCCTGCTCCGCTCCCTCCCCTCTTGACGTGCGGCCACCAGCAGCTCTCGAGTCTCTTGGGCTCAGAGCCTGGCCCTGCCCAGAGCCAACCTGCGGCAGCTCGGAACTGTGGCCAGCAGGTCGGGGGGAAATTAATTAAACAGAAGCCCCCCTCTGTAATTACAGTAATAAGTGCCGTCGCCTTGGAGTAACCAACAACCCCCCAGAAAGAAACGAGCTCGGCGGCACGAGGGAGCAGCTCGCGCTGACCGGGCAGGTGGTTATCTCAGCAAAGCCCCTGCAAAACTAATTGTGAGGAAGCTGGGAACCTCAAGCCTGGCAACAGAGTCCCACTCGTTGGGTCCTTCAAGGAGGAGGAGGAGGAGGACAAAGCTCTAATGAAAC
The DNA here is from genome assembly GCA_013400115.1 of Rhinopomastus cyanomelas. Lineage (NCBI taxonomy): Eukaryota > Metazoa > Chordata > Aves > Bucerotiformes > Rhinopomastidae > Rhinopomastus > Rhinopomastus cyanomelas. Next base: position 107,568 of record VXBP01006269.1, on the reverse strand, counting down.
GCAACCAGCAGGACCGAGAGCAGCCTGAGGAGCGGAACAAAGGCAGCGAGGGTTCCAAAGCCCAGCAGCCCTCCCGACTCCACTGTTTGTTCGGCTCATGAGCAGACAAGCTGCTCCCTTTCATCTGGGAAAACTCCCACAGCAGGAAAAATACCTCCACAGGATCCCAGTCGGCAGCAGCAGAGCCCTGGGGGCAGCAGAACAAAATCTCGGGGCCACTTGAGGGGTACCTGGTGCTGGGATCCTCGGAGAGGAGGCGTCAGAGCGCAGACCCGCGGCGGCTCCGACCCAACAAACCTCAGAGCCCTCTGAAGGGCTGCTGTGCCGAACGCGCCGGCTCCGTGCAGAACTCAGCTCCAGCTGCTCCACTGGCACCGGCCGTCTCTGCAGCCACGGCACATGCCGCAGACCGAGCTCCAACCGCATCTCAGAGCGGGGAGGGGAGGGCTGGCAGCGGGAGGTTTGCGAACAGGCTGCTCCAGCTCCGACGGCGGCAGAACCAGATGGCTCCAGCTGTATCACTGACAACAGCAAAACGAGCGACGGTGACACCAGGAGCGGCGCCAACAAGCGGGTCGGTAATTCACCCGCAGCCCAACGGTCCGAGCAAGCCGCCTCCTTCGCAGGGCTCCTGCCGGCTCTGCAGGTCCTGCCCCATCTGCAGGCTCTGCCCCATCCCCAGCTCCCACTCTCCCTGCTCAGGAACCCCCAGTGCTTCCTCCTCCTGACAGGCCTGCTCACCAGGGCTGAGCCAGCGATGGTCACCAGGGTGGAGAAAGGTCTCCCTCAGCGCAAACAACAGCAGCGCACCTGGAGCATCTCGGTACCAGCACCGCTCCTGCTCAGACCCGGCCTTGACCTTCCCACCACTGGCTGCGATTCCAAACTGGAAATGCTGGGTCTCAGCTGTGACCGAGGGGAAGGGGAGGACTCTTGTCAGGACCAACCTCTTTGGAAAGGCCGGCTACATCCAGCACAAAGGAATTAAGTGGTGTCTGAGGCAACGCAGGAACCGGGAACCACACATGCGGGGACAGCTTCGCCTCCCAGAGGGAGGGGTGTGTTTGGGGAGAGCCTCGAGGAAGGGCCAGGGACCCCTCCCGTGAGTCACCGCGGGATAAAAACAGATGGCGGCTCGATCAAACCTGAGCAGAATTCTCCTGCCCACAGGGGACGGAGGCTGGGAGAGGAGCGGGAACAACCAGGGCCAACAGGCACCTCGTCTGTTCTCCAGACGAAACACGAGTTCTCCCCTGCAATCCATTCCGTGCCCTACCTGACAATCTTAAGGTCAGAGCAATTGGCCGCTGCCCGGGACCGTGGGTTTCAATCCGACCTCCCCGGAGCGCGGGGCTAATGATGACAAAACGGGTGGTGGCTCCCCTGCCCAGCTGTCCTACGCCGCACCTCAATGCTGGCAAACAGATGGCAGCTCAGGCCCTTCTCCCTGCCCACAGCTCAACGGCTCCAGGCACAAGGAGGGTGCTGGGGGCAGCTCCATGCAGCTCTTACTGAAACCGGCGTTTGGCTTGAGCCCTGCTCTGAAGGACAGGGCAGCCCTCAACGGACTCCAATGCACAGCGGTCCTTGACAGAGCCCAGAATTCCTTGACAAACCCCTAAATAAACCCCAGCGTCCCTTCACAAACCCCAGAATTCCTTGACAAACCCCGATGTCCCCTGGCAAACCCCAATGTTCCTTACCAAACTCCAGCGTCCCCTGACAAGCGCCGCCGTGAGCTGCAGGAAGCAGCCCGCTGCTCTCGGCCCCGGGCACCGGATGCGCCTGAAGCCGTGCGGTCTGAACGCGGAGCGGAGCCCCGCGCGAGGGAAGCAGCAGAGAGGAGCCGTCAGGCACCGCACGGTACAAAATAGGAATTATTTATATTTTCAAAAAGAACAAAAAGTTACCAGCTATCTCGAAACTTCTCCCTGCGAGAAGAGTGACTAGAGAAAGGAACAGGACTGGCTCCTACACAGTTGGCAAGTCAGGTACAAACAGCTGTTAAGAATCGTTGAGCAACTCAGGACAGGGGCTTGCGACGCAGCCCTCGCGGACACAAACACTCCTCTTCTCCTCCTCCTCGCCAGAGGCTGCTGTCGGCCTGTTCACAGCCTCCGCAGCCCTTCGCCGGCCCCTTCCGTGTCAACCTGTCCTTCTAAAAAAAGGTGGGGGGGGGTCTCTTCCTTGTTCTCCCCTCTTTTCCCGATGAACAGACAAGTGCTACTGACAGAGACGGATCCTCTTGCTGCTGGATGGCAGAAGGAGTCACGCGAACGTCCAGCTTCAGCTCAGCTGGAAAGACCTAAACTCTTTGTTTTGGACATAAATACTCCTGGAGCTCCCACCGGTCACTTCCTGCCCAGAACCTCGCTGGAAGCTTCTTCGCTACCCTCCCGACGCTCTCCGAGCTCAACGTCCTCCTGCTCCAGGCGCCTGGCGGTTCGCCCGGTGCTGCCAGACGCGGAGACGCTGTGGTGTTGCTTTCCCCCAGAACCGGTGCTGGGCTGTTCCGACTCGGGCCGGCGCCTAAAGCCAACCCCTGCACGCAACTGACTCGGCCAAGCCGAAGGGAACACACAGACGATGCAGCGACAGGGATTCGTTAGGTTGAACAGCCCCAGAGCCCCAGGCCCACCCTCCCCCCTCTCCCCAAGTTACTTGGTGCTGTTTTAAAAAGTCTGGGTGTCACGAAGCAGTCTCTTCCCCCCAACAACAGAGTAAAAGCTCCACAGATTTCGCTGTCTACCTGGTGGTCAAGGGTACAGCAGCAACAGCTGATGCCGCTTCTGGAAAAACACGGGGCGCTGCGAGGGGGCCTTAGGATTGCTTCAGCCGCTTCCGAGGGGGCCCCAGGAAGGGGCACTGCGCCGAGGCCAGCGAGCGGTACGCCTCGGCCACCAAGTGCGGGTGCGACACGACCATGGACTTCCAGCCCGAGGTCTCCATGACGTCCGAGGCGTGACTGCAGGGAGAGAGAGAGAGCCAAGCGCCAGTCGCACCGGGGGATGCAAAGGCCTAACCAAGGGGAACCCTGCCGCCGGCCCGAGCGGTCTGACAGCCGCGACCTGCGGACTCAGGATTGTAGTGGCTGGGTGTGCGGTGGCCGCCGGGGCCACTGCAGGCTTTAGCTCTGCTGGCACAGCTGGGCGTTGGACAGCCCTTCAGATCAAGGACGAAGAGCTCGGACACACAGGGCCTTGGGCGGAGGAGGGCAGGAACCTGGACCACTCAGCGCAGCCGTGTTTTACACCGGTAGAGCACTGAGCAGGGCTGTGCTAACTGGCAGGGGACTACATCGGTCTCCCGGTACCCAAGCAGCTGTATCCGGGTTCCACCGTGGGCAGCATCAGCCATCACTCACTGCTCTACTACCTACCAATCCCTGCGATCTGAGGGGACGGCCTGCAAGAGCTCCCAGCCCCACTGGACGGTCTGAGCGGGACACGACTGACCTGCCCTTAGGGGAAGGCCCCCTCCTGGGCTGGCAGAGGAGAGGAAGGCCACGGCAGGAGAAGTGAGAGCCAGAAATCCTGAGGGAGACTCTCCCCCGCCAGTGACAGCCGGCAGAGCTGGGACCTGCCGCTAGTAAACACGCCGGCATCCGGCTCTCTCACCGCCCGGCACGCAGAGAAGGGCACTCACTAGTTGATGAAGTCCACGGCTTGAGTTTTCAGCTGATCAGCGCTGTGCAGGTCGGCGAGGATGAGGATCTCGGCGGCGTTCTCCACGGACAGGTTGCTGCAGAGCGCGTCCTCGCACATCACCTTCAGGCGCTCCAGCGCGTACTGCAAGAGAGGCCACAGAGCCCCGTCAGGGCCAGGGAACGCCCGCGCCGAGCGCCGCTCACGCTCCTTCGCTTGGCGCGAACAACTGCCGGGCAGCACAGGCCTCTGGCTCCTGCTGTGGCAGGGGGACTGGACTGCAGGAGCTCTCGAGGTCCTTTCCAGCCCCTGGTGTTCTGTGACTGAGAGAAACAGCAACCACCAAAAACTGCCACAGAAAAGGAAGGAGGACAAGCTGTGCCCGTCCTGAGGGGAGCAATGGAGAAGAGACACCCACCAGAACGTTCGGCCCGGCTTCCTCCTGTTACTGGGGCTGCGCTCCTGCCCTGAAATGAGCAGCACTGCTGGAGTCACTTCCGGGCACAGAAGGCTGCAGCCAAACCTGCGCTCCTGCTCTGTTGCTGCCCAACAGCACCACTGGGACCAGTGGGAAGAGTGAACGCTGCCCAGCAGCTGTCCCAGGGAGGTTCGGGCAGCTTCCGCTGGGCTGGGAGACCCTCTGCTGGGCTGGGAGACCCAACGGTCTGCTCAGCACAGGAGTGTCAGCAAGCGTCACCCTCCCCTTCCCACAGCACTGGGCTCGGGATGGAAACGCTCCAACACAACACAGCGGCCTTGGGAAGGCTTCGCAACAGCCAGGAGACCCATCACCAAGCAACGACAGCCAGCCCCAACCTCTTTAGAGTCTCACAGCTGAAAACTCCTGATGCCGAGATACTTGCGAAGACCTCGGTCCGTGTGACCTGCTCCAGGCATTCGGGGCTCATTTCGGAACCAAATCCTAGAACCACTCCGGCTGGAAATACTTAGAACAGTCCCGAGGACCCTAATGCCTGAAGGCTACCACTGCGGGATCCGCAGGATCCCAGAGCGCTTCCCGTGTCGGGGTGATGTCCAGCACCACACGAACCACCGCAAAGACCCAGCTCGGTTAACCTGCTGTGTTGTGGCTGCAAACGCAGCGCCGCCGCGAACAAATCAACACAGAAATCAGCGTGTAAGGTTCCAAATGTGGCCAGTCCGAGGTGATCCCTCTGTGGCTCGTAGGGCTCTTCGGCACACGTCTGAACAGAGAGCTGCTAACGAGCTCCTCCCGCACAACAGCGGGGGCGGCAGCTGTACCCGAAGCTCTGTCACTCCACACTGAGCTTTATATCCTGACTGAGATCTCCATCCCATTGAGATGCGGCTGAAGTGAATCACATTCCATTACAAACCCATTTGTGCACTTAAGACTGAGCAGTAACGCCTGGAGCTGGGCACAGGCCCCCTCCCGGGACANCCCGGGACAGCCGGCCCCCTCCCGGGACAGCCGGCCCCCTCCCGGGACAGCCGGCCCCCTCCCGGGACAGCCGGCCCCCTCCCGGGACAGCCGGCCCCCTCCCGGGACAGCCGGCCCCCTCCCGGGACAGCCGGCCCCCTCCCGGGACAGCCGGCCCCCTCCCGGGACAGCCGGCCCCCTCCCGGGACAGCCGGCCCCCTCCCGGGACAGCCGGCCCCCTCCCGGGACAGCCGGCCCCCTCCCGTGCCTCTGAGCAGGCAAACCCAAGACATCTGCCTCATCTGCCCCGACAGCTCCAGAGGAGGGCCGAGCCATCACTTGCTGTTACCACCTGCCAGCGGCTCCAAACGCAGCACACGGAGCTCCAGAAGCTCCTCCTTCTGTAAAGGGAACCTTCTCCCCCAAGCACCTCACAACTGTGACTTTGCTTTTGGCTACCAACAGCCCAGTCAGGCAGGAGTAGCCACTCTGGTCTCTCAGGTATCCGAGAGCTCCCCTTCCCCCTCCTTCTCCTTAATCACACTTGAAAACAGCCCACAAAACCCACCCCACCGACAGCGCTCTCACCCCAGAGGCTGAAACAGCATCTCCGGGGCTGGAGGAGACGTGCTGTGCTTTGGGTTTGGTCTAATTACACATCTGCCTCCAGAGACGGCAGCAGCGCCGAAGCAGCCGCTCCGGTCTCCCGAGTCAACAGTAAATGTTTTATGTGCTGCCATGAAACATCTTCTCTTTCCGACACAATGAGTTTTAAAAGGGAAAAAACCAAGCAGATCTGCACTAGAAGGCAGGGAAGTCCAAGTCAGAGCCTTCCCAGCCGTAACGCTCCGCTCCTCACCGAAGGGTGGGAGCGGCGCTCTCCGTTAATACTCTCTAAACACTGAATAAAGCAGCACACGGCAGCGATCGCAGTCAGGCCAGAATCTCCTGTCCCTTCTAGAGGCACTGGCCTGGGAAAGGCACGTGGAGCCCAGGCTGGCAGTGACGGGGAGGCTGATGGCTGTGCGGTGGCTGTGACGGGCGTCCACATCTGAAAAAGTGCCACCCTGACCGGCCCCCACAGGAGAGTCCCGGGAGTGAAGGAGCCTGGAGACTGAAGAAGCCTGACTGCCAGGTCAGGGCAGCGTGGAGACTTCTGCACTGCTGCTACCCGAGCTGAACCTGCTCAACGGGAAAAGCCAGGCCTGTAGCCTCCAGTGCTGCCAGGCCAGCACTAAGGTCACTCTTAACAAAGAAAAGAAGAAGGAAATCAGACTGTGGTTTCGGACAAGGGATGTTCCCTGGCCAGCAGGACCCTCTTCTGCCCTTGGTGCTGCAAAGGGAAGGAGGTGTGACACGCCAGACCTCCCAGTCAGACCATCCCAAACAGCTCCCGGGCGATGACCCGGCCGAGCCACAGCTGGGCTAGGCCAGCAGGGCTTCCTCCCGGGAACCCCCTCCTCTCCACGACCAGCAGGGACTGCCACTGCAAGAAGAGGGCAAACATCAGGCCCTTCCCACTCCTGGCTGTCCCTGACATTGCTGACGCCAGCCAGGCCAGGAGGAGACGCAGGTCCTGTTTGCTGAGACAGAGCCCTGCTTTGGAGAGCTGATAACAATCACACAGGACACACCCGCAGGCCCACCGAGCCACCTCCTTCTCGAGCCACCTCCTTCTCGCCTCAGCGCTCACGCTACGCTGTGCTGAGCAGAGCTGTCCTCGGACACGGTAAGACAATGCTTAAACAATGGGCACTAGAGGCAGAAATTCAGGCCTGTTACACGGCTCAGACTCACACCCGCACAGCTCTGGGGACTCGGCCTGCCTCCGAGGTGTCTCAGGCTACAGCCAGCCTTACCTGCGAGCCACGGGCAACTCACAAACCTGCTCAGCTGTGACCAGCACACGAGAAGCTCAGAGCAGGAGCCTCCGAGGAGCAGCGTGCAAAGGCAGCAGCATCTTCCCCACTTCTGCCAACAACCACAAGTCCCAGCGGTACCTTGTCAGCAGCTGCCAGCAGGTCATCGGCCATCTTGTCCAGGTTGGGCGCCTTCCCCGTGTAAATAAAACACATCATCTCCTTGAACACTTCCGGCTCCACGTCGTTGATTTCAACCCGATTCTGTATTGGACGAAGAGAAGATGAAGCTCATTAAGACTCAGGCAAGAGGCTGAAGGTTGTCCTCTACCCAAGCTCTTCCAGCACTCAGAGACAGGCTCTCTGGGCTGTGAGGTGCTGGCCACAGAGGGAACTAATTGAATACAGAGGAAAGAAAGAGATGTGGATGGGGGAAGAAACATCCCAAGCCTTATTTTCCTCCACTGCCTCTCCCTATCCCACCCCAGGCTCTTCTCCCGACAGGAACAAAGGTGACAACGCCCACACGCGCCTCCTGGATCGCTTTCCTCCTCCCTTCAGGGCCGCCGAAGCAGAGACCCGCACCTCGTGCACCGACACTACCCAGGACGGGACGTGACGTGACGCGAGCGGCGCCACCGCGAGCTGACGCACCGAGCCGCAGGAGCTCTCCTCCCTCCTCGACTCACCTTCTTGCTCTCCTCCATCTCGTGCTCGAACATGGCGCTGAAAACCGGGGAGCGCGCTAGGGCAGCGGGAAAACAAGACACAGTTAGAGAGGCTCCTGCGCTCCGCAGAGGGAGCTGAGGGCAGCCTGGCAACCCCTCAGCACCTGCTCGGCGCAGGACAAACTCTTTGGTAGCAGCTAAGGCAAACTGGGTGCAACTGGGAGCGATGTCTAGACTGCGACATGGCTGATGGAGCTTCCAAGGGGGACGGGGAGAAGCGAAGTGATCTGTCCTGTCACCCACGGCGGAAGTACACGGAGGGGAAGTAGGTCTCCTGGCTTTACAGGGAAGTGTTGCCGTGGCAAAGCGCTAACTCTGCCCTGCAGATGCTCCAGGAACACATCCCAGCGCCCTCCGCCCTCCCAGCACCCCCACCACGGCAATTCGGAGCGGAGCAGGTATGGCCTCTCCCTGCAGCCCACCACACAACTGACTGCACTGCAGCTCCACAGTAAAAGAGCCGCAGGAGCTGCCTCTACAAAGCACCTCAAAAGACAACCCCACTTGCCATCGTGTTGCTCTCTCCTACCCCGCTGAGGCCCATCCAACCCAGTACCGACCTGCTAGGATGGCTTTGTGAGCCTTGAACTCCTGGCCCGCCACGCACAGGCAGCAGTCCGTGAAGCGCGAGTTCTCCCAGAGTCCTCCCAGCTCATCTGCCAAGCGGCACTCGGGTACCTTCACCATGTTCATGGTGTTCTGGCCGGAGATATTGACTGAGTCCTGCACCACACTCACCTGGAGGGGAAGAGCGAGCAAATACAACCCCAGAGATCAGAAACCCACAGCACAAAAAGCTCCTCTCTCTGTGGGAAAGGTTTGAGTTCTGGGGAAGCTGAAGGGAAACGCAGCGCAAATCCCACCCCCCATATGAATCACTGCCTGATTAAAGGCTTCTCTGTTTGCAAAGCCCCCTTTGTAGGAGGGAGATCAGGGATCACCCAGTGCCACCCCTCTGCCAGGGCCAGCGACACCTCTTCCCAGAGCAGGGTGCCCACAGCCCCATCCAACTGCCCTTGGACACTGCCAGGGGTGATGGAGCAGCCACAACCTCCCTGGGCAGCCTGTTCCAGGGCCTCAGCCACCTCCCAGGGAGGGATTTCTGCCTCAGATCTCAGCTTCATCTCCCCTCTTGGAGCCTGAACCCAGCCCCTTTGTCTCAGCACAAGAATCCCTCAGAAAAAGTCCCTCTCCAGCTTTGCTGGAGCCCCAGCAGGGACCAGGAGCTGCTCTAAGGTCCCTCTGGAGCCTTCTCCTCTCCAGGCTGAACTGCCTCAACTCCCGCAGCCTGTCCCTAGAGCAAGCAGAGGGCCTCTAGCTCTGAGGCCCACATCCTCTGCTCCTCCAGAGTGTCCACCCCGAAGTCCCAAACCCCATCAGATTTGCTTGTTAACCCCAACCGAACAGCACTTCTGCGCAATCCAATCCCAACTTTTCCAGAGGGTTTCCGAAGGAAAGAGAATCTTACACGGAGCTTTTCACAGAGGCCACGCCTGCCCTAGTTCTGCTGTTAGCGCCGAAGCCCTCCCGATCAATAACGCAGCACCGGCGACGCGCACCAGGAGCTTCCAGCACCAGCACTGCAGCCACACACGCAGCGAGGGCAGCGTCTGACCCCCCCCGGGTGTCCTGCTGGCTCGGAGAGTCTCCATCAAATTGAAAACCCAACCCGACCGGCAGGTTTGATAAAGCAGCTGCAACGAGGGAGACTTGGGGAAGGAGAAGAGGTTCCTTCTCACCTGCTCCAAAGCAGAGCTGGACCACACGTAGCCGCCCCGGCGGGTGAATAATCCCCCCAGAGGGACCCGTTAAGAGCCCACTCAGCACCAGCCCTCACTGGCAAACAGGCGGTAAATCCTCCACACGCCACGGACAGCGGATTCCAATTAGAAAAGATCAGGGTGACTAATGCTGCCCTGGCACGGCACCGAATACAGGGAGAGGCTGACTGACAGCGACACCGACGCCAGCTCCGTCCTGGATTTGCCGTCAAGTCCAAGTTAAATTTCAGTTCTATTAATAACCGACGGCCAAGGAGCAGGCAAAGGAAGCCTCAGTCATGCAAAAGTGACGGGAACGATGACCTGAGACCACAGCACCTGCACCTCCTGAGAAAGCGCCGGTGGGCTCCTGGCGGCAGCCACACCTCACAGGGACTGCACAGCACCGACAGCCAGCGAGGACTGGGTGCTGTGTGCCGGAGCACACTGAGGATGAGCCACAGCAGACATGAGGAAATGAACAGTCTTCGTGGTCCAACAGCTACACTAGCTTTTTGCCCTGGGACCTCTGAACCGGCAGCAGGGACTCCAGGATGGATGAAAAACCCAGTCACATCTATTACAGAAGAATTCTAAGATGTAGATCCCTTGCTGGAGCCTGATACAGGTAAAACACAGAGCTGTCTCCAACCTGCAAATCAACCCTCTTCAGGCAGGGAACAAAGTCAGCTGGGGCATGAAGATCCGTGCCCTGTCCCAAGGGGTTTATGTAGGCAACCAGCCTGCAGAGGCCAGACAAGGTTCTCCTTCAGCTCCTTCTCAGCCTCTTGGCAAAAGAATCACCACCACCTTGCTCTGAAGGGCTACCTCCATGGCTGGGGGAACACCGCTTGGTTTGGAGACTGGGGTGACACCGACCTGCGGTGAAGATGCTGGTATAAGCAGCAAAGAGCAGTGGAGTTGGGATGAGAATGAACAGCCCCATGGGCAAAACACAGGTTGAAACATCCCCAAAATGAAACCCAGAAGAGGTCAGGCTGTGAAGCATCTGACAGAGATCATCCTCTGCCTGAACTGCGATTCCGCAGACGCTGCCTGTGTTCAGCACCGGACACGTGCAGACAGCAAAAGGCTTCTTCCTTTCAACTTTAATAAGCAATTAGAAGGTTCAACAGAGACACTCCACCACCTCCAGAGAACCCTCAGATATCCCTGCAACATCCAGAATCAGTGACTCCTTTGAAAGTACAGATGGGAGCAGCATCGCTCGGCACCTCTGGCCACAGGGAAGCACAAGGAGAACACGTGGCCCTGGGGGTTAAAGGCAAAGGAAAAGGGGAGAGGAAGAGGAGGAAGAACCCCGCAACACAGGCTGTTGGAGGTTCTCGCCCAACTGCTTCCAGACCTTCCCTGAACTGCAGATTTCTCAGGTGCTAAACCGTAGAAGCAGCTGAAACAGCAAACAGGAGACAGCGAAGCCAGGTGAAGCCAGCAGCAAGTTCTCTCTTCATCCAGAGTAACAGATCCCCCAACACCTAGTGGAAACTTCTGGAGAAAGTGATTCAGTGCAGAGTGGGGCGACCTGACTTGGTGCTTGCTGCCAGAGCCAGACGGATCTCAGGGTTATCTACACTGCATCCCACAACGTCCCTTCTCTAGCAGTAACTTCTGGAGCTTTGCTCCAGGACTCCGAGCTTTCTGGCTGTCAGGAAGGAAAGAGCAGCTGCCAGAGCCACGGTGGTGTTACCCAACACACTGTGCTCTTCTCCTCCCATACTGCTGCGAGTGTTGAAGGAAGGGCTCCCTCCACCACCAGAGTTAACCAATGCTGCTGACTGAGCACCGGTCCCTTCGGAGATGCTTGTTAATGCAAACACAAACGTGCTTCAAATGGCCAAACAACTGAAAACCCCCTACAAACCACCCCAGCCCCCCAGAACCAACCAGCTGGCCAGTGTCTTTGAAGCATCTCTTTCACTTCTGGAAGAGATCACAGCAAAAGGAAAAGACTCCCATAAAACATCACCCCAGGAGATCCAGAGTGAGAGCTTGTTCTACCTGACTTCTGGGGAAATCAAAATGAATCACAGCTACAAGAGGTGTTTTGCAGATAAAAAGACAGCGGAAACCAGCAGAAGCATCGGAGGCACTCAATTAGAAGTCTGAATTTGCTTGCTAAGGCTTTCAGCTCCAGTAGGGAGTTGTAGGAACAACTGCCTCCACCTGTGTCTGGAACTGGTGTTAGTGAAGTAGGCTGCCAGGCGGGTTGCGGAGTCTCCTTCTCTGCAGACGTTTCAAACCCTGGCCCTGTTCCTGTGCGACCGGATCTAGGGGATCCTGCTGTGGTGGGGGGATTGGACTGGATGATCTGTCAAGTTCCCTTCCAACCCCTAATGTTCTGGGATTCATTTGGTCAGCAGCTGCAGAAAAACACAACCACAGTGACGAGAACCCCGGGGTTACTCCAGAATCCCTTTTCCATAGATTTCTCTGAAATCTGCTTTTTTGTTGGCTGCGCAGACACTGAGGAAGCTCAGGCCAACTCTCCAGGTGATGAGTGGGCCAGCTCCCCCCACAGAGCCAGTGCTGGGCATTATCCCAGGTGAGTTCTCCAGCTCTGGAGCCCAAACAGACGGATGAGGATGCTGAACCAGGAGCGACACGATGATCAAACGCACTTGACTCCTGCCAGCACCATTGGTTACCAACACAAAGCACCAGGTAAATAAGGAACTGGAGGCGAGAGGCACTGAATCACTGAGCACAGAAAAAGCCACCTGCCACCGCGGGTTACCCGTAGCCACACAAATAAACCCTAAGTGCTGTACAAACACCCAGTGTTTCTCCTGACACCTCCGACTCCTTAAAAGCAGGCACGAAGAATGAAGGTCTCAGCTACCTGGAGCTAATGGAGCTGCCGCTCTCTCCCACCGCGCAGGACGCTTACCTCACAGAACAGGGTGAGTTTGTCATCGGGAAGAAGTCCATTGGCTTCATCCAGAAGAAAGTCTCTTCTAATGAACTTTTTGAATCCCCAGTCCTTGCCTTGTACGAATCGATAGGCTCGCTGGCTCTCTGCAAGAGGCACAGCACTGCTGCTTCAGACGCCGGCCAGCGACTTGCCTGATCACGCCGCACGAGGCAGACGCCTGGCCCCAGCAGCCAGGAAAGGGGGGTTTGGGGTTCGGCTCTTTTTACACACCCATTGCTTTTGTCTCTTCTCCTTTAGCGTTCAGGATGGAGAACTTGAACTTGGCTCGAACCTCACTCTTTGGGCAGCTCACCAGCAGCAGGTAGAGGGAGAGATAGTCTTTGCTTTCTTCATCCAGGCCTTTGGGGTTCACACGTAAACACCTGTGGGAGCAGCGATGTGTCAGGAACAGCTTTCAGCAGGTCACTCAGAGCTTTCAGAGACAGGCACTGCACAGTGTTTCACAATAAACACCTTCTGCTTCACACACCACTGGCCACGAGGAAATAGGCAGGTAAGCAGTGGGGAGCTGCAAGTGGAGCAGCCTCATGCTACATCTTCAGGACAGACAAGAAAACCCAGGCAGGAGCAACGGGCCAACCAATGAAAACAAACCCCACGTTGGGAGAGAGGAGGGGGCTCTGGTTTGAGTTACTACAAAGCCACCTGGATGTCAGCTTCCACAGAAGGAAAGCCAAGGGAACGTAAAAACACCCCAGGAAGCAGCTGCAAGGACAAATGGATCTGGAAGGCTGGCAGTGCCTCAAAACAACCCAACCAACCCAAACACAACACAGGGCTAAGAGACAACACTCCTGTGTGAGGAGAAGGCACTGAGTGCAGGAAGAGGGTAAGTAACTCATTAGCACTTCCACAGCCAGTAAACCTAACAAGCAGCACAAACCAGGCCAAACACACTGTCAGCAACAACACTCCAGGACAAAAGAATGAGAGAGCTCAACATCAGAGCGATATCTGACCCCCAGAGGTTATAAAGGTGGGAGCTCAATAACAAAGAGCAGCCCAAGGAAAGCACAGCTCTGCCACCCAAAGGAAGGGAGCACAAACTGTATCCAAACCACAACCCCACAATCAGGGGTTGATTTCTCCCCATCTGTGCCGAGGAGGTTTAAACAAAAACACTAAAACCACTGAACAACAAGGGATAAAAACAAAGGAACCAGGTGTCCGGGGATCCGCCAGGACAGACGCAACACTCTGACCAAAGTCCATCCCGAGTTCCCGGAAATCACTTGAGCTCTCAGGGAAAAGAAGGGATCTTAAAGAGAAAACAAGGCTGGGCAGAACAACTTGCAGAACACAGAGACGAGGGAGGCAGCAGTCCCTGCATTCACAACAAAGCCGCTGTACAGAAGGAGGCAGCAGAGCAGCAACCCCTGTATAGGGCAGGGTTTACGGTGCAGGCAGTTCTCTACTCGGACAACACGGAGCACTAGGGACTGGAGCTGGGAGGGCGAAGTGGAGCTGGAACACGCTGGACTCTCCTCAGTCAGAAACACCCCAATGTAAGGCATTAACAATTCTCCACAGCACATCTCTCCTTCCAGGCAGGTCAAGCCCTCCCTTCCAGCTCCCATTACTTCTGATGTTCCCCATTACCAGCAGAACGCTGCAAAGAGACAGCTCCTCACACGTGGTCTGTGTGTGCAAACACCTCCTGCAGGGGCAGGGCGCTCTCCCCAAGCAGATGCTGGACAGCCAGGGAAGCCAGAGCCCACCTGCAGTACCAGAACGCTTTAAACACCTTTCTTTCCTCTGTTCCCGAAGCCCCAGTTCCTTCCCACAGCTGTGCAGACAGGGTGACCCTCTCTACTCTGCTCCTTACCATTTGAGTTTATCATTGGCTCCAGACGAGAAGGTTGAGCTTTTGATGACCTCCCCCATTTCCTCCCGGCAGAAACTGAAGTTGTTTATGGTCCACATGTAGGAAAACTTCACCACTTTGATCTGTGAGAAGAACAGGCGCTTTAGGGTGACGCTCCCTCAGTCCTGGCTATCTCGAAGGCAACGCCCCAGAAACAACCCCTGAGCACAAGACCAGAGGGGGCTGGAAAAGGCTGGCGGCAGCAGCTGGACCACTCCAGCTGCTCCAACTGCCTCCTCTGAAGTTCCACCGGGTGCAGAGGGCAACTTCCTGCCGCTGCCTTCCTGAACGCCCACCTGACTCGATGGATCCAGACCCTACACTTGGTTTGAATAAACCATCACGGATGTCTTGGCACCACGCCGACCTACCTGAGTGTAGCACCAGCTCTCTGCTACAGGTCCACTCGACATTTCTGCCGGAGGAGGAGGACTCGGCACCCTTGACATCGCCAGCTTGAAGATTAGACAGGGCTTCACAGCTCAGCAGAAGAAATGGATAACCAGTCTTCAGCCTGTCGGGCCCCAGAAAGAGGGAAAACACCAAAATGTAAGTGAGACCGAAGAAGAAACCTTGAGGAGAGCTGCGGGACCCCAGTCAGAGCCATCGTGTCTGCTCCCTCCCCCAGCACCTCTGAACTGGGATGTTCCAGCTCAATACTCTAAAGTGCGGCCACGAGTTTTCTGAAGAGCAGATTCATCCCCTCCACTCACTCCTTCACTGTGCAGCTACCGACAGAACAACTTCAGCACAGAACCTCCTTCAAGGACTCCAAGGCTCCCAGTGGAGACCAACACTTGCCTTTGGATTTGCTGTTTTACCCTGAGGTCACTGCTTCCATTCGTCACTCAGTCCCTCTTTTAATTCCGAGAGTCCCAGACTATCAGATGGGGCCAATGAAGCTCTTAATCTAAAACAGCTACAGACAGCACCGTGTGACACCAAACTCAACAGCAGGCAAGCCCCCGAGACCAGAGCGACTCCAGCAGCACCAACACCATCATTTCTAGGGACTTCTGGCATTTGCAGCGTGCTCTGTGCCTGTGGGTCGAGGGGAAGGACAGGTTTTTAAACGCTCACTGGCTGAAATGTTGAGCTCAACGTTTTTGCTAAAGCGAAAATCAACCTTTAAAAACTAAAGGGACCATCACCACGCACCTTAGGTGCTGATGCAGTTTTTATTGCATTAAACCTAAAATTACTGCAGCTCCTCTCAGGAAATTCAATTACAGCACCCCATGCCATTCAAATTAAACCCAAATTAACAGCCACCACCGAACACTTCGCTAAACGCCCTTCCGTGGGTAACCACAGCCTTGCTTCAAGGACATCGGCCCTTCATTGCCTTCAGTCACACTTTGGGGGACAGAGCAGCCTCCTCCCCTCCACGGCTGGGGGCATCAGTGCCTCTTCACTGGGTTTAGTTACAGACTGCTGAGAGGAGGATGAGAAGTCAAGGAAAGGATGAAGTGTCTCAGACTCAGCTCCTCCCTGACACCACCCAGCCCGGCTGCAGGCTGAGCAGCAGGACACTAAAACCTAGGGAAAGAGCCTGACCAGAAGAAATCAAATACATGAGTGGGACGTGAACTCACAGAAGCATTCAGTTCTCTTTTGAGCCACTTCCTCAAGCAGTGAGAAATGGCACCACTTTGAAAAGCATCAGAGGGATGAAGAAAGACATAAAAATAGCCTGAAATGAGCTCTGCTTTCTCTGAAATGATGGCCTAGGGGAAGGTGTGAATTGAACCCCTAGACACAACAACCGCCCGGGGCCTTCCTCCTGACAGTGCTCAGCCCATCACTGCCAGACACCCAAGAGCTCCACGTCAGCCTGGCCAGAGCTTCAGTACCAGCATCCGATCGGCATCTTCCCAGCAACATAAAGACACCAAGGGGTACTGACTGATCATCAGCTAAACAGGAGCCAGCAGTGCGCTCAGGGGGGCAAGTCCCTAATGACTGCCCCCATCTCACACAGGGTACAGAGCTCTAGAAAGCCTCCCTGCTCCAAAGGCAAGAGAAATGCAGGAGCTCGAGACACCCAAGATGATTCAGCATCCGCTGAGTAGCTGTCACTTCTACATCTTCTGCCTCTCCCAGATGGCTCAGACAGGCAGCTCTGACAAGGTGCTAATAGAATCACCGCACGCCAGCGTGTCCTGCATTGTCTGTTCAAAAGGGCCCAAAGGGGGCCAAAGGCTCTCGATTTAAAGATTTTCCATTACCAGGAAAGTACTTCCCAGTCCTGTTTGCACAGCACTCTACAGGTGCTTTGTGAGGCAGTTCAGAAATAGACGTTAAACTCCACCACGCTCTTAGCTCAAACACTTCTCACCAGATGACGTCCCTGGCCGCTTGCGCTGCTGCAGCAAATCCATCGTGGGGATGAAGAGGTCATTTCCACCACGGTCCTCATGACCAGTATGGAAAAACTCGCTGCCTGCTGTGCCTGGCCAGCACAGGGACAGGGAAGCACAGAAAAGGTCACCACAAAAAGCCCTGAGCCGCGCCTCGGGAGCTGCCCTGCTGCCGTTCCCTCTCGGGACGCTGCATTACTCCTCTGGCACAGACCAGCATTAGATGTATTTTCAAAACCAACATCAGCTGACGTCGAGTGAAGTTAAAGCTTCCAGAAGCAGCAGTGTTTATTTGCTAACAAACACATAACCCCTCTCCAGCAGTGCTGGCACCTCTGGACTGGGAGCAGACTAAAAGCGCCGCGGGCAGAGCTTTAAGGAAGCGTTTTGTAGACAGGCTGGGTATCCAACGTCTGCAGGCACCGGCATAAGGAAATAAAACACTCACTGTTATTTCACAGACCCCGCGAGGCCAGGTGCACTCTAAAGGCTCCTCCTTCCTCTGGCTCTAAATCACAACCAGCGCTAGGCACAGGTAAGAGAACGCAGTTCTCGCCTCATTCCTGATCGTTTCCAGCCGAAGACACTTTGTCTGAGAACCAGAGCCACATCGAACCTCTGGAAGGACAGGAACTGTTCCCACCTTCTCCCCCCGACTCAGCAGCTGCACTGAGGCAGCCCAGCTGAAAACCTCATCTGCTGTAGGAACCAAGGCTCAGAACTATTCTGTGAGCAGCAGGGACCTGCTCTGAGAGAGGTGGGAAACAGCAATAAGTAACTCCAGAGGAGGCCTCAAACCCACCAGTCTCTGACTAACCAGCCTGCCAACTGCTACCTCTCCAGACAAACCAAGGACCTTTGAAGGCACCAGTGGTTTCCACACAGAACTGCCCCACGCACTTGCTTTAAGGAAGTTCCCTTCAGCAGAAGGTACCGAAGAGCAGACTGCAGAAGGAGCACATTTTAATTAAACGTGTTCAAAACCCGGGGCGGCTGCTCCTTGGAGCAGCAACGGTATCAAAACGCACCCCAGAACATCACAAAGTGCAGCGACAAGGAGCAGCACAAATATAATTGGAGCAATAAAACAAGGGAACGAGATCCAGAAGCACAGGAAAGGACCATTATCTTCCTGCGTTCTTCAAAGCCTGGGGAAGGACAATGCAGGGGCTACGTTTGCTGCGGTCACAGAAGAAAGAAAGGGAATAAAAGAAAGAGAAAGGCAAGAGAACTGAGAGAGCTATCGAACGGCTGGAAGAGCGAGGGTTCAGAGGTCAAGGAATACTGAGCACTTCCTACCTGGCACTGCCGCTGAAAGCAGCGATGGGCAGAGCACGCAAGGTCCCCAGATTCCCGTGGGCAGGAAGTCTTGGCTGGCTGCAAAGGCAGGTTGAAAGTCAGGCACAGGGAATTCCAGAGGTTGCACCGGCTTGCCTAATCATTAACGTGGTGGGGCAGAAGGGACTGCACCGGGGCAGCAACAGCCTGCACAACAAAAACAAACTGAGATTACAAACCAATCCTAACGAAAGAAGAAGGGGACACACAGCAAAAGCTGCCCCTCGGAAGGAAGCAGGAGGCTTCTCTGTCAGGAACAAAGGAAGGTGAACAGGTCCACAACAAGACAACAATCACCACCTGGGAAAGGAACCCTAAACTCTGAAGGAACAACATGAGTGGGACCTTCACAGGCTGAACAGCACCTAGATTAGAGGGAGGAATACTTAGTGCCCCAGAAGTGCCGAGTTAAGCTTCACCCCTTCCTGAGAACCAGGAGTGAGCACACTGCACCTGCCTACCTTCTGCTCCACTCAATCCTGAAGAAGTTCCAGTTCTGACCTAACCTGGGCTCTGCTGACTGTCACACAGACTGCTGAGCTCAGAGTGATGCACAGTCTCACTCACAATCTTCAGTCCCTAAGAGAATGAACTGGAAGATCAACCCAGTCAGAGCAGAGAGGTGAGGGAAAGGACTGGCCTCCGGGACATGCAGACAGGGCAGCACAGGAGTCACCAGACAAATCCCTCTCAGCACAGCTAGGGAGACACCTAACTCCGAAGGCACTGAACACTGGCAGCCCCCTAGGAGCTAGTCACTACAATTCCATTTGGAGAGACATTCCAAACCCAAGAGGTATGTTTCCATTCGTGGAAGGGTTTCAATTATTTTTATTAAAACCACCGCTCTGGTTACAGAACAGGAAGGAAACAAGAGAAGAGAAGGTTTTGTCAGCTACAAAAATAATTATCTGTAAGAGACTATCAAGGGATGGGACAGCTGCAAATGGAACCCCAGCCCTGCAAGGAGAACTGCCTGTGCTTCCTAAGACAAGAAACATCATCACCTGGTAGCTACAGACCACCTATCACCCCTTGCCCCTCTTCCCCAGAAAAACAGACAGGAGGAATCCAAGGACAGAGAGAGGAATTTGGTGGCAACAAACAGCTGAGAGTCTTTCTAAATATCCCTCTGCTGCTACAAACAAACTCAGGACTGAGACCTCCCACTTGTCAGTCACTACAGCTTGTTCTGGATCTGACACCTTTCATGCTGGTGTCTGCACAGATGCAAAGAACCACGTCCCCTCTGACCACATCCCAGCCCAGACACCAACTACCCAACTGTGCCAGAGCTACACCCCAAACACAAGAAGCGACGACACTCTCAAGAGCTAACCAGGCTTCTTCTTCACCAGTTTCAAGTTACCGCTGTGTTTCAGTCACCAGGTGTTTGCCACCTCTTTCTGCTGCCATCCTTAATCCTCAAGGTACCGACTGAGACACTTAAAGCTTCAATCTCCACAACTCTTTTCCCCAGAAGTTGGTCTTCCTCACAATTTCTTAAAATTCCAACGGAAGAAATAAGCCTGATCTCTTTTTCTCCAAATTCTCTCAAGTCTTTTTTTCCAAACCCCTCCTGCTCACTCCTCTCCTCTCCCAAGGTACAACGCTACTGGGGGGCACCAGCTCAGGTCTTACAGAGACAAACCCCATCTGACTTCTGAAATGGAGGGGTTTGTTCCTGCTTGTTTTAGATTCTCCCCTGCCAGCAAATCCTACGAAGCACTTTACAGCTCTAGTTCCCGTTTGCAGGGTAAATTGTCACCTGTCCCTCAACAGGTGACTCAGTGGCTGCTTTAGCAGTATTTTAGTAAAGGAAGAGCCCAACAGCTGCACTTTCACAGCACCTGAAGTGCGAAAACTACCCCTTCCCAGGAAACTTCCTGAGGGGCTGGGGATGCCCTGGGAGCCGGCTGGCAGCAGCAGGGTTTTCTCCCCTCTGTAGATCCTTCCTCCGCTGTAGGCTGCCAGAAGCTACTCACACCTCTCGAGTCCCAACAGATCCCTGAGGACTTGAAAACACCTGGAAGGAAATGCCGGAGCAATACAAGGTCTGATCAGAGAATAAGGAAAGCACCTGAGAGTAAAGCAGATGGCCTTCTGTCAGTGGTCCTGTTGGGAGAGCTGGGACCAAGCATCACCCAGCACCCTACCTACAGCAGGATTGAGGCCCTGACCCGCACACTGCCAAGACTCACATCCCTCTGGAGCCTTTCATTTGCATCAATTTTCCACTAACACAAACAGTGGGAAGTCCTCCCACCATCCTTTCCAGTGGCCATCTCGCAGCAGTACTGCTGCTAAGAGCTTACAAACCCCAACCCACTCCCAAACATCCCTATAATGATCAGTCTGGAAATGAGCAACACAGAGACTGCAATGGCTGACCTCCAGCTACTGACGACTCCTTCAGGTCCTGCGACTGCACGGCTTCACAGGGCTTCTGGGGAGGATTTTAACCTGCTAAACGCACACCACCACGCGACTCTCAGATGGAACCACCCTCGGAATGAGCAGGCAAAGGCACACTTTGGAAAAGCATGAGAGGAAATCAGCTGCCTGCTTGGTTCCACCAGAAAGCTCACTCACCCCAGCATTTACCTCTACCAGAAAATAAACAACAATTACAAGGCTCAGACAGACTTCTGGCTGCAGCCAGGCAACACTTCACCCCCTTCTCTGGTTTTACAGTCCACAATTTTCAAAGTTACTTCTGTTTTTGTCTTTTCTGACTGTATCTGACATCAGTGTGAGAAGGAATATGGAGGGCCCTAGTCCACTTGCAGCCCATCTCCGTTTTCCTCAGGACCCAGCAGCCGTGGTTTGTAGGCAGCAGCTCACTGGTTCCAGTGATGCAGGAGGAAGCTGCTAGCTCAGTGGCAATAACCTCACTGACATTAGCATAAAAACATAAGAACACCCCATCTGGCCATAAATCACCCTGGAAATAACACAATTAGAGCATCACCCGCACCCCATTTGAATATCCTGAGCCGCTCAGTCCAGAATCATCAAATTAATAAGACACAAGGCGAAGAAACATTCCAGCAGCCCGGCAGGCCTGTGTTTGTGATGGTTCCATTGGCAGGAGAACAGGCTGGGCCAGAGGCACTGCTCTAAGTCTGCCGGTGACACTCGGGACGTGGGACAGCAAGGTGCTCCCTCTTTTTGCTTCATTAATGTTTTCTCTTATGCTGGAAGTGAAAAACATCTCAGGGAAACCATCAATTGTCTGCTAACCAAGAGGAAACTGGATGTCACTCAGGTTAGAAGTCTTCACTATTGAGTAACACCATGGCTCTTCTTGCCCTTGCAGCTTCAGGAAGGCTGGCACCGACCTACAGCACCAGCACTTCCAGGAACACCATCACAGCAATGCAGAACGCACTGTACCCCTGTGCTCATGCTCCCCAGGCACAACTGCTCTGCGAATTTTACAGAGCTGTCAGCTCACTGCCACCTCACCCGCTGGACAGAGGAGGGGCCCCTGAGGCAGAACACAGCACAGGACGGCAGCTTTCCCAACCCTGGGACTGGGCCCACCAACGCGCTGCTCTGTCCTGCCCCCCAAAAGGAATCAAGTCACAAGTGAACAGGAAACCCTCAGAAAACTGCCTCTCCAGCGGTTCTCTGCATTTCAGCTACTGCCCGCAGTGCTGCCAAGGAACCCAGCCAGACACGAGGGCAGTCTGTCCACACCAACTTGTCAAGGCTGCAGATTCACAGAAGAGCACCAATGATCCAGTGGTGACTTGTACCTTGATTTTGGCATCACAACCACAGACCTAGAGGGTCAGGATCAGCACCTGAGGGAGCCACGGGGTGATGGCTTCACCGTAAAGCACAGGATTTGTGTCTGGGTGGGGGGTATGACAACATTTATCAGCAGTCACCAGTCAGTTGGTGGCATGACTCTAGCCCCGGTAACTGACAACCTTTCCACCAGCGCAGCTAGCATCTGTTGTGGCCTCTTTATGCAGCAGCACTTGGGAGGCAGCCAGGCCTCTGCACTATTGTACAGCAGCTCCCGATGACTTGGGGCACTTGTCTCCGCCTGCTCTTCACCAGCGTCACTGCTACCAGCGTGTCTCTAAAGCCAGGGCTGTCCTTGCCAACACAAAGACAAACTCACGATTTTAAATTAGTAATAATCAAATAAAACTAAAAAGTGAGGTTTCAGTAGCTTGAAAACCTCAGCTGGAGAAATCCAACTTCACAGCCTCGGGAAGTCTCTCGCTAGCACCTCAGAGCTACTGGAGAGAAGTTGCTTTGTACAGCGATTTGTCCGATTTATGGCTTGTTGAACGGATTTCCGCAGCGATGAGTAAAGACTGTGGGCAGAATCAGAGCCCCCTTCGAACACGCACCTGAAAACTACTTCTTCATCTAACCAACTGCCACAAGCAAGCTTGCACTTGTTGGGCTCCCAGAGCAGAAGGCTTTTCTAACCCATCCTCTGTGCTCAGGCGACTTTGCTGAGGTCTCAGTTCCTGTCACAACCCTAACAGAGATGTCCTTACGTCACACTCACTGTGCAGAGAGCTGGTTACTATGAGCACTCGTGGAACGAAGTGAAAAACCTGAACAACTAAGCACTGCTGGTGGGAAAGTCCCGCAAATCACTCTGTGAGCCTCCAGAAGCAGCGATCCTGCCCAGTCACGGTCTGGAAAGGGCAGTTCTTGAGCTCTGGCCTCAGCAGAGAAGTTTCCATTTCCAGAAGACAGCATCAGCCTTCCTTCTCAGATGGGTGCTGCACAGATGTCACCACCACCTCTGTTAGCTAAAGGGTGCCAGGTTCACTCCAGAGAAAACGTGCTGGGTGAGAGTAACTACCCGTCAGCAATTCCCGTGTCCTACAGTCCTGGATATGAACTGCTTCTGAATGGGCAATACCGAGTTCAGAGTCCTAAACCTGCCCTTGCATCTTCACAGTCTCACTGAGCCTCACAGCCTCCTGACTGCTCCCAACACCTCCAAATGAGCCTGTTTTCAAACCAGTGTGCTGACTTTTCTGCCAGCAACTCTCCTAAAGGGCTGCACAGAGGGATGTTTCACTTCTTCCTTCTGGAGAAAGGTTTCTGTTATCAGAAGTCCGATCAATTCTTTAACAGCAGTAACATTACTGTGTGCGATTCACAGCCCAAGTACCACATCAGACTGAATTTAAAACCCACCTAGAGATGTTCTGTCTCCAGCACAAGCCACTTGTAAAGCTCATTGTCACTGAACAAGGCCCATCGCACAAGGCCCTATGATACCAATGGCCAGAACAGTACTTTTCAGTCAGGAATTTAGTGTTGCAGGTGTTTTACAGAATCACATAACATTAAGGGATGGAAGGGACCTCAAAAGATCATCCAGTCCAATCCCCCCACCACAGCAGGATCCCCTCCATCGAGTCACCCAGGAGCATATCCACACGGGCTTTAAACATCTCCCCCACGACTTAATAAACTCTAGAGAAGTCTAAAATGAAACTATGGAGCTGTCAAGGCTGGCAACAGAACACAGCAGCACAGCTCCTCCCTGTAGGCAAACACTTAACAGTATAGAAAACAAACTCGCAAGTCTTTTCCAGGCATCTGCTGCTCAGTCACTGGTTCTGCATCTTCTCCACCCAAAAAATGTGGAGGAAAACAAAAACACAACAAACCAACCCCCCAGAAATGACACTTCATGGGTGCTGTTGTGCATGAAGAAGGGCCTTGTGGAATCATTCAGCTCCTTCTTTCCACCACCCTGCCACAGGGACGCTCAATGTGAAACCAAGAGAAGTAGTTCTAATGTCTTTACAGATGTAGCTTTAGAAAAGCAACGGCAGCTCCTTCCCTTCCTCATGAGTATGGGCACTTTAACGTCACACTAACTTCCTGTACGGTCACAGTCATGTGCTCCTAGAACTTGGGCCACATGCTTTAAGAGTTCTCTCAAGTAGGAAGTGCAGGGCAGAGCGCAGGAGCAGCTTAGTGATGGATGGAGAGCCCAGAGACAACACTCTCAGTCAAGGTACCTCTGGTTGGGTTTTGTTTGTTCGCTTTCATGTATTTAAAACAACCAAGCAAACCAGGTTTTTATTGTAACTCCCCTCTGTGCTGAGTAGAAACAGCAGTCCGAGGTTGGAGGATACAGCAAGATCTTACATAACCGAGCAGAAGGCCGAGCCAGAGCTGGGAGGGGAGAAGGGATTTTACAAAACGATGGTGGCTATTTCCAAGCGAGGAGCTACAACCGTGATCAGTAATGCAGGGACAGCTCCTGATCCTGCAGAAAACTGTTCTCTCTCTCAGCTCTATGCCCAGTTCTGCAGAAAGAGCGTCTAGAAAGAAGCAAAGCAGATGACTTCAAGCTTACAGGTCCTCAGCGAGGCAGCAGAATGGAGCAAAATGCTGAACAGAAGGCTGTGCCGAAGGAAAAGCCAGTAAGTGCCTCTCACTCTACACTGGTATCTAGAAAAACAGTCACACAGGGCAACAAACTCCGCTCACTGGCTGAACCTAATGCTTGGTCGGTCGAGAGGCTGTGCTGCTGTTCAGAGATTGACGCTAAACCTCCCCCACACTAGTCAAGCTGGCTTAGTGGAAACTACCCGAGAGAGCTCTGGTGAATGGAGCTGCTTTCAGTGTCTAATCAAGCTAATGCTGCTGCCACTACTGGTACCTTCTCCGCACTGAAACTAATTGTAAGATCAATCACACAAGAAACAGTGTTTTCTAAGCACCTCACTGTGATCAAACAGAGGTGGTAGCTGCTCACTGAGCCCGTGTCAAACCAACCCCCTTCCATTTTAACTCCCTGATCTCTATCAGTGTGCAAATCCTGGAGGCTTTGGAGAAAATATTACTAGTTTTATAACAACAGTAACTATAACAGTATCTCTACTCCAGAAAATCAGGCTCCAATTTGACAGCAGGTTCTACAGTCTTAGAGTGGGTACAGTTCCTATTGCTGTCCTGTACTGCTGCAGTGACAGGCTGACAGCCGGCTGTGTTCTCCTGCCATCACGTTGTCTCATCCCTGACCAAGTAACATAAAGAGAAAGATCTCTCTGACTTCTCTTCACATTGTAAGAAATCATGGGACATAGTGGAAGCAAATCACTGGGGCCTCCAGTTAGAAAGCAGCCCTGAGGAAGAAGCAAGGCAGCTCCACGTTTTGTTTGAATAACTGTGGGTTGGTAGCTAAACAGTCTCATAAAGCACAAACAACTGTGTCATTCTTCACACTTTCATAGGGCCTCTCCTCAAGCCACCCCAGAAATAAACACTCAAATTTCTAAAGGCAGGCAAAAAAATAAACAAGGAAATCCCCGAAAGGTCATTCCTTGTCTTCATGTCCTGACAGGGCTCTACAACTACAAACGCAAACACCATTAATAATGCCGAGTTGTACAGAAATGACAACCAACTACATTACGGCCAGTATTTGTGTCCCTCTGCAAAACTACTGTCAGTGAGAAAGAGCCCTTCCACTTCGCAGAGGGATCACATTTTACCTTTCAAATCCCACCGAGCACTAATCAGAAGGCGGCCTGTAGCCAGCGCTCTGCTATCAAATCGCATTAGTGACACATTCCACCGCCAAAGGGAGTTCTGCTTTCCCACACTGCAGGATGATGCACCATTTCCTCCAAACCCCACCACAGGCCTAAGTGCAGCCACGAACTGCCAGCGCTGGCCCCGCACACCCCGGGGGCCCATCCACACCGAGACCGAGCTCGCTCCTGACGGAGGAAAGCGCCTCCGAGGGGCAGCCACGGCCTGTCGGCCTTTACCTGGGGGGGCTGCTACTCACCTCCGCTTCCCCACCCCAACTATCACCTCCCTCCTTTCCCCGAGTGAGGATACGCCAGCCCCTGGCGCCCCACCGACGCCCTGCCCCTGCCTGAGGCGGGGGCCCGGAACCCCTCACCAGGCCTCACCCCAGCTTCCCCCACCGCACCTCCCTCAGGCCCTGCTTCCCGCTCCCAGCCCCTGCCTCTGGCCTTCCACTCCTACCTCCCACCTCAGGGCTGCCTGTTCCGCTGCGGGACGCCCCGAGCCAGGAGGGGTCGGCGGCCCCGCTTTGTGCCCCCCCCTCTGTTCCGCAGCCGGCCCCGCTAGCAGCGCAGCACCCGCCGGGGATCACTATTTGGCAGCATGTCCACCCGCCCCCCCACTCCCCACAGCCGAGGACGCGGATCACTATTGAGCAGGTGACCGCAGCACTGCTCTGCGCATGCGCCGCCTGTGACGCACGGCCGTGCTCTACGGCTGCTCCTAGCACGCCTCGGGCCCCCCTCCTCTTGGCCACTCCGCAGGCGCGAACTCATCCAAGCCCCAGGCCCAGCCGCCTTCCTCCCACGCATGCGCACTCCGTCCCAGGAGCTTCTGCGCATGCGCCACGGCCTCGGCTCATTAACCGGCAGTTCGGCGGCGCGTGCGCAGTGCAGCTCGGGGACTCCCGTCTAGCGCAACGGATCACTTTTTCGCAAAGCGTCGCAGCGCCATTTAAATGGCCGGTGGAGGCCCCGTGGCTCTCTGCGGTGCTCTGTCGGTGCCGAAGGGTCAGAGCGGCCCCGCTCACAGCGGGCGGAAGGAAGCTCTGTGTGTGAGGGGTGAAAAGGCCGACATCGCTACCACCCAGTCCCCGCGAGAGTTTCCAGTCCTTGCCCGGTGCCGTTGGCTTCTTCTTCCCCCCGCACGGACCCTCCCACCTCACCTGACGGGCAGCACTCACCGCCGGCCCCTACACAGCCCCACCAGGGTCCCCCGCAAGCCCCGCCCCCTCCCAGCGCTGCGTCAGGGCGGGCTGGACGAGCGCTGCGCATGCGCGGCGTGGTGGGGCGGAAAGGCGGAAAGGGGCGTCGAGCGAGGCCGCCCTGAGGAGGAAAATGGCGGCCGGAGGGGACGTGGCCGGGGGCTGCCGTCGGGCTTCACCTGAACTCCCCTGGTAAATGCGCTCGTTATCCCGCAATCTGGATTCGTCACCTGAAGGGTTTGCTTGTTTCTTTAGTCCACAGTAGCATCACAGATATTTTCATTACTCATCAAGTTTTGACTGGACGTTGCAGCCCTAGAGATCACTGGCTATGTAGTTCCCAGCTTCAAGTTGAAGCGGTGAGGTACCTGCTTCTGCTACACGTTCAGAGGAAGGCAGGGTTTCACTCAGTCAGGGGCTGTGTGGCTGCAGTGCTGTACTGAGGATCACTTACCTAAGGGACGTGCAGGCCTCGAGTTACCTCGTTAGTGTGGCAGCATCTTCATCAAAGTCTTTTTCAAGCCTTAATTGCCAGGGTGTCCTGGCTTGGGTGATGAAAATAAAAGCAGCTCTATCCCCTTCTTTCCCTTCCATCTGGGCTGTGGGCCACTGGTGCTTGTAGCCAGCAGCTCCTCGCATGCTGCCCAGGGAGGACTTCTTGCCAGGACTGAGGAGGACTGGTGAGTTTTTCTTCAAAGCACAGCATTTACTTTAGTTTTTTGAGGAAATGGGTACAAAGCAGATGTGTGTGTCTGGCATTCAAGGGTCTAGAGCAAAACGTAAGGGCGGCCTTGTTGATCTTGCAGTAACAAAGGATGCTGAGGGAGACCTTGCTGTCTACAGCTACCCGACAGGAAGGTGCAGAGAGGTGGGAGTTGGTCTCTTCTCCCCAGGAACAAGGGGCAGGAGCAGAGGAACAGCCTCAGGCTGCCCCAGGGGAAGTTGAGGTTGGCCCTGATGAGAAACTTCTCCCTGGAAAGGGTCCCTGCCCAGGAAGGGGGTTGAATGGACATCCCTCTCGCAGACAGGGAGATCTGGAGCTCAGGACAGGGTTTGTGGAGGGTTGGGTTCAATGGCTGGACTCGATCTTGAAGGTCTTTTCCAACCTAAGTGATTCTATGATCAAGGCACATGGTCACAGTATGTGGCAGGAGGAGGAGAAGCAAAAGTAAGCCTCAGCAAGACTCAGACTGGGTAGACAACACCTTTTCCTCACAGCCATAAACTGGGACAGGCAGCCCTAAGGGACTCGGCCATTTCTATCAGAGGGTCTAATGGGCTGATTAAATAAAGCCCTGAGCAACCTTGTTGGATCTCACAGGTGACCCTCTCAGACGTTCTTGGGTGCTCTGAGCAGGTTGGACCAGATGATGTCCTGAAATCCCTTCCAACCGAATGATCCTGTGATCTTGAGATCCTGGGTCTTCTCTTCTAATTTTTAATGGGTTGCAGCCAGAGGAAGAAAGTTTTTCATTGTCAGCAGTCCTTAATTACTTAAATATTTGTAAAGAAGACTGTCCAGGATGAGCTTGTCCTTCCTGCCAGCTTTAGTCCCACGGTCAGTTAAGGCAACTGATGGCAAGCACCCCAATAACCAAACTATGCAGGGTACGTTGTAGCTGGTATCACAGCTACGCTTGTTTGAATGAGAGAGGCAAACTCTCCTTGTCTCGTTCTGTCAGAGAAGAGACACTGCTTCTCACAGGAAGGTTGGCTCTGTACGCTAGAGGCTGCCCCATTTCTCCAATGCTGACAGGGAGGCTATTTGCCTGGGTTACTGCTAATGTTTTCTGCAGCGTCCTGGGTTTTCCTGGCAGGTCTCTCATCCAGTTCTTGGCCCCTGCTCCATGCTTTCATTTCACAAGCTGCTGCCCTTGGTGACAAACCAGCAGGTAACTCTGCACTGTAATGAAGAGGTGGCACTGGAGGGCCTCTCGGGAAGCACAGAATTAGTCTGAGCGCCCCTGTTCTGGCTGCACATTGCTCCTAGAACCTTATTTTCCTGCCCTGTCCATGATGCTGGGCTTTACACTTGCAATATACTGGGGACTTCTACTGCTGTAGTTATCCCCTTGAAGCACCAAAGGAAATTACAGCCCTGCTTTTAGAGAAAACAGACTGTCCCCCTCCCCTCCTGGGTTGGAGCACTCACCATGCAGAATCACGGTACAGGAGGTTTCCAGAACAAACTCAAACATCTCCTTTAATTCAACTCTGGCCATGTGTCACAGCACTGGGGAGGTCAGCCCGCTCTGCAGGTTATGAGGGTCTCCTTATCCAAATCCTCTTGTCCCTAGGAAGTGGGAAATTCAGATGGGTCTCCGTGGGATTGAATGTCACCAGGTCAAAAGAACTGTTATCTCTGCCCTCCTCAGTGGCAGATAGAAGGGAAACAGGCACCTCACCACCCTGCTACCTCCTTTCTGTCTTTAATATGATCCTGCAATGAAACCACGGGGCGGTTCCTATGTGCAGAGGCTGAGCCGTGGAGACCCGCGGAGGGATTCGCTGATGGCTGTGTGTTTTGACACAGCTGGGCACGAGAGAGAGCCCAGTGCTCCGATGGGTTGACTTCTCAGTGTCATCCAAATGATACCAGACAGGTTGTTTTTCTCTGTGTGAGAAGAACCAGCAGACTCTAAGGCACCTGCAGCTTTGGGGTTCTTGCTGTTGTGTACCTGTGCGCTCAGGGGTTTGGCGTGTGTGAGGCTGATTGAACCAGCAGCCGTGAAGGAGCTGTGCGCAAGAATGTTAAACAGCTCCTGCTTCCTAATATTCGCTCCCCTCTCTGGTTTTAATTATTCTGCTCCTTCGTTTTCTCTTTCAATTTACTAAAGCATCTAGAAATGTAATTAGAGAGAAGAGAGAGCTGCCAGCATTTCCACATTGTGATTAAATGTATCAGCCATCCCTTTGGTGGGAGTGAAAAGCAGGAGCCTTGTGATTATCGCCCCGTTATCCAGGAAAGGATCTGCAGCACGGATGGACACAGAGCTATTGAAAATGCAGCACTAATTACCGTCTCCTGGAGGCTCCTGCTGAGCGTCAGGGTACCACACCACTGCTACTTCATTAGTTCCTGGATTTGCTGTCTCTGTTACAAACCCAAACCATTCTAAACAAATGCTGGGGAGACTTAAGGAGGCTTTTCCGTGACACACAAAATTTTGGCGTGGCCAAGTTTACCTCCCCACACACCAGCGAGACACCAGCAGAGCTCAGTTCCCACGTGCAGCACAGAAGGAATGGGGCGGCGTGTTCAGTGGAGCCGTTTCTGGGTTCGAGGTTCCTGCCTGGTTGGTTCAAATCTGAGGCACAAAAAGAGCGCCTGCCCAGTCAAATGTGTGTTCAACTGAGCAGTTTCTAGGTTCGAGGATCTGGTTGCTGCCTGCCTGTTTTAAATCTGAGGCACAGAATGAGTGGCTGCCTGGCGAAAGGGTGATTCTTTTGCTGGAGCCAATTAAAAACCCAGTGCTGAACGGGTGATCACCCCAGTCTGACTCCTGCCAGGGTATCTCCTGCCTCCTGAAAATGCTGTGCTCCTGCCTAAGCCAGCACAAAGCCAGACGCTGTTATTTCTCTTGTCAGAGCAGGCTAAGCCTCGGCACTGGCAGAGCTCACTAGGGGACAGTGAGTGCTGATACGGTCTGTGATGAAAGGAAAATCTTCTGAGATACTGGCTGCTTTGAACCGTGGAAGCCGGAGCATCCTCCAGGGAGGGGAAGCTGTTGAGCCATTTCTTTCTCATCCCTTTTCCTCCAGATTTAATTTGCAGCAGGACAGCAAGTCCTGAGCCAGACGGAGAGCAGCATCCCCAACTTTCCTTCACCACAGACGAAGCAATCAGTGTTGCGTGGAGCACGGTGGGTAAAGTTGAACATTACTCATCTTTTAACAATTTTACAGAGCAGAGTGGGCTAAAAACTCTATTTAAAGAAAGACAGCCGATTGCTTTTGGGGTCACCGCAGACACCCAGAGGAGCGCAGGGCTCAGGGGAATTTTACACAGCCAGGATGCCACTTAGGGCTGAAAACAATCCTTCTTCCACAGGCAGGCACCAGGAATTGTCAGGTGCAGCCCTTTCCCACCTCAGAGTTCACTTAAGTGCTGCCATTTCCAGGCCAGCTCTAAGCCACTGGAGCTGGAGTCCTCCAGCAGTTGGCTCCCACCTCTGTTGCCTGCAAATCCAGCAGCACCCACATCCCTTGGAGCTTTAACTGGTAGGCTTGTTCCAGCGCAGCCACCGTGTAGCCACAGCATTAAGTTCAGCACAAACCCACTGCCATTGACCAGCACTTCCATGAGGAAGGGCCTGCTGGGAGTGTGGGATGCCCTGCCCTTCCTCATACAAACCGGCCTTGGCTCTGGGGTTCCTGCTGTGGGCTCGTCGGACGGCTTAGGCTGGAAGGGACCTCAGACGTCATCCAGTCCCAATACCCTGCCGTGGGCTGTCACTAGAGCAGGTCGCCCAAGGAGCCTTCCCTAACTCCAAAACACTGCAGGATACCTGACCTTGGGCCTTGTTGCCAGATTAAAAGCTGCTTCAGTGAGAAAACAAACCTGGTTCTAGAAACCCTCGACCTCCTTTGGAAAACACTCTGCCTTGGGAGGTTTTAATTGCCGGGAATCTGCTCCCGGTGCTGTTTTGATGGCCGTTGGAGAAGCAGCGAAGGTGATTCTTTAGAAGAGGAAATGATGGTTTAAAAGGCACAGTTGTGAGAGCGGCTCCCTCATGCCTCTGAGCCGGCGCTTTGTTTCTTGTTAGAAGCGTCTCCTGCCTTCCCTGATGAGGCTGCTCTTGTTTGCAGGGCTGGTTTGCTTTAAGGTGCTTTTGATCCCAGATTCATTAAAACCCGATCCTGCTGCTTCCCACCAGCCCTAATGGTCTGTGAAATGATTTTCCTTTCTCCAAGACGCTGTTAACTCTGCTGGCACCTGCGGAGGAGAGGAGCTTGGGACAGTGCCGCAGGTTCCCCCGATTGATTCCAGCCAGCTGTACTCCACAAACAAGAATTCATCTCCGGTGCCATCCCAGCAGTGCTGCTCAGCAGAGAAGGGGCAGCGGACTGCGGCAGAGTCGGGAGGGTTTTATCAGCTGCTGCTTCCCTCTTCTGCAGGGACAGAGCCGTAATTGGACAAAGGGCTTGGAGAAACCCGAGGAGAAGACACACTCTGCATCAGAGCTTCAAGGTCTGAGTGAGCAGGAAGGGCTAAAACAGCTGGAAAAAGGAGAAGAAGAGAAGCAAGTTCTGTAAGAACAAAGTAGGGACCAGCAATGAAAAGCGATGGAGCAAAGGGAGTACATGGAGGTGAATCTGCAGTCTGGGCTCTTCAGGGAACAACCAGTGAAGAGAACAGCCTGGTTTTCACGTATCCGCACACCGAGTATGTCCTGTGCTTGGCCACAGGACTCACAGCCCAGTGACAGTCTCGGCTCATTCTCTAATGCTGGCAGGAGGAGGGAGCTTGTTCTCCGAGTGACAGCTGAGGCTTGTGCTCTAACGCTGGTGGGAGAGGGGAGCTCTCTTTAACCTGTGCTTTCGACCCTGATAAAGATCGATCTCAGCTGTCAGTGTGCTCCTGCCTGCAGAGCTCTATGAAGTAAACATCATCACTCCAGAACATTCTAGCACTGAAGAGCCTGATGTGGAGCCAGTCAGTCCTTTGGTGCTGCCTTACGGCAACCGCAACGGCAGCAACAGAGATACAGAGAAGGGGACCTCCCCAGGCCTGTGTCTGCAGTGAGGATAAGCAGGCTGAGTACGGAGAGAGCTTGGACAGGAGCCACAACCAGCCACAGACCTCACACCTGTAGGAAACAAGTGCTGCCAACTCCTTCTTTGCAGAGTGACTCTTTTTGTACCAGCCCACGCTGTCCCTGGGCAAGTTCAGAGATCACAAACTGAACTGGTGCAGCATTTCCCCCTTAGAACATCGAAAGCCTTGAGTACCTTGTTCCAGAGCGACATCCAGCCGTCTGCTCTGGTCTGAGGCAAGGAATTCCTTCCCTGGTGCCTTGGATTCACCCCTGGCTCTCCATTGCTCAAATGCTGCCAGTGATGAACTGTAAATCTGCGCGTGAAGCTGTTTGTCCAGATCACCTCCCATCCCTGTCAGCCTTACAAACATCTCCCTGCTGCTCAGCACAAACCCCCCCGGTGCTGAATGGGGGACCCTAAAGCCAGCAGGCATCGTCCTGATGGTCGATGTTCTGGTCTGACCCCAGACAGGGAGGGATCCTGCAGGACCATCTCACACAATCACCTGGTGCTCAAGGAACTACCATAGGGTTTGTTTCTGGGGTTTTTTTGGTGGAATCTTCAAGGTTGGCAGTTCCCTGGTCTCAGAGCAGTGGCAGGGTCTTATCCCTTAGCAGCTGCCACCCGAGCAGAAGCCTTCCCTGTCCCAGAGCTGAAAACAATCAGCGTTACACAGTCAGACCCATCCCTCCTCCCCCATCACCTACTTCATTCTCTCTCTACAAACAATTTCTATTTAACATCTGCTGGTGGAGCTGCAGAAGGAGCTGGTGAGACCAAGGAAGACAAACAGCAAAGGAACGGAGCTGTCGGGTTCCCCTCCCCACCCCGCAGAAGCCGTGTCTCAGTCAGCTGTGAATCAGAGCTTCACCTTTCTTAGCTGATCCATCAGCCTGCTCCTGCTGGAGGGACATCAGCACAACCACCCTGGCAGCTTGAGCTGCTGGTTGTTCTGGGTACCTGTTCCACTCTTCTCATCTCCCTGCAGCCACCAGGAGCTGACAGGGTTCCTGGGAGACTTCTGGCAGCAAAAACCTCAGAACCGTCAGCTGTGATGGCAGCGGCGGCTGCTGTGCAGCAGCTGCCCGTGTGAGCCGAGGACAAGGGCACCCGCGGGCGGGCAGACCTCGGCTGGACTCTGCCGGCGAAGGTCACCCTGCAGACGAGGTGGTGGCTTCCTCGAGCTAGCAACTGGGCTTCCACAGCCTCTGCTGATGGCCAAAGAGCACCCGCGGGCGAGCAGACCTCGGCTGGACTCTGCCGGCGAAGGTCACCCTGCAGACGAGGTGGTGGCTTCCTCGAGCTAGCAACTGGGCTTCCACAGCCTCTGCTGATGGCCAAAGAGCACCCGCGGGCGAGCAGACCTCGGCTGGACTCTGCCGGCGAAGGTCACCCTGCAGACGAGGTGGTGGCTTCCTCGAGCTAGCAACTGGGCTTCCACAGCCTCTGCTGATGGTCACAGCCAGTGAAGCAGAATGAAAACAGAGCAAGACCTTGATCTTCATCTCTGGAAGCATGAAGCCCCTAGAAGTGCCCTCACGGGCTGGTGATTAAACAGGAGCCGAGCTGCTTTTTTGTTGGTTTGGGGTTTTCTCCCCTCAAAAATGATTGAAATGGAGAGATCCCCCTGCGGGCCACTGGCTCAGGCACCAACAGCCTCCAGGCTGGGACTCGGGAGCCAGGGAGAGAACAGAATCTTTTCGTAACTCGCAGTCTGGCCCCCAGGTTTGGCCCTTGCAGGGCTCTGTCTCAGTGACTCACCAAACTCATCTGCTCCTCAACTGAGTCCTCTTCCCTTCCTGCTTGGAGAGAGAGTAGTCACATCCACTGGCCACTGCCCTCAGGAGCTCCTTGGCCAACCAGCCCGATCCGCGGTGCACAGCGAGAGCTCAGAGCAACAACCCTCCCGCACCTGCAAAGGGCCACGTTTGACGCTTCACAAAAGCTTCCCAGTTTGGAAATGCAGGGTCACCACAAAACGGCTGTGGACTGAGCCCTCGGGGCTAAGAACAAGCTACTCTTCTCTTACTGAACTGGGTTTGCACCCTCATGAACTGGAAAAGGTAGAAAACAAGCAGAGACGGAGTCAGAGCAGGACTGCTGGAGCCCAGCTGGTTGGCAGAGCCTGGGCCCCCCACTTGAACTCCTCAAAATGTCTAAACTGCTTTGAGGTGCAGAGTGGCTCCTCCTGTGACCAGCCAGCTAAAATCTGCCAGTGACAGCTCAAATCCCTCTGCCGAGCTGAGCCCTGACTGCTCTGCAGTCTGTAGGGAGGCCAGTGGCACCTGGGATGTGACCAGTCCTTGCCGGAGGAGCAGAGTCTTCCCCAGTTCTCCCAGAAATTCAAGCAAAAACCCCAAAGTCTTTGAGCCGTAAGTGTCCCTCAGCAGAAGGGCCCCCAAGGAGGAGCCCCTGTAGCTGCCAGAGAAGAGCCACGCGGGGGGCGAGAGCGTCACCCTACCCCGGCTCCTCTGGGGTTTACCTGCCGCGAGCTCGACGCCGAGCACGACCACGCAGGCCTCCTGCAGCGCAGCAACAGTCCGTCAGCGGGAGAGCTCCGGCAGCAGCCCTCCCGGCAGCCCCGGGCTGGGACCTGCGCTGGGGCAGAGCTGTTAAAGCTGTCTGCGCAAATCCAGCGCCGATGTGAAAACAGCTCCTGGAGCTGCTGCTGCTGCGGGCCCCTCTGGGACCCAGCGGTGCGTGAGGGCTGGAGAGGAGAGAGCAGCTGGCCGGGGCAGCGGCAGGATTCTCGCTCAGGGGGAGCTTTCGGAGATGAAGGAAGACAAGGATTTGAAGCAATTGTTATTGACTGGGAGTCAGAGGGGCAGCAAGAACCAGGCCGGAGCACTTCCAGGAACGGGCTTGAGAGCTAAAGTGGGTCCAGGGAGCCTGCAGCCATCAGGAGACAGAAAATCTCCTCTCCTCTTTCTTCTTGGCAGACGGCTCCTTACATCTGTGCTCTGAATACAGACGAGCTGGAGGTACTGGGAAAGGGAGATCCGGGCTGAGGAAAGGAACCCGGGGAAGCTCCTAGCTTCATCCTTTCTGCTGGTCATCCTGGCTGCTGCGTTGCGGGGAAGGGGATAGAACGGTGGCTCCGGGCAGGAGCTCCCGTGACACCAGTCTCTTTCTAAAAGGGTTGAGGGAAAACCTTACAGTGTCTGTGTTTGAGGAACCCTGCTCCTGCGGAACCCAACCAGAGCCCTTTCCCAGCTCGCGCTCCAGAGCGGGGCAGTGGGACAGTGGGGTTGTGACAGCAGCGACTCGGGCGCTCCTGACAGATTCCAGGCTGATCACGAGGAGCAGCTGGTTGAGGGAGGGGGTGAATTCAAGGCAGTTTCCAGGTGCCTTCGCCCAGCGACACCGAGCTGGGGCTGCTCTTGTGCCACTGACCAAACAGAAGGGAGCAGAGCTCTGCAGAACAACCAGACTGAGCATTGCCTGGCAGCTGCTGGCTGTTAAGAACAGACCACAACACCCCGACCCCTGTAAGGGCAGAGGAAAGGGAGGTTCAGACACACACGAAGCAATTTCTCTGCTCCCTTCTCTCACATGGAAGCTGTGGTTAGCAGCTCAGAGACACCAGGGAGAAGAACTGTCCTCAGGGTAGGGGGTGGGTACCTGATTACTCGTGGAGGCTGACACAGGCTTTTACTTCAGGACACTCTGCTGCTGAGAGCAGTTATCCTCTTGCTTCACCTCTAAGACAGCACAAGTCAGCAGAGAGGTGAAGGAGCCAGACAAACCTTCTACCAGCCTCTCCAAAACCTCTTAGCAGGGTTTAGTTTTCATCTGGAGTGGAACCGTAGACAGTAAAAGAATCAATGAGAAACAAGTGAGAGGCCAAAATCCAACTTGTAAGAGGCACCGGAGGGGCGGGGGAAGCAGAGGACAGAGACTGAACAGAGACTGAACAGCCGCTCAGCACAGAGATCAAGGTCCCATCTGGAGGGGCACGAGGCCAGAGTCACCGAGCAGATGGAGACCAGGCGGCAGCTGGCACCAACCTGCTTTCATGTGGAAAGTTTGCTCCTTGGAGACTTGTGCTCTCCAGCTCTGGAGGCATCACGAGCGTAGCAGCTCCTCCCCTCACAGCACTGGGGAGCTGCCCCGCGCTCGGAGCGGCTGCTGCAGAGCTCAGCGCGATGGCGGTTAACTAACAGGGGCCCTGGAAGCTGCTGTGGCTCAGCCCTGGCACCGTTCTAGCAGCAGCGGGTCCTGGTCCTGCGGCAGCAGTGGGGTGGGGAAAGTCATATGGGACTCACTGGTTAAACAGGTTTCCTAGAAGCTTTTACACACAGAATCATCCAGGTTGGAAAAGACCCCCGAGACCATGGAGTCCAACTATCAACCCTACTCTACGAGGTCACCCCTAAACACGCCAGGAGCTGCCTCTGCTTGTGAAGGAGGGTGAAACAAACCTCGACAGAAAACAATCCGCCTGGCTGCTCCAACCAACAGCTACGGAAGAATCAAACAGGCAGCAGGGGGGCTGTCTGCACCACAGGCTTTTAATGCTGTCAGAACCAGCCCCTGGCCAGGCCCTTCTCCGGGAGGGCTGTGCTGCTCCTCCCCAGGACCCACCAGCAGGCACTGAAATGAGGGCTCTGGAGCAGCGGCCATTGTCTCTCTTTAATAAAGAAGGGAGATGGGGGTTTTATTCCTGTTAAGGCAAAATGTCATCCTGCTGCTCCGATCCAGTAATCGCAGCTTTGATTGCGGAGAAGCAGCTTCATTACAGTTAGAACTGCAGTTTCACCATTTTAAGACAATTTAGGATTAAAAAACCAAAACAAACCCAACCCAAGGCTCTGCCCTTCCCGTTCCCGATCCTGAGTCCAGTCTCTATCACAGAATTTGAGGTACAAGACAATAAATTAAAGAGTTCATTCCAGCGGCAGCAATCAGCCCAATCTGCCCTCTCCTTCCTCTCCTCAGTGTGACGTCTTCTTGACTCCCTTCCCAAACCTGGCGTCGAGCCCCAGGCCTGCAACGAGAGGGGAGACTGCTGATCCCAACCACAGCCCTTCTGGGTGAGAAACCGGCTTCTCAGCACCAGCAGAGGCAGCCACCTGCCCAGTGCTAGGGAGAAGGCACCCACAGGCATCTTCTGTGGGACCTTCTGTACTCCTCCTCTTTCCCTTCCTCTCCCCCTGCCCCATAAAGCTCCTAACACGCTCCTCCACTGACAGGATCTAACACCATTAGGGGTTTCTGGGGGGAACACGCTGCCTCTGGACTCGCCGCGCAGACTCACCCAGGAACACCAGCACCGTCCCCACCCACTGCATGGAACTGATGGGGTTGGCAAACAGGATGACAGACGCTAAGATGGTGAAGAACTTGCGGGTTGTGGTGATGATGGAGCAGGTCAGGGGTCCAAAGTAAACCACGGTCATGAAAATAAAGCTCTGGGGAAGACAAAGGGGAGCTCTGGGTCAGCTCTGACAGGAAAGAGCCACCTGGTGCAAAGACTGGCAGGTGAAAAAACCCCTGAGGTGCAAGGGAGGGGCTTTACCTGCCCCAGGGCACTGGTCAGCCCAAACAGGAGGATGTTGTAGATGATGCTGGGGTAACGCTCTGTAAAACTCAGGAACTCCCACAGCTCCCCAGTGAAGAGTATCCCTGCAAGAGAGAGCGCGATGAGGAGCACGAGTTCCGAGCACAGGGGCAGCCCGAGAGCCGCTGCCCGTGTTGTGTAGCTTCAGGTCACACTCTGAACCTCACAGGAGCCACTCAAGGCAAAGGCTGAACCCCACAGCATGGAAACCAGGAGAATGTGATCCTCCTTCTCGTTAATCAAGGGACAACTGGGACAGTTCTGCTCTCGAACCAGAGCAGGCAGCTACGTCAGGATGGCCCAAGAGAGCCTCCAGGTAGAAACCCCGGGGGTTACTGAGGGCTGGAGGGAGACTGTCTGCAGTGGCCAGTAGCCAGGTCCTGGGCAGCTGCACCGGCGCCCTCTAGCGGACACAGGCGGAGATGCAAGGAGCCTCCCTGGCTCTGCCCCAGACAAACCCCAAACCCCACAGCAAACGGGCCGGGGCTCCAGGCACAGCGCTCTGGGGCTGGCTGTGGGGCAGGCTGCAGCCTCTCTTCCCATTGGGTGTCTCTGGGTGGCTTTCCAGGGAGCTCCTTACCAGCCCCCAGGAACAAGGTGGACCAGAGATTGACGTTGAGCATCATGTGGTTGGACCCCGTCTGGTAATGGGCTCTCATGTGGTCCTGGGACACCCCCGTCAGCCCGTCCAGGGTCAGAGACAGCAACTAAGGGACAGCAAAGAACAGCTTCACTCTCTGGCTGTGCCCAGCCACTGACCCCCTGAGGTCCCCAGCTGTGCCCGGCCACCGCGTGGACTGAACTCCCTTCACCACCACATCTGGGACCCAGCCACGCAGCGGGTTTCTAACCCAGTGAATGCTGCACGCTGCTCCTCTCCTTGAGCCTTCTCCCCTGCCTTGTTTTATCCATCTCAATCCCCATTAGACACCAACTACCTCCCTCAAAAGTGACACCAAGAGGGCCCTCCACGTCCTCACACCCCGACCTCCTCCCGCAACTCGACACCCCTCAAACCCAGGTGTCCTCCCGCAGAGGCACTTCCACGCCAGCTCCAGGCTGCACTGGGGGTACAAAGGTGACAGCCTATCTGTGCAGCAGCTGCTTGTTGCTCCTTGCCCTGCTGGGGCTGTCCGGGCCTCGCGGTGCTCACCAAGAGAAGTTCCCCGTAGCCAAAGACGTGGTCATCGCTGCCAACTGCCTTCTTGGGTTTGTAGAGGAAGAGGGCGACGCCGGCCACTATGAGGAGGACGCAGAAGTACTTGGCTGGGGGATACTTCTTCCGCAGCACCGTCACTCCCAGCAGCATCACTGCAAAACAACAGCGTCACGGCCTAACCCCGCCACCCTCTGGGGGGTTTAAGGGAACAAACCACCACCTGCTCTTGGTGAAGGGAGAGCCGCAGCCTGACGGAGTGGTCCTGCTCCAGGAGCACAAGAAATTCCCGCGAATGAGAAGGAAGGGGCTGCTCTTACCTGGGATGGGCTTGCAGGACTTGCCCAGGACCTGGGAAAGGAAAACCCCATCAACTACCTACCCACTGTCACCCACAACGAGGCCCTGTGGTGGGAGCCTGTGGGGCTGGCACCGCTCACAGCCACCACCACCCACCCCATGGCAACTGCCCGTTAACAGGGAAAGTTTCCAGAACCCTCTCAACCCAACACCATCAGCACCACACCCCAGTCAGCCAGTTCCTGTTGTCTCTAGGGGCGACAGTCCTGTTCTGGGACAGTCTGAGTCCCCTAAGCCCTCCCTACCCGCCCAGTGCACACACAGCCACAGGGCCAAAATCAGTCTCCCTCTGTGCTGCCCCAGCACTACCTTCTGGGGGGCCCCGAGCCAAGGGAACGCTGGCATCGTCCCCCTGCACCCCCCTTACCTGGGTCGGGTAACTGACGAACTGCAGTGCCGAGTTGCTGGAGACCATCGCCCCCAGGTAGGAGAGGGAGCAGGCGGCATAGAGCCAGCTGCGGGTGCGGTCGGCTTTGGCAGCATCGAACAGGTGGATCACTGCCGGGGGGAGGAAGAATGGGGAAGTGTGGAGAGGCTCAGCTGCCCCAGGGGAAGCTGAGGGTGGCCCTGAGGAGAAGCTTCTCCCTGCAAGGGGCCATCGGCACAGGCTACCCAGGGAGGGGATTGAATGGCCACCCCTGGCCCGGCTTCCTGGTGAAGGAGATCTGGAGCTCAGGGCTAGGGGTGGGAGGGGACAGTTGGGGTCAGGGTTGGGCTTGAAGGGCTTTCCAGCCCGAACGACCCCAGGCTCTCTGCTGGAGAAGCCGCTGGCCCCCGGGGCTCTGCCGTCAGAGCAGCAGGACCGATCCCCGCGACTCACGGAGCTTGGCGAAGGCAGCGTTGATCACGCACTGGATGAAGACCAGCGTCAGGGCGAAGGTGAACTTCTCCTGCTTCGCGCCTTCCCCGTAACGGCCCCGGGTGCTGCAAAAGCGGGGCACGGTCAGCGGCAGCGGCCGGGGCCCAACCCGGGGAGAGCTCAGAGCTCTCCCCGCTCCTCCCGGGGCTCCCCCCGCTCTCCCTCTCGGTGCCCCCGGTGCCGCGCACATGCTCTCCTGCAGGATGCCGTAGTAGAAGTAGCAGGCAAAGACGCCGAAGAAGCAAACGGGCAGGCGGAGGCGCTCAGGCAACGCGGGGCCGCTCCCGTTGCTGTGCCCGGTCGCTCCCATCGCGGTGGGGCCGCAGCCGCTCAGCGCCGGGGGCAGTTCCAGCACCGCATCGCGCTGTGCACCCGCCGGTGGCCTCATAGGCCCGGCCTGCGCCCGCCGCCCTCCAGGGCCCGCCCGGGCCCGCCCGCAGCGCCGCCGGGCCCGCCGCAGGGACGGGGCGACGACAGAGGCGGCGGATCAAGAGAATCCGGATGGAAGAGGCCCTGAAACCCCTCGGAAGCACGCCGGAGCCGCCCCCGCCGCGGCTCTGCCGCCGTCACGGCGGCGGAGGCGGCATCTCAGCGCAGGCAGCGCATGGGGCAGTCCCGGACAAGGGACCTTCGTCGATAGCGGCGCTTAGAGTGACGCAACCCGATGTGTAGCGCAAGGATTGGCTGCTGGGTCAGCGCTAACGGGAGGGGCTGCGCGCATGCGCAATCGTTCATTCCACTCGACCGGGTAGCTCCGCGGCCCCGCCTGCCGACCCTGGCTCCTGCATTCACCACCGCGGGCAACCTGAGGCCTGGCCGGGTCTGGGGCGCCCCAGATGCTCATTCACAGCCCCTCCCGCCCCACCACCGGACGAGACCCGCTCGCGCAGCGCGCTGCCGTGGGCTCCGCACACGGAGCAGACACCCGGCAGACGCAGTGTCTGGGCAGACGCGAGGGGCTCCCCATCGGAGGCTCCTGCAGAGCAGCCGGGGCCTCCCGACAGAGCAGGGCCCAGCCCCTACTGTGCGGAGGCCTCCCTGTCTGTCCCTGGGACTGCGCAGGGCAGCCCCCAGCCCCGCGCTCAGACCCCCCGAAGCAGAGGGGTCCCAGATCTGCCACCCCCAGCCCAGGCTCAGGGCTGCTTTTCCAGAGCAGCAGCAACCCCTCGGGCAGCGACCTCTGGGTGCTGCTGGTTGTCCTTTCCATCTCCTATTCCCACCCAGAAGCCACGGCTGCCGTGAGGGCACTGGGAATCCAGAGGAGCAGCTGTTGGCCCTCACAGCCCTGTCAAAGCTGCAGCCGCACTCCTGCCCCAGCCTCTTTCTGAGGGGTGAAGGTGGGTGGGGAGGGCTCAGTCAGGGCTCCTCAGAGCTGCTGCACAGCCCCCA
The DNA here is from genome assembly GCA_013400115.1 of Rhinopomastus cyanomelas. Lineage (NCBI taxonomy): Eukaryota > Metazoa > Chordata > Aves > Bucerotiformes > Rhinopomastidae > Rhinopomastus > Rhinopomastus cyanomelas. The sequence goes on along the minus strand of VXBP01006269.1, from coordinate 65,836 downwards.
CCACCGCGGGGCAGCCATCCACAGGCCCCTTCCCCTCTTTCCCACCAGCCCAGTGGTGCAGAGGAGGCCCCCAGACTGGGCTTTCACCCAGCACCCCAGAGCAGGAGGTTTGTCTCTGCCCCCCCAGCAGCACCCAAAACAATCAACTGCACAGGAAACAAAAGACAACTGAAGGCAGAAAGTGCTTTGAACAGAGGAGGCTGGAGAAGCCTGTCACAGTGAGGACCCCGCGGCACCCTGTGCTTCAGTTTCTATCGCTCTGGGAGGCAGCCAGCAGTGGCTCAGTTGCAGAGACCAGCAGAGAGGGGCCGAGGAGCCAGAGTGGCTGTTGCTGGCTGCTGGCTCCCCACAAGGGCTTCAAACCACCAGGGAGCTGTGGAAGACGACGCTCTCCTCTGCCTGGCTGTGCTTCCAGTGTTCGTAGTTGAGAGGAGCAGCCGCAGCCGCATCGCTGAAGCCATCTGCAGCAGCGTCTTTTTGCACCCCGGAGAACGGGGTGGGCGCTGGGGGCTGGCAGGAGGTGAAGGAGCGCAAGGCAGGGCCGGAGGAAGCCGGGAAGCCCCTGCAGAGGAAGCCCATGTCGGGGAAAAGGGGCTTCACGAGGCTGACGGGGCAGAAGGCAGAGCCGGAGGGGCTGAAGTGCACTTTGTTCTTGTCCGGGCAGGAGGGCCAGAAGGGCTGGTCGGGGCCAGGGGAGCTGAGGGAGAGACGGAGCAGGCGGCATCAGGAACCGACAGGGTACGGACCAGCGGCTGTGCCCTCCAGAGCCGGGAGCTCCACTGCCCTCTGGGCTGCAGCACTCGGAGCCCAGTCTGTGGTGGCAGCCTGGTGCCCCACAGGAGCGACCACCTCCCCTAGGGAAAACCCGCTGCCCGCGAAGGGCCCGGAGGCACAAGATCCTTCCCAGTACCTGGGCTGGACTTCAGCTCCTCTCACTGCTTTTGTTGGGAGGCTGCTCCTCACTCTCAGAAGAGGGAAGGGCTGACCCCCTCCTCACCCCGCTGTCCTCCCACAGGACCAACCTCAGCCAAGCCAGGTGCTGCCAACCCCTCTCCCACTTACGAGGCTTCTTCGAAGGCCCGAACCTTCTCGCAGCCCTCGGGAGGTTCCCGCTTGAACACGCAGCTGTGGTTGGGCCAAGGAGAGGCCGCAAAGGCCAGGACTGGGGAAGAGCCGCCCTCCTCTGCAGGGCAGAGAAAATCCTCTTCAAAAGAAGCCCCGAACCCACCCTTCAGCCCGACTGGCTGAGAACCGTGCCCCCCGTGTCAACCCTGCAGGCAGGCAGGAGGAGCCACCGCCCCGATCCTTATGCAGCTCCAACCCCCACTTTGTCTCCCCTGACCACCGGCCCCTTTGTTCTCAGCACTCACCCTTCTCCTTTGGATCTGGCTGCACCTGGTCTGGCGCAGAGGGGGCTTCTGCTGCCGCCAGCCTCCCCGGGGTGTGTGGGGACAGGCGAAGCGGCACCAAGGGGGAAGGAGAGAGGCTGCTGCAGCTGCTGCTGCTGAGCTCCAGAGCCAGGAGTGCATCTCCAGAGCCTGTCGGGGCCGGTGCTGGCGCCCTGTGGCCATCTGGGACATCGAGAATCTACGGGGGAAGCAGAGTCTTAGCCCTGGGGGCTGACGGAAGGGGTTTGTACCTGTCATTGAGGTGTCTGCTGCCTTGAAATTCCTCCGGGCCCCTCTCTCCCAGCAGCAGCCTGTTGTACAGAGGGAGGGACAGACGGTCACAGACCCAGGACCAACTAAAACCAGACACCAGGGACTGCCCCACAGCCAAGGAAGAGGCCCAGGAGGTGTTTCTAGGGGGAGGATTTCCAAGACCCCCCCGAACGGTCTCATGACCTTCACCTACCCGCAGCAGCTCCTCATCCCCCTGTGCCTTCACAAATGCCTCCTCCAGCTCCTGGTTCAGCCCCTCCAGGCTCCTGTGCAAGCAGGGGCTCAGCCTCAACACGGGAGATGGAGCAGGGAGGCTGGAGGGAGAGTCCTGCAACAACCCAGAGTCCCAGTCAGGAGCTGGATCTGTGTGAACCCAGTGGCTCCAACCTGCTCCCACTGCCCTCTGGCACTCGGCCGGAGCCTCCCAGGAGGCCCCTGACAGAGGGTCACGGAAACTCATGAACTGCGACCAGAGCCCCGGAGCAGCTGAAGACTGGGAGAGGAGGAGGAAAAGCTTTTCCCTTCCCAGGCAGGAGAGCACAAGGCTGAGCTGCAAGGGGCGAGCAGAGCCGTGGGGACGCAGACGTACCCGGAGCGGTGCCAGGACACCATGGTCCCCCGGCAGCAGGGAGCTCTTCTCCTTCTCTTTGCTGCTGCGACCATTCAGCTTCGTCCGCTGGAGCTGCTGCTTCAGCCGGGCGATCTGGCAGAGAGGGGGCAGCTGCAGGGCCGGCCAAGCCGACGCTTCTCTGCCCGCGAGGGCTCTGACTCCGTCCTCCCCTCCTCTTCCAACCCACAAGGAGGTGCCAAGAGAGGGGTGGTTCAGCCCCATGGCAGCAGCTATGGCCACTTCTCAAAGGGTGGCCCAGAGCCTCCCCATGGGCTGCCCTACAGCAACGTGGCCAGCGACCGCCCTGCGGGGGGACTCGGGGTCACCTCCTATCTACGGGGGGTGGGAACCCACTCACACAGCACCAGCTGGCAGCTTGCTGGGCATCACCAGAGCCACGAGAGCTGCCGGCTGGAGGGGGCCCACAGGATGGGCCTGCAGTCGACTCACAGGGATGAGAATGAGGGTTCAAGTCTCATCTGCATTGGCTTCCTGTTCTCCCACTCCCCTCCCAGGCCAGCAGGAGCCTCCTATACCTCGGGGCCAGCAGCACAGAGCTGGCTGGAGCGGCGGGAGGGGCTGTGTTACCTCTCTGCGGTGGTCTGTGCTACCCCAGGAAGCAGAGCGCCTGTGAGCACCGGAGCTGCCTCTCCCCACTTCTGCATCGGGCCAGGACACCGGAGTCTGAAGTGATGAGAAACAGGGCTGAGGGTCATCACCACAAGGCTTCGCTGCTCTGGGAACTGCTGGGACAGCCCTCGGAGTGAGTGAGGGACTCGCTGCCTGCTCGCAGTCCTCAGCCAGTGCCCCAGCACCCCCACAGTCCATCACGGGCTGTGTAACTGCCAGAAGCAGAGTGGGGCAAAGCTGGACCTCACAGACCTCCACTGCACCAGAGCTGCCCCCAGGTCAAAGGCACCAAAGCAAAGAAACTCTGGAGGAGCAAAACTGCAGCCACCCCTGTGCCGCCTGCACAGGCTCCTGCCTGCTGAGCAGCGCCGCAGGGGCCCAAGCACTGGCTGCACCATCACGGGGAGGAACAGCCTTGGCCAGCTGTGGGATCACACAAGCCACTTCCGAGACCTCCAGCTCTTGTTCTGGGGTTTAAAGCCTGAAGCAAGCCCGGCACTGGCTCACAGAGCTGCTGCAGCGCTGGCTCCAGGCTCCACAGGCTGGTGGTTCTCAGGCAGAAACACCCTAGGCACCACCTCCAGCAGCTGTTTTCCCAGCCACAAACCACTCTGGAAACCCAGAAGGGGCAGTTAATCTGATCAGCAGAGGGTGTGAACTTCCTTCCACTCAGCTCAGCCCTCTGGGCAGACGCCAGGCTCAGAAGGGCCCCAAAAGACCAGCCCTGAGGACCTGCCCTCATTGTTCCCCCCATCTCGCTCCGGTGCCTCTCCCAGCCCTGTTGTTTCTGGGGGAGGCTCTGGCCGACACTTCCCTCCTCCATCCTCCCACAGGCTGCCAGAAGGTGCAAGGGCCTGAGAACGGCTCCTTCTCTCATCTCCCCTGAGGCTGCTGCAGGAACAGCAGCTGTTTCCAACAGCCCGGCGGAGTCACTGGGCTGACAGGAGCCTATTCTCTCCAAACAAGGTTCTAAAACCCACTTGAACCCAGGGATGGGCAGGTTACCCGGAGAGGTGCCCACTCTCCCTCCCACAAAGGGACAGAGGCCCCCACGGACTGGGGCCCTAGAAGGAAGAGGAGGCTGTTTGCAGTGGGGAGGCCTTGAGAACACAGAGGTGTCCGTGTCCCCCCTTCTCGCGGGCAGATTGTGGGGCAGCAGGAAGTTACAGAACCTTCTGTACTGACTGTGGTGAAACCGCTTCCGCAGATCAAGCGAAAGGGGAGAAGAAAACATCCCACAGCTCCGCAGAGCCCAGATCAGCCCCTGGGGCCAGGTGCCACCACCTTCTCCCCCACAGGGAGCCCCCGTGGGGCTGTCACTGGCTGAACCTCCCCACAGCAAAGCTCCAGAGCTCTGCTGAGCACCGAGGGAAAGGCTCCAGGTCCTGGGGGGCAGAGAAGTCCCAGCGTTGGTGACTTCAACCTGAAAGCAGCAGCAAAGCCCCGGAGGAGGAGGAACCAGGTGCTCAGAGCAGCCTGAAGCTGAGCTCAGCTCTCAGAGCATTAACTGGCCAGGGCTGGGCCTGGGGGCGATGGCTGGGGCTGCCAGGCACATCCCGGGGCACAGCTCAGCGCCCAGACCCCAGGGACGGGTGGGCCCCATAACCCAGCCACAGACCACAGGGGGATGGACGGTGCCAAGTCGCTGCTGCAGAGAGCGAACAGACGCTCTCGTCCCCCCGAGTTCCTCCCGCTCCGCGGCAGCCCAGCGCCGTGCATGGCCCCGCAGCAATATTTACAGGTTGCTAAGGCTCCTGGAGGGCTGGAGAGCTTCCACCCTGCAGCCCTGGTGCCAGCCAGCCCTTCGCCAGCAGCACCCGGCTCCTCACAGGCTGAGGCCCGGGGCCCGTGGCCCACGAGCGTTATGTAAAGGCCTGGCCCGCGGGCTAATGCAGCGGGGGACTGAAGACTGAAACCAGCCCCAGGCCGGCACTGGAGGAGAGAGCAGAGGCCATCTGCCTCCCGACACGAGGCCCAGGGAACTCTGACGCTGGCCCGGCACAGAATCAGCTGAGAAGCCAAGGCGGGGAGCAAACCCTTCCCAGAAAGTGCAGCTGGAGGGATGGAGACGGAAGGTCTCCCTTTCCTTCGCCGGCTCTTGGAGCTCACAGCGGCCCGACGACTGCAGGGGCAGGTCTGTACCTGAGTAGCTTTGTCATTCGCGCACAGAACAGAGGCTCCTTCAGCGTCCCTTGGCCACTGGCCCAGCAGGTAGGAGCCCACGATGGTGTCGAGGGACGAGGTGCGCCGCACCCGGGGCTGCCGGGGCCGGCAGCTCTTCTCAGCGGCGGCAGTGCAGAGGATGGTGGCTGGAAAAGGGGGAGAGAGGGAAAGTTGAGCCCTCCACACCCACAATTCCCCCAGTGCTGCCAGTTAACCCCCGGCCAAGCGGGGAGCAGGACAGGCAGCGCTGGGAAGCCAGAGCTCTGCCGCCCCTGCCTCGTCCCACAGCTCCCACCCTCCACAGGGCAGAGTCTCCCCTGCCTGAGCCACCCAACGGCCACAGGAGCACCGGAGGACAGGGGGGCAGCAAGGGCCGGCAGGGGGACTGCCCAGTTTGCCCAGCCAGGGCCACGTCCCTGCTGATCCCCAGGAGATTGGAGCAGATTCTATCGCCAGCCTTAGGCTGCTTCCAGTCCCCGACGCGACCTTCCAGACGGATGGGAGGGCACTGCTGCCCACCGAGCCAGACCCCAGCTCAGCCCTGCTTGCACAAGGGCCTGGAGAAACCCACTGTTACCCCGACCCCAGACTCCCTCCTGGCCAGAGCACATGGCTCACAGAGCCCATGGTGAGACCCAGCAGTGAGAGGGAGCCTGGCAGCCACAGCTCCTGCTCATGTCCAGCATCCAAGAGGCCAGAGGGCGCCTGCAGGCCTCAGGCCCCTCCATGAGCACCCCTGGCACCGCTCTGCACACAGACCCCCGCTTCCCACAGACTGGGCGCATGGAGGTGCTGGGGGCTGAGGCCACTCCAGGCAGAGGAATGGGGGCTGTGGGTGAGGAAAGGGGTAGGGAACAAGGGGCCATGCGGGGCGGCCAGCAGAGCACTAGCCCCAGTCCTGCAGCCACACCTCCGCTGGGCTAACGGCTGCCTGAGTCGGGTCTAGCTGGCACCTGCAGGCAGTTCTCCCTGCAGCCAGGCCAGCTTCCTCTTCAGGGCCTCATTGCCCCCGCAGGCTGCGCTACTGCATCTCCACTCGGTAGGGCTCCAGCGCTCTCCCCTAGCCCACACTGCTCTGACAGGGTACGGCCATCCCCCCAGGCTCCCTGCAAGCCCCTCCGTGACAGAACCAGCTCGCCCGAGGGACTGGGGACACCTTCGCACTCCAGACCTTCCACAGGGCAAGAGCTGGAGAGCAGAGGAGATGGGACCTCCTGTGGTGACAACCAGATCCAATGGCCCCCAGACACCTAACCTGCTCCTGTGTGAAGAGACCTGTCCCTGCTTTTCACGCAGCTCAGCTCCGCTACAGCACAGCTCCAGTTGGTTCTAAGCAGCACCAAGAAGGCTGAAGGCTCACAGGCACCTGGGAGGCGCAGGACAGGGTGCTGCTGCTCCTCAGGGGCACCTGGGAGGCGCAGAACAGGGTGCTGCTGCTCCTCAGGGTGCACAGCTCGTGTCTGGGGCACAGGAGAAGGAGGGTGGGTGAGAGGTGCCACGGCAGAGTGGGGCGTCCTGTTTACAGATCAGAGCTATTGTCACCCCTCCGCATGGAGCCAGCCCAGCTGCCACCTGACCACCAGCTCTGGAGAAGGTCCAGGCCAGCCCCACAGCTTAGCAGTGTCTGCTGGGGGTGCTTTTACTTTCCATGTGACAGGGAGCCACTGCAGATAATGGAGCCATCACTGTATCTCCAGGAGCCACTTGGCCGCTCAGAGCTTCCTAAACCCTCTCTCCAGACCCATCTGTGCATCTCACAAGAGATGTCGGCAAGTGTGGAAGTGCCCAGGGGCACTCTTTGGCGCAGAGCTCCCAGGGCTGGATCCAAACCCAACACCAAGCAGAAGGCACGGGGTTCCATCGTTCCCTTCCTTTGCAGCTCCTGGATTTCTCCCTTCCCTCTCCAGATCTCACCCTGGGAGGGCCAACCCTCCTCAGAAGAATCCTAGAGGCTCTGGAACTTGCTGTTCAGACCCCAACACTTCGGGAAGATGCGCCTGCACAGGTCTGTCTGCAGGTGATGGGGACCAAACTGCTCCCACAGAATCAGCCTGCGGTCCGGGCCGCGCTCCCTGCTGTAGCGGCTCCAGATGAAGTCTGTCGGGGAGCTGGTGCTGCCGAGTGAGTCTGAGCTGTGGTGCTCAGCAGGCCACCCACCCTCACTGTGCAGGGCTGCTGCCTCAGAGCACACCCCGAGGACAGAGCCAGCAGGGAGCTGGCGAAACGAGGACGAAAAGCCCTTGAAACCGCTTCCATCACCCAGGTACCCGGTGGAAGCAGAAGAGAAGTGGAGATTTCAGACCGGCGCCGGCAGCCGCCGCAGTCAGCCCAGGGCTACGGGGGCACCCTGAGCAAGTGCAGAACCTGCTGCCTCCAGGTCCCACAAGGCCAAGCGGGGCTGCAAACCCTCCAGCTGAGGGGTCTTGGCAAAGAAGCCGCCAGAAAGCAGAGCCACAGGCAACAGGGAGGGAGCAGGATGGCCAGGAGCAACCACAAAGTCTAGACACAGTCGGCACTTCCTAGGGAAAGGAAAATCTCACTTCATCCCAAAAGGTGAAGAGGCTGGGACAAGGCAGCTGGCAGCACCTGCTGCGTGGGCAGGGACACAGAACCTACTGAATGTTCCAGAAGCTTCTGAGAGGAGAACAGACCTGGAATCTGCAGCAGGTTCAAACCTCCTGCAGCAGGAGGTCACTTGTCCACCCAGAGCAGGAACTTCTGCCACCAAGTCCTTTCAGCTCCAGCCTCTGCGGAGGAAGAACCTGACACCCCAGCCCTGTACTTCAGAGCCCCAGCCCCGCTGCCCTCACAGCGGGGAAATTCACAGCCAGGCCCGGGTGGGATTCCGTAGCTCTCAGGACATTGCAGTCACCAGACCAAAGAAACACCCCGAGGGCAGCGAAACCCAGCACCTCCCGGCCCAGAGGCAGAAGCTGTGGTCAAACCACCCTGCCCCTCTCACTTCTTGCTCAAACCCTACAGGGCCAGCCCAAACCACCCCAAAAGCACTGGCTGTTCCCCCCACCTCGGTCTCGGTGCTCAGAGAGGGAGGTAGAAGAGGAGCCTACGGCAGGCTGGGAGCTGGATTCCCTGCATGGACAACCCAGGGATGACCCTGCCGAAGTGGCAGCCCCGGGAGCACAGGGGAAGGGATCCCAGGCTTTGTGCTCAGTGCCCTGGTTAAAGCAGCCAGAGGACCGCAGCTGGACAGAGTTCCAGGCCTGCAGCTGATGGGGACAAGGGGCTGAACCCTTCCCCCTGAACTTCTTTCTCTCAAAGTTCATTTTGCCACTCACAGAACAACCTGACGAGTTTCACCTCCCGAGGTCTCTCTGGGTGAGGTGCACAGTTCCACAGCCCAGCTCGAAGGCGGCACTGCTCTGGGGGCGATCTTCAGCAGAGCCTGTGTTCCAGTGGCCCACCCAGGCCCAGGACTGCAGCTGGGCTGGCCTGGTGCTCCGCAGGGTCAGCAAGGGGTAGGAGAAGCACAGCGGGACCGGGCAGCCTCTTGGGACACAAACAGTCGCAGGCTGTTCAACCCTTAGGCCTTCGGGACCTGCTCCCTCGGATCCTGCAGAGCACCAAGGAGTGAGGAGCTCCCGGGATCACCCCCATGGCAAGAGGGAGACTCAGACAATGAAGACAGGGCTGTGGGGTTGGGGTTTTTCCAGTGTTTTGCTAACCTGACGTAAACCAGCTGCTGCTAACGACTGAGGAACCAAGATCGCTGCACAAGGCTCTCGAGATGAGAAACCTCTGGCTCTCGAGCCCTTGGAAACCTTCCAGCACTGTGAAGTAAAACGAGAGCAGAGAAGAGACACCCTGGGTGCTTCTGCCCTTCCAGACAGCTAGGAAAACAAGGGAGAAAGGGTTCCTGTCTCTCATACCCATTGACCCACAACCACATCAACACCCCACGCCGAGCCTCCCCCCACACTCCCCACGGCGAGGGCCCTGACGTGGGGCCACTGGAACCACTGCTCAGCAAGGAAAGACAACACAGAGTAACCCCAAATAAGCCCCAACCTCTGACAGACCTCTGGTATCTTCCAGCACGAAAGAAGGACCCCAGAGCTCCCCAGTTTCCCCGGACGTTAGGCTCGAACTGACTGCAGCCCCATCCCTCCCCCTGCAAATCCTTCCAAACCCTCCTCTGCAGCCCTGTAACGCAGGAGAACACCTGTGTCACCCCCGTGCCGTCAGCACCAGGCAGATCAGCTCGAGATGTGTCCTGCGTCTCCCCTTTCCCACACCCGTATCCAGAGGCGAGCACGCCAGGAGCCGCAAGTTGAGGCTGCGGGTAGGATCCCTACCAGCCCCGCGGGCCCCAATTCCTGCACCAGGAACTCTTCCGACATCAAACACAGGCACCTGTCGACCTCTGCCCCAGCCCTGAGCCACCCAGACCCCGACGGGGTTCCACAGGACAGAGGCAGGGTCCTTCCCAGCTGGAGCAGCAGCAGGACTTCCTCAAGGTTTTCTCCAGAGATCCAGTGCTGGGACAAGGGGGGTGGGTTCAGCCTCCCAGAGGGCAGACTGAGACGAGATCTGAGGCAGAAACCCCTCCCTGGAACAGGCTTGCCCAGGGAGGTTGTGGCTGCTCCATCCCTGGCAGTGCCCAAGGGCCAGCTGGATGGGGCTGGGGGCACCCTGCTCTGGTGAGGGGTGTCGCTGCCCTTGGCAGGGGGCTGGGGCTGAGGGAGCTCTGAGCTCCCTCCCAACCCACCCCATTTCATGATTGTCAGTTCCCAGTTGCGTGAAGGGCTTTTCCAACCCAGCAATTCTGTGATCCTGCCCCAGTCACACCTGACCCAGCTCCATTTTCTCTCCACATTCCCACTCTGTTCTAGTCTCACTGAGAGAAGGAAGCACAAAGACTTCTCAGCTCCATTCCTGCAGCGCTTTGGTGAGGTCTGGGGCAAAGCCCCTTGATGAAAGCGAAGGTGGCAGGTCCTGGGGAGGCTCGAGTCTTCCATGTGGGCTTTGGAGGAAATAAACGAGGCCACCACCAGCACAAGCACTGCCACTGACTGAGTTCAGCTTCCAAGTCTCCCCCAAAACTCATCCCAGCCCGAGCAACCAGAGCCCTCACAGCGCTGCAGCACCTGCCAAGCTCCCACTGCCCCAGTGTCGCCTCCCAGCCACCTCCCCGGCACAATCAGGTACAGCAGAGGATCAGACACAGACACCCCACCTGCTTCACCCCCAAAAGCTATCATGGGGGAGAGAACGGATGCAAATATACTGCCAGCTCCAGCACTGCCCAGCAGGCTCCTCCCCAGAGGTCCTGACAGTCTGGATTTCTAAACAGCAAGTCAAGTCCTTTAGCAACTGCCTTAAAACTCCTTCCTGGCATCTGCCAGCTCTTCCTCTTAACAGAAGCCCTTTGAGAGACTCAGCAGCTGCTCCTCAGCTCAATGGGATCTTCTATTATCAGGGCAGCTGCAGGATCAGGTCCTGGATTACCCTGCACCCCAGACACGACCCCCAGAGATCCCAGCTCGAGAGCAACCCCAGGTCACACAGGGGAGAGACGCATCCAAGCAGTGGATTTCCACGCTGAGCTGTGCACAGGCAGGAGCAGAAGTGGGATCGGGGTGCTGGGTGAATCGCTGACAGTCTGCTGTGACAGCTCCCCTGCCGCAGGCAGCCGACTGAAGCTGCAGCGACGCAGCAAAGAGCAGTGGAAACTTCATCTCATCCAAAACCCGGGGATGAAATCACTGTGATCAAGAGGGAAAAGCCAAGCTCCTAGAGCCTGAACAGTGAGGCATAGGGCCAGGAAGAAGTGAAGAGCAGCCATCCTGGTTCAGCCCAGTGGAAATGTGGCTGCTCTGCCCTCAGGAAGCTGCAGTCTTCACTCACCAGGCTCCAGAGCAGGGACAGGGCAGAGCTCTCACACAACCGAGAGGCTCCCTCTCTGTGAGACTGACCTTGTCTAAATATGAATCTACTGAGCAACAGCCCTGCAAACTTCACCGCCATCTCAGCATCCTGCCGAGAGGGAAGCTGGCACTTGTGATCACAATCACTTAACTGTAAACGGAGCAAAAAGCTTTCTGATGGCTCCTCTGATCAATCACAGTGTCACAGCACATTAGGGATTGGAAGGGACCTCGAAAGATCATCTAGTCCAATCCCCCTGCCACAGCCAGTGGCAGCAGCGCCTGTGAGTCCCTCGCAGGGAAACAATGGGCAGGGAAGGGCCATGAATCCCCACTGTAGGATGGGCAGCAGCTCCGCAGAGCGGGTTAAGTAGCTGCTGAATTCAACAGGAGACCAGCGCTGGGACCCAACACCCAAACGGCAGCCCCACAAGCAGCCAACAGCGATAGGGACCTACAGACTGTCACCAGACAGCTGGTTGTGAACTGGGCCAGGAACATCCCAGTAACACAACTAGGGACAGACTGCTGTTAGCAGGCTGCTACTTCATGGAGCCAGATCAGCTGCCTAAAACACGGAGGTCAGGCTGGGCTTTCTGTCATGAAACCTCCTTTAAAGAGGCAACTGGTTGTCACGGGAGCCCTGCTGGCCCCGCAGATTACAGCACTCCCCCACCTCCTCGTGTGGGGCAGCTCTTCACACAGCACAGCTGTGCTGGGGCAGATCCTTCACGCAGCTCCTGACTGAGGGGTTGGAAAAAACCTCTGGGATCATGTTGTCCAATCCACAACCCCACAACCTCTGGGCAGACTGGGCCAGGACTCTAGAGCCCTCACTACGGAAAAGTTTTCCATCACGTTCCAACTGAACTTCTTGGCTCCGAGTTTGTCCTCTCCAGCCTCTGTCCTATCGCCGGGCACCACCGAGAGGAGCCTGGGCCCATCCTCCTGACATCCACCGCCTGTGAGGGTGGAAGGGACCTACCTCTACAGATGGCTCGTTCAACACCATTAACTATTCATAAGCGTCGATCGCATCCCCCCTCAGTCCCCTCCTCACTGCTCGGTCGTGTGTTCCCCGCCCGCCATCTCGCGTTCCCCTGTCCTGCTCCCATCCCACCCGCGTGCAGCCTCCCGAGTACCCGTGGGGTGGGGATCGCTAACCCGGTGCCGTCACGGCCGGGAGGCACCGCTGGGAACGGACGGGGCGGCTTCTGGCGCCGGTTCCGACACCCTCCGGGTGCGGGGACACGCGGGATCCCCGGGGCTGAGCCCCGGGAGGGTGGGGAGGAGGTCCCGCTGCTGCCGTCGTTACCTGCCCGGCCCGCGTCTCCGCGGCGCTGATGGAGCTGGAACGGGACGGTGGCGCGGAGCGGCTGCAGCCCCCCGCCGCGGCCGCAGCACCCGCCGCCACCAGTCCCCGCCATCCCCGGCCCCTGCCGCCGCTCTGACCCGCGACCGCGCCGGCGCCGCTTATCAGCACTCTGGGGGCAGGGCCTCCCGCAGGAACCTGTCGTTCACTGGGTGCTGCGACGAGGAGACCCGCCTCCTCTTTTACAGGCAGCCAATGAGAGCGCGCTACTGGGTCCTCCACCGCACACGCGGTCACAGTACCCAATCAGAAACGCCGGCAGCCTTAATGGACACCAACCTCCGCGCACCACAGCCAATCACAGAGGAGGAAGAAACCAAGACACGCCCTCATCTCGCTCCTGTGGCGGTAGCATAACCAATCGCAACACAGAAACGCAGTTATAGCCCTGCCCCTCTTGCGGGGTGGACCAATCGTACGCCATGCCCCTTCCGCTCACAGGCCAATCAGAAGCTCCAGACGCAGGTCACGTGGACAGGGCTGGTTTCTCTTTCACCTTGGAGGGAGCAGGGTGGGGGCCGGCCACGGGGGGAACCTTGAGTGCTGCTTTGGGGTGGTGACGGAGTGGGAGAGAGGCCGAAACCAGCTAAAACCCAGCGAGGTCAGAGCGCAGGTGGCAGCGCTGAGCTCTCGGGGCCCTGCTGGGGTCCCTGCGGGAAGAGCCTGTTTCCAGCTTTGAGGGGTTTCGTTCTCTTTCAGCCCACAGCCGGGAGAACCTCGTGGCTGCTGTTTTGCCTTTGAACCAGAACAAACTTGTGGGAAGTTTTAAATCAAAGTTTCACCTGCTGAGTGACCCTCCCGTGCAGCCCTCGGGCACCCAACTGTACAGATGTCTCTGCAGATAGCTTATCCCTCCTGCATAGGAGAGATGGGGGAAGGAGAACAGAAAGGAGGAGGTTGCTCCTTGAGCACTGGCAGACACAGGAGCCTGCTGGTGGCTCTGCGGGGCCCTGGGACAGACCAGGTAACACCAGGCTGGGCCCCTCCCGAAGACATGGTATCTGACCCTCACACCAAGAGGGGTTTTCTGGTACAGAACAGGCTGCAGAGGAAGATGAACTCAGGAATGACCAAATCAAAGCTCTGGACAGGAGAAATGGAATCCCCAGGATTTGGAGAGAGGCAAGGCTGATGAAGGCCTAAGAACTAAAGAATCTGACCCAGAGCCTCCCTCAAGGATGTTCCTCCAAAGTCCTCATCCTGCCTGTCCCTGCAGCCTCTGCTCAACACACAAGTGCACACTCTCCAGGCCTCCCTTCCAGCTCCTGACAGACAGCTCTGTGGGTGTAGGGGAAGGAAGGATCTGCCTGGGTACAGAGGGTGGGGCTGATCTATTGCACCCAGGAGGCTGAGAAGCTGTGGAGGCTCCAGATAAGAAGAGAGGGGAAAGGCGTGAGGTGGCGAAGCAGCCTGGGCTTCATGCCAACCTCTTGGGAGAGCAGCCGCTGCAACAGCGGCAGACAGTTAGTCTCCCCAGTGGCTATCACAGCAGAGCCTCTTCCTGTGCTGTTCTGCTCCCCCAGGCCGGGTGGGATACCAGGCAGCACCAGCTTCTCACTTCTGAGAATAGCCCTGGGGAGGCAAAGAGGTGATGGAAAACACAACACTGCAGTTACTGCAGGAAGAGGCAGAAAGGACATTGGGGCGGGAGCAGAGATGAGGCAGAAACCACAGCTTTGGGTATTAGATCTGCTTAAACCAGCAAAACACCACCATCAAACCCATCAGCCCTCTCTCTCCTCTAAGCAAGGAGTGCCCAGAGATCTCTGATAAGGTGAAAGCCCTGTTACACACTATGCAAAGCCATCTCTGCTCAGGACTCTCCTATGGGGAGGGGAATGTTCCAGAACAGGAGTGGTTGGGACACCTGAGTTCACAGCAATCACCACCAGACGGTGACAGTGTCTGTTTCCATCTTACAACCAACATTAAGTCTTAAAGCAAACTGGGGTTCTGAAGCGCTTGTTCTGACAGCTCTTCCCACCCCAGCTCAGCTTGCAAAGGTCCCTGCCGCTCCACACACAGACGCTCTGCCAGGTCAAAGACACCCTTCCTGACAAGATTTTCTTTCCCAAAGGCCACAGCAGCTGTCAGCAAAGCAACAGGAAATTAAGAAACAAGGAACAGAAGGAGCTTCCAAAGCCCAGGTGCTCAAAAACACCACAAAAGTGCAACGAAAAAGGGTTCTAAGAGCCAAAGACAGGGGCTGTGACCATGTTCTGGGGGTTTTTTACCCTCAGCCCTTCCAACCCAGAAATTCAAATCCACCTTTCAGTTTCTCTTGCTGACACTGTCATTTGAACCCAAAACCCATAGCTGGAGCGACCCAAGAACATCACCGCTCTGTGCTGTGTGGTTTGAGTGCCCAGGAGGTCCCCCAGCTGTGCCACCACCTGTTCTCAGGGCTATAAATACAGACTGGGACACCCAGCTGCAGCAAAAACTATAACCAAACAGTTCACCACAACCAAGCTGTCTCCAGGCTGAGTTTTGCTTTCACAAAATACTTCCCTCAAGGTTTAAACCTACACATTTTGCTTTACTGTGTAGGAAGGGGCAAGAAAGCACCAGCTGTTACCTATCGAATGGGCTACAGGCCCTGTGACTTGGACAAGCTGCTCATTATCAGCCAGCCAAGGCTGTCTGCAGTAAGAACAGCCCTTCCTGTACCCTTCCTTAACAACATCACCACACAGCCAAGTCCCTGCATCCCTGCAGACTCTGTGCTCCAGGCAGTCAGCTCCCCATCAGGAAGGCTCCTAATGAAGTGCTGCACAGCAGCAGAAGGAACACAATCTTCTACAACTGCTCCAGGGCTGGGATCCAACCGCTTCCCCTGCTGCCTGCTCACTGCCTCTGCCTCAGCAGAGTCTGTAACCTCACCCTGTACCAGGAGAACTGAGCTGAGCACCACCAGTTACCTGGGTGCAGTGTTCAGAGCTTCAAAGTCATGGAATCCTGGAAAGGTTTGGGTTGGGAGGGAGCCGAGTTTCCCTAGCCCAAACGCCCTGCCAGAAGCCCTGCCACCCAGACCAGGGTGCCCCCAAAGACCAAAGCCCCATCCAGCTGGCCCTTGGACACTGCCAGGGATGATGGAGCAGCCACAACATCTCCGGGCAGCCTGTTGTAGGGCCTCAGCCCCCTCCCAGGAAGGGATTTCTGCCTCAGATCTCAGCTCAATCTCCTCTCCTGGAGCCTGAACTCAGCCCCCTTGTCCTATCAGCATCCCTCAGAACAAGTCTCTCGCCAGGTTTCCAGTCCCTCATGTCACCTCTGTGAGCAAACACCTCAAAGCTGTGGAATTATCCAATGAACCCCAAAGCCTACTCCTTGTGTTAGAAGGTGACTGTGAACACTGCAGCACAGTCCTGCTCCTGCTGGCTTTGTCCTCCCCAGCATACTCCTCCGAGTACCCCCAGCCACGTGCCCAGAACTCCCCTCTCTCTTTAGCTCTGTCAGGACAACCTGGGGAAGTGCTGGGCAAACAGGAAGCATCAGGGCCAAGAGTGGCTGCTGCAGCCCTGCCACTGTGGCCCAGCGCCCAAGTCCTACACGAGACTGTATTTCTGGCTGTTTGCTCTGGGTAGGAGGGAGACAGAGCTGAGATTTAAAGTCCTGATCAGCTGAGCATGAGCGTGGAAGATCAAAGGGTCTCTCAGCTCACCAGCTAAGCTTCCCCTTATTGTCCTGGGTACAAAATCCCTCTCCCTCTAAGCTGTGGAGTAAAATGCCTGTCTGCCTCCCCCTCCATCCCTAGAGAGATGGCTGTGCTTCACTGCTGGACAGTCTCTGCACTCAGATGTTTGGAGATGAAAAGCTCTGAAGAGCAGCAAGATAAATAAACTGCAGTTTATTAACAGAGACTAAGAGATGATTCACCAGAGCAGCCAGGCTGTTCACAGTCTGGGCTGGCTGGCAGTGCAAACAGCAGCAGCTCTGGGAACAGAGCACGAGCCCTGCTAAGGAGCAGGGACACACTGTGAAATGGATCCTTTTCCCTAAGTCACAGAGAGGCAGGAAGCTTCTCCTAACAGCACGAATCATCGCCTTGCCAGAGAAAAACGAGTGCACTTAGACACGGCTGCTGGTGTCCCCACAGCCAGCATCAGAAGGAGCAAACGAGTATGAGGGGAGCAGAGTCAGTGAAGAACTGACTCAGCAACTCAAAACAGGCACCAGCTCTAAACAGCTGTTGCTATAGCATCTCCTACCTGCTGCTGCAGCCTCCTGCCCTGGGGTTCCTCCTGCTGATCATCTCACTGCTGTGAACCCACTGCTTCTCCTGCTGGAAAACAGACACAGCACGGATGAAGCCTACTGTCATCTTCTTTACTGAAGCTTACACTGGGGCCTGCCCACCTTGCCCCAGGACCTGCTGTTTTGCAGCAGCACCTTAGCAGGCCCCACGAACAGTAAAACTGCCCACCCCAGCCCTCACTGAATTAATTTTCCCAGCTCACCTATTGGGGTTTATTCTCTAGTTAGAGGCTCCAAGAGCAGTGACCATGTTGCACGATGGAGTAGCTGCTGCTCCCATCCTCCATCCACTCTGTACTGTTGATTCGCACTTGGTTCAAGGTTTCCGTGGCCCCAGCGGCACTAAGGCCTGGAGCTCAGCAGTCTCCAGGGCAATTGAGGGAATGATAAACCCACCCGAACAGCAAAGCAGCACATTTGACGCTGGAATAAATCAGAGCACCCCCCTCCGGCTATTGAGCTGGCAGGTGTCTGCTGCTCCTGAAACCATTTATGCCCAGTTCTGGTTCTCACTTCCACCTCTGTCTTACCGTTCTTTCTCCCACTGTCATAGGGCTACTGGGGCTGAGCCTCTAACTCTGCTCCACCATTCAGTTCTTTTCGTTTGGGGTGACACTTGGTTCCTCTGTAACCTGCTTTCACGCCAGGCACCAAACATGTTATCAGGGACCACTAATTACCCAGCAGAAAAGACCCTGTCTGTAGGGCTCAGGTCACATCCCCTGGTACCCCCTAAGTTCTTCCTAGGAGCAACATACTGCTGTCAGCTGGGAACAGAACTGCAGAGCCTGTGGCCAGCTGCCCCCAGTTTGACAAAGAGCTGTCCCCAGGACGGGCTCAGAAGCACCACACAGGACAGGGTGCAGATGGATCACCCTGGTGACAGCGTTTGTGATGCCTGCAAACATCTGTGTCGCCGGGCTCAGCAGCAGCAGCAGAGTTTTCCTTCAAGGAAGCATGTGGCGGCCCCAACTGCTTAGGGAGCAAAGCAACCACTGCAGTGCCAGGCGGCTGGGGAGCATTGCCCAGCCTGGAAGGAATCTATTAAAGGAGCAGAGCCCAAACCCAAAAGCAGAGAGAACTCCCCAAAATAACCTATTGAGGCAGGAAGGGGCCAGGGACAGCAGGAAGAGATGCAGCTAATCGAGAGGCTTCAGTCCCACCAAGCCAGAACCCACCTTCCCAAGTATTTAATGATGAGACAAAACTATGGGACCTAGTTGAGGGAGGGTTCCAGGCAGAGTGGTTCCAGTACTGCTGTCGCTGGGAACTTATGCTTCCAGCACAGCTCAGAGAAGAGCTTTGCAAAGAGAGGACACAGGCCAAACTGCATCGACCTGGCTCCTGACACCAGGAAACATGGGCTCCACTTGGATGTCCACGTGTCAGAGGCCCAGGAAAAGAGCAAGCTGAGTGCATGGAAACACCCTGATCCATCTCCAGCTCATGGTGCTCTGCAAGACCTTCAGCTCAGTGCAGGGCACACAGCCATGATTCACCACATGAGGGTTTCTGTGACTATTTACACCCCAAGCCAGCACCCACTCAAATCTAAACCAGCTTTGGGCTTCAGAAAATAAACAGCCACCTCCAGCTCTGGCTCTTTGCTGAACATCAGCTGCAAACAGAAGAGGCTCAGACACCCCAGATACCTACGACCCAGCCCACTGCTGGCCCAGCTTCCACAGCAGATGTTCTACCGCATTCAGTTCTGTGATCTGCACCTTCCTGCCTGCACAGGGCTGCGCTGAATCGCTCTACACATCACCAAATCCACATCAAAAAGCACACCCAAGCTCCTTGGCCAGAGACAGACAGAACAATCTGGGGTCCAACCCTGGCACAAAGCCAGGTTAGTGCAGATCAGGGTGCTCAGATCCTGTCCAAAAATACAGCCAGGCCTCAGCTCCTCTGCAGGAACAGTGCCTTTGTGAGACAGTGACCTGCTCCCACATGGAGCGGACAGGAGCTCCTCAAGCTCAGACCCTGCCCTGTCACTTAAACTCCAAGTGTTTGAAAAATATGAGGCTGGACTCTGAAGCTGTCTTGGATCTTCATGTCTGCGGAACAGCGCTCAGGATATCTAGCAGCACTTGATCATTATCCTGGTCCTTCTGTAACTCTAGCCCCAGCACTGGGCAGAGATGACACCTAAAGGCAAAGAGGAGTTAAGTCAGATAGGCACTTCTGGTACTGCCACGGTGCCTTCTCAGAGCCCTTCGTGCTGCCTGTAGCGGGAGACTCCAGCCCTGCAGGAACCCAGCACAGAAATCACACCCCGCAGCTCAGGGAAAGGCTCTGACGTTTGTAAAGGCTTGGGCAACTGAAACATGGAACCTGAAGAACTTCACTCATCTTTCTAACAAGGTGTTTTGCAGAGAACACCTCTCTCTGTCACCACCAGCATAAGTGTGAAGGTCCCCATAGGCTGCGCTCTCACATCACATTGCCAAAGCAAGGGGCAGCAGTTGAGTTTTAACCCTCATGTCAGTCTCCTGATGCTTGTACCTGGCAACAGAGACTGGTCTGGGTGGACAGCCCCCTTTTCCTGCTGGTGTTCTGCAAGGTTCAGTAGGAGATCATTGTGAATATAGCCTGGCCTCAATTCCTGAGGCCTAGAGAGGCCCCTCCTGAGCCTTTCAGGGTCCAGAGATCTCGAGTAGCACACTCCAGCAATCCAGCCCCTACCAATCCAGCCCTCATTAACCAAGGGCTTACAACACAACAGTCAGGTTTGTGTGAGCAAGCTAAACTTCCTCTGCCATGACATCAACAGATTCCTTATTTCCAGCTGTCAAGACCGTGACAGTAGTCACAGCCACCCCAAGTCTGTCCCAAGAAACCTTTTTCAAAGGAGCTTGACCCCAGTGGAGATCCCTGTGAGCAGCTCTGCCCCTGAGGAAATGGCTCTCTTTCTTCCTCAGTACTTCAGCAGCTGCTTTGGGATGAAGCAGCAGTTTCCCGCACTGACATCTAGTGGGGATGCTCCTGCAGAAGGCCCCTGCCTGCAGCCACTCAGGTTGCACAGGCGTTGCTGGGCTCTTCCCTTGAATGGACCCACAGTCTCAGCTCCCAGAGATACCAGGGTTGAAGCTGCTTCTGCACCAGCAGCCTAGGTTTGGACTGAAGAGCGGCAGCAGTAAGGTTAACTCCTTGCAGTCTGTTCCACTGGTAGCTACACACAAAGAAAAGTTCCTGCAAGCTCTGCTATGGTCCTAACAGGATCATTTAGGAAGAGACCTTCAAGATCACTGAGTCCAGTCCTGAACCCAACCCTCCCATCTCACCCCAAACCCTGTCCCTGAGCTCTAGATCTCCCCGCCTGTGAAAGGTGGCCAAGGATGGCCATTCAACCTGTTTCCTGAGCAGCCGAGGGCCCTTTCCAGGAAAAGCTTTTTCTGGATGATTTGACTGTTGCTTGTCTGGGAGCCTGAGAAACCTCAGCTGACGTAAGACCACCTGCTCCTCTCACTGCTCTGCTCACAGTATCACAGTATTATCAAGGTTGGAAGAGACCTCATAGATCATCAAGTCCAACCTGTCACCACAGAGCTCAAGGCTAGACCATGGCACCAAGTGCCACGTCCAATCCTGCCTTGAACAGCTCCAGAGTTGGCGACTCCACCACCTCCCTGGGCAGGCCATTTCCAGTGGCCAATGACTCTCTCGGTGAAGAATTTTCTCCTCACCTCAAGCCTAAATTTCCCCTGGCGCAGCTTGAGGCTGTCAAGCTTGCTGACACGCTGACCACATCAGTACCAGTGATACCTGACAATCTTAATTCAAACCTGCTTTCAGCCCAACCACAACCAGGGAAACAGGTCCCACAGTGCCTGAGCTGTGCAAGGACCACAGGAAGAAACCTGCCAACTCTCTGGGGAACCAGAAGATGCCTCAACAGCTCAGGGGAGAAACACAACCAGCTCAAGAACTACACAGGCAACGCTCCACCAAACAAAATCCTCCCCACACCGTACTTCAAGAGTAGGAAGGTTAACTAACAGGATCAGAGAATTGTTGGAGTTGGAAGGCAGCTCCAGAGGCCATTTCAGAACTGCATTACCCAAGTCTGCATCCCTGACAGTCTGAAAGCAGAAGACTGCACAGCCTCTCTGGGGAGCCTGGGCCAGGGCTCTATCACCCTCACAGTAGGGTTTTTCCCTCCTTTAGCAGAGATGTCTGTGCTCCAGCTTGTGCCTGCTGCCTCTTCTCCTGTTACTGGGCACCACCGGAGAATGGCTCCATCCTCCCTACAGATCCCCGTCAGATGCCTACAGACATCGAGAGAGTCCCCCCACAGCCTCCTCCTCTCCAGGGGGACATCCCCAGCTCTACCAGCCCTTCCTCCAAGGCAGTTGCTGCAGGGCCCTGAGCATCTCAGGGACTACACAGGCCTGTACCTGGCAGCTCCTGAGGAGCCCAGAGACGGGCCCAGCGCTCCAGAGGGGGCCACCACCGCCCAGGTCCGCCCAGGCCCGTTAGGCCCCCGCGAGTCCCGCCCCGCCCCACGGCCCGGCGCCGGCCTCTCCCTCCGGGGTTGCCCGCGCAGAGAGGAGGCGGCGGGTGGGGACCGGGGCCCAGCGCTCTCCGCCTTCGCCTCGAAAGTACCGGGCACTCACCGCCTTTCCCTGCTCCATGGCTTCACGAACTCGGCCCCGCCCGGCTCCGAGATGGCCCCGGCGGAGGTGGGGGAGCGGAGCGGGGAAACAGCCCGACCCCAACATGGCCCCCGCGGGAAGAGCAGTCGGGAGAGAGGCTCCCCGCCCGCAGGCAAGATGGCGGCGCCCCCGTCCCTCTGCCCGCAGCCAAGATGGCCGCGCCCCGCGCGCGGGAGGCAGGCGCGAAGTCACGTGATGAGGGGTGTGGCCCGCGTCCCGGCGGAAGCTGAGGGACCGCGCAGAGAGCAGCGAAGGCCGGCAGCGGCGGAGCAGCCAGGCCGCGGAACGGGAGACACGGCCGCAACCACGGAGGCCGCCAACACCAACGCGGCGGCGAACGCCGCTTCGCGGGCCGGGGGCGCTGGGGACCAGCCCAGCTCGCTGCCCCCGCCCCCGCCGAGGATGCCGCGCAGGAAGGTGAGCGCAGCCGGGGAAAGCCGGAGAGGAGCCCGGCAGGGGAACCGGAGGATTCGGGTTGCAGCTTCTACCTCCTCCCCACCTATTCTACTACCACTCACGGTCGCAAAACCGGGAGGGAAATAGCGGCCTTCAGCCCCTAGCGCCCGCCCCCCGTCTTCCGTGATTTGCTCCTGCGCGAGCACGGTGGGCGCTGATTGGTTGTCCCGCATGTCAGTCATCGCCCCCAACGGTTACCGCCCCCCCGCGCCTGCAGCACGGTCCGCCTCTTGGCTTTCCTGATTGGACACGCGCATGACGAGCTGCTCAGCTATTGGCCAGGCTGCCTTGCATAGTTGGTCGCTAATTGGCTACCGCTGATGCCCATCTACGCCTCCAGCGTTCAGCACCCCGCGCGTGCCTTGTTGCTCTCCTTCTCCCTTCCCCCATTCGTGGGTCTCTAAGAGCGAGGCGTGACGCTGATAGGCTGGTAGGAGCCGTCAATCACGCCCTGCAGCCACGCCCTTTAGCTCTGCGCGCTGTCATTGGCGGCTTCGCTCTTTAGGCCCCGCCTACTCGGCTTGTTATTGGCCGGGATGAGAGAGTCGCCGCTGGGTGCAAAACAAAGCGGCGCGGGGGTAGCGCGCTCGCGCCGTCGGGTCTCGGCCACCCCCTCCACCCCTTCCCTTCCGCCGGGCTCCGGCCCCTCCCCAGGCCTCGCGGCCGCGGGAGCTGCCCCCGCCCCGGGCAACACCGAACTGGGGCCTGCAGGAGCCCCTTCGCACCCCTGCGGCCCAGTCACGGTGCTGGGACGGCTCTGCCGAGGCCTGGTGCCGCCTGGCAGCCCGTGAAGCTCGGGCCCCGCAGAGGAGCCGCCCAGGGCCCGGGCCGGCCGAAGGCAGTGGCGTTCGAGGCGTCTCCCGGCCCGGCCGCTTCGCTCAGCCCCCGCTTTTCCCCCCTCCTTTCTCCCTACGGGCTGTGAGATCGCCCCGGCCTGCCGAGCGCGGAGGAGGCCGCGAGTAGCCGTGGCTGGAGCCCGTCTGGTTTCTCCACCATCTCCTGCCGCCGCGCCCTGCGCGCTGCCGCTGTGAGGAGGCTGATGGGGCGGGAGTGCTGCTGGCTCGGCAGGGTGAGCAGAGACGGGGCAGCTCCTACCCGGCCTTGTGGCTTTAAATAAAACTCGGTGCCTCTAGAACTGCAGGGGCTCATTTTGCGGAGACGTTGTGCTAAGGCCCTGCCTGGTGCTGCCTGTCTGTTTATTCAGGCAAAATCTCTCTGGTCTCACACCCAATGTTTACTGTGCCTTGTGTCGCTGTGTGAGCTTGAATTCCCCTATCCAGTGTCAAATACTTTCAGTGACCTCAGTGCAATGTGCAGGTTTAGGTGCCCCTGTACTAACCCGTGGGTCTGTGCTGTTGCAGAGAAATGCCGGCAGTAGCTCAGATGGGACAGAAGACTCTGATTTCTCTACTGACCCTGAGCACACAGACAGCTCTGAGAGTGATGCCACCTCCCGACGATCTGCCCGCGTGACTCGATCCTCAGCCAGGCTCAGTCAGAGCTCTCAAGGTAAATTCTTGGGGTTTTTATGACAAGGAAAGGAAACACAGCCTCTAAGCATTAAGAGACTCTGTGTTCCTGACCCTTGAAACTGGAATGTGTGTTTGCACCTAAAGAAAAATATTGAGGCGTGTTTCCTGACTGCTAATGAGAGTGTGTTGCATGGATGATCTGCTGGTGGAAGTCAGAGCATTGGCATTCTCTGTTTAAATAAAATGTGAAGCTGTCAGCTCATTGAGAGAATCAGACACTGTGACCGCGCTGCCAGCTTTGCTCAGCTTTGCAGTGAATTATTTGTTTTCCATCTGATGGTTACACTGGAGCCAAGCAGGAGAGAGGGTTTCTAGAGGAGAAGACTGTTTCTGTTTCCTGTGGTTGGTTGGGGTTTTCTGTGCTTCAGGGGAAGGTGTTTCCCTGCCTTGCTGACAGGACTCTGCTCTGCAGTAAATAGAATGAACACACTGCCAGGCAGCTTGTGTTCTCCTGATTTGCACCCAGACTGTGAGAGGAAAAAGGGTGCCCACCCCCTCATTTTTATTGTTAGCAGAGTCGTTTCTTGGCTGCCAGGTAATGAACCACCACCTGGCATGAGCAGGAGGGAATGACAGTCAACAGGAACTGCTTCACACTGCTCTGTGCGGGGCTTTGCTGAGGAGTCTTTGACACAGAATCGCTTGTGCTGCAGAATCTGAAGTGCTGAAGCACCTGTATGTGCTCCGTCTTGAGATTATGAGGAAGGCTGGTTTGATGTTCCTGGTTGGGAAGGTTTCACATCAACAGGGGGCTTTAGGAGCAGCGTGGAATCACAAATCCACACAAAGGGAGAGCCCCTCACCAGAACCCATGTTGCTGTTCCGAGGGTTATCTGAATGCTGACAGTTCTTGGCTAGACTGTAGCTCCCCAGGTGGGGGCTGCTCTGTGAGTGCTGGTTAGCTCAGTCCAGGGGGTGCCAATCGAATTCCAGATCCCTCAGTGTCCAAAGCTGTCAGCTGGGAAGAGCAGAGCAGAGAGCTGTGAAACAGCCATGGGCAGGTGGGATGGCTCTTTGTGTTGGTGCCCGGCTCCCAGCAGCTTGTTACAGCCTCCAGAGCCTCTGGCTCACAGTGACTGAAGTGTTGGTAACTGGGGGGTTTCTGTGGAATTAGATTCCAGCCCAGTCCGTAACCCGCCGTCGTTTGGAGGAGAAGAGCCTGTCTACTCCACACGAAGGGTGACCCGCAGCCAGCAGCAGCCCGCCCCTGTGACCCCCAAGAAGTACCCGCTTCGGCAGACTCGCTCGTCCGGCTCGGAGACCGAGCAGGCGGTCGACTTCTCCGACCGAGGTACGGAGGGAGCAGTGCGGCGCCCAGGCTCGCAGAGCGCTGTGGCCAGAGTGTGTGACTCTGCTCTCTGAGGGCACAGGGTAATGTCCTGAGGCTAGGGGGTTGAGCCGGCTCTCCGGAGTCGCTTTGCTGTTGTTGTGAAAGCTCTCTTTCAGACAAGTGTGTAACGTCTCGGTCCTGTTCAGACACTAAAAATGCAGCGGATCACGATGAGTCTCCACCTCGTACCCCCACCGGGAATGCCCCTTCCTCAGAGTCTGATATTGATATCTCCAGTCCAAATGTGTCCCATGATGAGAGCATTGCCAAGGACATGTCCATGAAGGATTCTGGAAGTGACCTGTCTCACCGCCCTAAGCGCCGCCGCTTCCATGAAAGCTACAATTTCAACATGAAATGTCCCACTCCTGGTTGTAACTCCTTAGGTAATTCCAGCTCCAGGATTGTCTATTGGGTTTTGCCTTCCTGCTGCCCTTCTCAGTCGAGTTACCCCACCACTAGGCACGTAGCTAGGATCAGAGTCAGGATCAGATGAGGATGAGAAACACTGATGGGGGCTTAGAGAAGGGCTATGAAGTGTAGCTGCAGGTTTACTCTTCCCGGCAGTGTTCTCAGGCTTAGGAGAGCTTGGGGGACAAGGCAAGGGACAGGCTAGGAGAGAGAGCAGAGGTGGGAGGAACGAGCACTCATGCAGGCAGGGTGGTGAGTGATGGTAGAGCTCTAAAGCAGCTCCCAGGCTAGTGCGAGAGAGATTCTTCTTGTTCCTAAAGCCTGTGCCATGAGCCGTGAGGAGCGCTCCCTGTCACTGGTAACCTTAACATGCTCCTCGAGAAGCTCTTGCAAGGGAGCAGTGAGCTGTGCTCCCTTCACCAATAACTGTAGTGTGCTCCTCGAGAAGCTCTTCCGAGGGCTCTGTCCGTCTGAGCTGCTTTGACTCCTCCCTGTCCCCCTGTGTGAAACGGAGGTGGTTTTTCTGACCCTCTGTAGGGCACCTGACTGGGAAACACGAGCGACACTTCTCCATCTCGGGCTGCCCGCTCTACCATAACCTCTCGGCAGATGAGTGCAAGGTGGGTGACTCTTCTGGGCTCTCTTCCTTGTGGGGGTTTCCTTTGGAACACAATGGCAGGAGCTGTTGCTTGTGAACAGAACATAGAGGTCCCAGGTTTCAGTCAGTGGCTGTAGCTGTGATACAGCAGCGCCGGTGCCAGGGCGCCGCTGAGTCGCAGCTCAGAGAAGTCATCTGAAGCAGAGCAGGAGGAGGTGAGGGCTCCGGTAGCCAGGTGTTTACAGATGAGGTTTGGCTTCCAGGTGCGAGCGCAGAGCCGGGACAAGCAGATCGAGGAGCGGATGTTGGCCCATCGGCAGGACGACAACAACCGGCATGCCACCAGGCACCAGGTAGGCGGCCTGTGCCCGCTCCCGCGGTGCTGCGTCCAGTCAGACTGGTGAAACCTCAGCCTCGGGCTTTCCACCAGTTTGAACCTGCTCTCCTCTACTGATCTCCGAGACAAGCTCCTGCCCCCAGCCCTGACCCCGTTTGTCATCTCCGGCTGCTTTCAGCTCAGTGTGGCCCCTAAAGGAGAGGCCACGGCAGGCAGCAAGAGCAGAGGGGTGGCATTGCCCAGTTACAGAGGAGGCAGGAGCTGCTGCCAGGATGCCCTCTGTGTGCTCTGATGCACCAGACGAGAGAATTCCTGCAGAGCCTCCAATTCCAGCCTGAATTGGAATAAAAAGAAAGGAATAAACCCAGGGGAGTGACATTGTTCAGGGCATGAGTCCTAGCTCTGGGTCAGGCTGCCTTAGTGAGTCAGCATGGAGCTTCGCCCCGTGGTTGAGCCTGGAGCGCGCCCTGGCTGGTGAGGTTGGGGCCGGCTGCGCTCGGAAGGAGCATTTTCCATCTCACACAGCTCTGGTGTGCCCGCAGAGCCTTCTCGTTAGCAGGGGTCGGGGCAGAGGCAGCAAGCCTCGCAGCAGGAGAGCCAGGACGAGGGAAGAGGACCCACCTCTGGTCTCTTTCAGGCTCCGACAGAGCGACAGCTGCGGTACAAAGAGAAAGTAGCTGAGCTCAGGAAGAAGAGAAACTCGGGCCTGAGCAAGGAGCAGAAGGAGAAGTACATGGTAAGAGCAGGAACCTCCTTCTTTCATTCCCTTCTGTCTGGAGCGAGAGGCCTGACGGGGCTTTGCAGTCGCCCTGCACCGCTCTCAGCTGGAAGTGCTGCACGAGCCAACGGCTGAGAGCCATGAGGCAGCAAACCCTCCTGTTGTGGTCCTCCCGCAGGAGCACAGGCAGACCTACGGCAACACGCGAGAGCCTCTGCTCGAGAACCTGACCAGCGAGTACGACCTGGAGCTTTTCCGACGAGCACAAGCACGGGCGTCCGAGGACCTGGTGAGACTTTGAAGGGGCTTGAAGTAAATAACTTCCTGAAGGAGATGAGTTGGTCTCCCCTTGGTTTCTGAAACTGACCTCTTGTTTTCCTGTCGTTCCTAGGAGAAGCTGCGGCTCCAGGGCCAGATCACAGAGGGCAGCAACATGATCAAGACAATCGCTTTTGGCCGTTACGAGCTGGACACCTGGTACCACTCTCCCTACCCGGAGGAGTACGCGCGGTTAGGGCGGCTCTACATGTGCGAGTTCTGCCTCAAGTACATGAAGAGCCAGACGATCCTGCGCAGACACATGGTGAGGGCTGGGGCAGACCTTCATCTCACCCTAAAGGTCACTGGAAGCAGTTGTTGGCAGAGTTGGCTTGGGGAGGGGAGATGATGGTAGGTTCCTGCTGCTGGTGTAGTCTTTCCTGCCCTTAAAACAGCGGCATGACCTTTGGTTCTCCTGTCGCAGGCAAAATGTGTTTGGAAACATCCCCCTGGTGATGAAATCTACCGCAAAGGCTCCATCTCGGTGTTTGAAGTGGATGGGAAGAAGAACAAGGTAACTGACTGCCTGCATCAGCCCAGACTTTGAGCTGTGCCAGGCAGTGCTTTTCGTGTTGAGAAACGGGCTGCAGTGGCCCTTTGCTCCCCCTGGTTGCAGAGAGGCCGCTGGAGTCAGGTCTGTCCCCTTTGCAATCCGGCCGTAGCTTTGTCTGCGTTTTGCTTGTGGCTTTTCCCTCAGCCCTGGGCAGCTCTGCAGTCCCGTCTGGTGTCTGAGGTGCTCAGAGATCTCCGTGAAAGTCACTGGGCAGGTTCTGTTTCCTGGCCTCACTGGGCTGCTGCTGCCCATCTCCCGCTTGGTGCCGATACTCAGGTTGAGATTAGAGTGAGGAGCAGCCTGATGGCACTGGGGGTGGCCTCCTTCACCCTGGGAGGTGAAGACATGAGTCTGCAGCTGCAGGCCAGTCAGAGCGATCCCAAAACTAAATCCTGCACTGCCAGAGGCTGGGGAGAGGCAGCCTCGAGGCGTCGGGATTACCACCGTGCAGCGCAGGCCAGGCAGGGTCTCGCCTTCTGCTGCCCCTGCTGAGCACCTGATGGTTGGGGCCCTCAGCAGGGTGACGCAGGTGCCCGTTCCCGCCCTTCAGCTGGCCAGGTCCATCACCAGTGGGGTGGTTTCCTCGTCCAGCCCCTCTGTGTGAAGAACTACTTCCATTTGCAGATCAGAGATACTCTCCTGGTCCCTTTCCCAACCGTGGGATGTTCCGCTGTAATCAGGGTGTGCTACTGTCCTTTTGCCCCCAGATCTACTGTCAGAATCTGTGTCTGCTGGCAAAGCTGTTCCTGGACCACAAAACCCTGTACTACGACGTCGAACCCTTCCTCTTCTATGTCATGACAGAGGCTGACAACACTGGCTGCCACCTGATCGGCTACTTCTCCAAGGTCAGTTGGAAAAGCGTCTGTCCACATTGACTCCGTCACTGGGATGAGCCGTAGGAGACCTGTGGTCAGCAGAGAATCTCCCCTCCAGGATCCCACAGGCTCAGGATTTAGGAGTAGATAAAAGCTCTGCATTGATCTGCTGAAGCAGTCCCTGCTGGACGCTGCAGCTGCTTTTCTGTGGCATCTTTTGTCCTTGCTAGCAAACGGCTGATCACTCAGGGAAGCTCTTGGTGCTGGGAGGCACAGAGGTGCCTTTCAGTGGAGGCAGAAGTGAAGGACAAAGCGAATGCAAAGGGAGGAGCGTGTGGAAGCAGTGGTACTGGCCAGGATTGGCTTCAATAAAGCACTTGAAGGAGCAGAAGTTCTGAGCTGGACAGGCTGAGAGGGAAGCAATGCAGAGCGATCCTACCAGTCCATCACTGGCCAAGCTCGGAGAGGGAGCCGCTTGGCTCAGAGCTGTTGCTTAAAGCCCGGCAGTGGGTTTGATCTTTGCTGCCCGTCAGCGAAAAGCCATTCCTGGCTGTTTTACCTCAGCACGCAAAGGTGATCCCCCTCCTGGACGCAGGAGTGGTCCCAGTTCCCTTGTCAGTTAGGTTTTCCAGTCAGCGACACTCTACAGGCAGCAGAAAACCCACGCCAGCGAAGGGCAGGACACGAGTCCGCCTGAGTGACTCTCTGAAGCTCCAGTGCTCTCAGCTGAGCTCTGCATTGCTCTGAGGATGAGGGTGTCTGAGTCTCTGACCACTGCAGTGCACAGCCTGCGCTTGTGACGCTGCTGGCCTCTGTCACTTCCTCGTTGCATGTAGAGCTGGTGGGTGAGAGAGGTGGAGGAGAGGCTCTGGCAGCTCCGTGGCCAGCCCCAGCCTGAAGCTGTGCTCTGGGCACCCTGTGTAGCGGCTGGCAGAAGTGAGATCCTGAGCCCGGGTGGTCCTGTTCCTCATGGCTGGGCAGCTGTGGCTGCTGCTCTCCCTCGGTGGTGTATCAGCCGCACAGGCACGTTGGGGTGGTGGGATGCCTGGTGTCTCTGCAGACCCTGACCTGTCAAACTCTCTTCGCTCTGTCCTTGTCTTCAGGAGAAGAATTCTTTCCTCAACTACAACGTGTCCTGTATCCTGACGATGCCCCAGTACATGAGGCAGGGCTATGGCAAAATGCTCATCGACTTCAGTAAGTGAAGAGAGAGAGGGGCTGTCCTGGGGGACAGGCTTCCCTGAGAAGTCCTGCCGTGGCCGTGGCTGTGCTCCAGCTGTTGTTATGGCTGGCGGCTGCTGTGCTCGAGAGGCTGGTGGTCGGGACAGGGGAGGCCAGGGAGGATAAACAGCTCTCCTTTCCCTTGCAGGCTACTTGCTTTCCAAAGTAGAAGAGAAGGTTGGCTCTCCAGAACGGCCTCTCTCTGATCTAGGGCTCATCAGCTACCGTAGCTACTGGAAGGAGGTTCTCCTTCGTTACCTGCACAACTTCCAAGGAAAAGAGATCTCGATAAAAGGTGGGTTTTGAGGCTGAGGGGGCCTGCTGTGAGTCAGGGGTGTGCCTGGCCGTCTCACTCCTTTTCCTCTGTTAGTGGGATCTTTCCCTGGTGCCAGCTCCATTCCAGCCCTGCCTCTGCTAGAGAGCAGCAGCCTGCAGTGTGTCCTGGCCTTCCCAGCCTTTCCTTTGCTAGAGAGCAGCAGCCTGCAGTGTGTCCTGGCTGCGGCTTTAAAAAACACATTAAAAAGCCTTTTTAAAACTAATAACAAAGTCCTGAGCCAAGAACTTCACTGGCTGTGGGCTAGAGTGTGGAGAACTAGCAGTGTTTAGGACGAGGAGTGGAGCAGGAGCTGATGGTTGTTCTCCCTTGGCCTGCAGAAATCAGCCAGGAGACGGCCGTGAACCCCGTGGACATTGTCAGCACCCTGCAGGCGCTTCAGATGCTCAAATACTGGAAGGGAAAGCACCTCGTCCTGAAGAGACAGGTAGGAGCTGCGCTGGCTCCGCGGGGCGGTCGTGCTGAAGACCGCGGCGCGCGCGCCTGGCCGAGGTCGGTGTTTCCGTGGCGCTGTGCTGCGCGCCCCAGCCTGGCCGTCCCAGTGCGGGGGGGGTTGCTAGGCTGAGCACCCAGCTCAAGGTGCCAGGAGGGCAGGAACAGCAGTGCTGACCTTCCTTCTCTGGTTTGTGCAGTCACGTTGCTCGTTGTAGCAGCTTTGCAGGGGAGTAGTGGTTCAGGGTTCCCCTCCTGCCCTTTACTGGGCAAACAGATGAGGGAGCAGGGACCCCAGAGGAGAGCTGAGCAAGTCGTGGTTCTCCCCTCCTCAGCTGTAAGACAAGGGGCTTGTAAATGCCCAGATGTGACTGCTGCTCTGTTCTCCCCTCGCTGAGGCCTTGTTTAGTAGCTGAGAGCAGCATTTTCACGGCGAGGGGCCAGGCTGTGCGGGAGGCTCTAGCTCGTCAGGCGGTAGCCCAGGGCTCTGCGGGGTCGCGCCGCGGGTGACGCTCGGCGGTGGAGCGCGCGTGTTAACCTGCCCTCTCGTGCTCTTTCCGTAGGACCTGATTGACGAGTGGATGGCCAAAGAGGCCAAACGATCCAACAGCAATAAGATCATGGATCCCAGCTGTCTGAAATGGACCCCTCCCAAGGGCACTTAGCTGCCTGTCCCTCCTGAACCCAGCAGTAGGCTGTACCCCAGGGATCTCTGTCGTAGCCGTTGCTGTTGTGGGTGGCCGGTACAGTACCCCAAAGGATCAGCCCCCCTTGGTACTGTCCTGGCCCGGATCTCTGGTGCGCACCGCGGACGCTGGTTCTGAGGAACTTGATGTTTCGGCCTCAGTGAGGCTGCAAGGATTGGATCTGTGTAGGACCCGCAGGCAGCTCCGAGCAGCACTGGCCCAAGGAGTTCTGATCCCTGGTACTGTACCTGTCCAGTCACTGGTCTGACCCCCTTGTTCCTAGTCCCATGAGGTTGTGTTGTGTCCTTTAAGCTGGTTGTTCGTTGCGCTCAGAGTGCTGGAGAGAGCTTCCGTGGCTGTTGAACAAGGGCTGAGGTGGGTGTTTTGGGGAAGGGTGGTTTTTCCTGGGCGCTGCAGCTCGCTCCGTGCCTGCAGTAGCTTCAGCCAGGTACCCCAGCACCTCTGTCCACAGCGTTTGTCACAGAATAGAGCAGGTCCTCACGGGGTTTGTGTTGTCCATCCAGACACCTGCTGCCCTCGCTGAGTGCTGTGAGTGGGTGACCCTGGAGGGGTAAGGGCTAAGGATGGCAGAGCGTCCCAGTCTGAGGCTCTTCAGAGTTTCTCTGGAGCTCCTATAGGGCCATCTCTGTGGGAGAGACCTCAGAGATTAGATGTTACTGGTTTTTTCTGGTTTCTCTCTCTGGAGTTAGTGGGTTCTTTACACTGAAGCAGCCTGTTCACTACCTTTCACTAGAGATCCCTTTCCTGCCTCAGTCTGCTTGGAGCTGTAGATCTCTTGGTGCCAGACAGGACTTGTTTCCCCTCTAGACTGAAGGAATAACCCGCCGCTGTGGGTTCTTTGCTGCCTTGTCCAAACAGCCACAGAAACTCTACCCTTGTGCAAACACCACTGGGTGTTGGGTTTGTCTGCCCTCCGTGCATCACCCGCAGCTCCAGCCGGCTGTGCTGGTGCTTCGCTCCCCCAGCAGCACGTCCCATTGTGTCTTTGCAAGCAACACACAGAGCAGCTTTTCCTTCCCGTCTGCCATCAGCACCTCCAGAGGGAACCCCTGGGCAGTGGCTGTGCGTGGGCCCCGCGCTGGCTGCGTGGCTCCGGCCTCGTGCAGAGCGAGGGGACGGTGTCGGGGTGGGCGATGGCAGCGCCGTGCAGCGCGGACCCCTTCTAAGCCTTGGGGTGTTCCCGGGTGGAGCGGAGCTGCAGTGAGGCCCTTGGGACGCACCCGGTGGGTCGGCGCTCTTCCTGCTAACCACTGACCTCGCGTGGGACAGGTCTCTGTGGCTCTGGGTGCTGGTCTCTGCCTCCTTCAAAAAGCAGCAGAACGACCAGGTCACGGGGCCGTGGTGCAGCCCCTGGGTCTGACTGCAGTGCTGCCGCGTGCCCCGCGCCTCTGCCTTGTGGCCGCCGGGGCTCGGAGCCTTGGCCGACCGAGGAGGTCTCCACGGAGCAGGGAAGAGGCCGCTATTGCGCAGGAGCTCACCCGTGTTCCCCTGCTGTGGTAGGATGTGCTCTTCTGTACCTGCTGCTCAATAAAGCATGTTCTCTGCTCACGGCTCTGCCGCCTTTGCCTTCCTTTGTTCTTCCAGGCAGATGTTCTGCAGCTCCAGGCCGTCCTTCGCTGGAGCCGTGTTCCCATGTGACTGCTGTGTCTGGGGAATTGGACTGGATGATCCTTGGAGGCCCCTTCCAATCCCTGATGTCCTGTGCTGCAGGACACTCCTTTTGACCCTTTGTGCCTGGTGGACCCGTGGGGTTCAGCTGAAGTGAACTGATCTAGTCAGCTGTGTTCTGGAATCCCCCGACCACCCCTGAGTTCTCCAGGCAGTTCAGGAGTTCACAGCCAGAGGGATCCTGCACTCCTGGGCCAACTAGTGCAGGATTGATCTCCGACCAGGTGAAGCCAGTGAAGTGTCTGACAGGAGTCACAGGTCAGGGTTCAGGGTTAATTACCGCCTCAGCAACAGGGATCTCCATTAATTGTGGTGTCTGTACCTCTCTAAACTGTGGAGCCCCTCCAGGTTCAGCTGGGGCTTGCCAGAGTGCTCTGGAGCCATCCTGGGCTCTGCTCTGCTTGTCCTTGTTGGTGTCAGAGCTGCCCCAGGGCTGTGCTTACGGCATCCCAACGCTTCCATCAGCCTTGCGGTACCACCAGCCCTGCCTTAACCTGGCCTTGAGTGCAGGCTCTGGAAGCACTGAAGACCTGGGATGCACTGACCCTGGCAGCGAAGCAGCCCTGCAGGGGCTTTCTCAGGAGCTGCTGCTCCAGCCTCACTGCAGACGGCTGCTCTGAGCTTGGTCGCAGCTGCATCACCCTTCGCTCTGAGCCTCTGCAGAAGAAGCAAGGTCAGGCCTCCAGGAGCAGCTTTCCCAGTCAAGCTCCTGCACAGGGTGAGTTTTTACCGTGAAAACCCCCGAAGGGAACATTCGGAGCCATCTCGGGGTGGTGCAGACCCCTCCTTCCGCTCCCTCAGCCCCTGGACCCTTCCGCTTGGCCCACCGCAGGGCCCTCTCCTCGTGTCGGGGTCTCCTGCAGGCTCTGCAGAGCTGGTAGAACAACGAGGCAAAGCCGTCTTCTCTGGGATCTCTGGGTCCATCCCCAGGAGCAGCCTGTGGCTGCGGCTGCTCCCTTTCCCCAGCCAGGTGCTGGAGGTTCTGCCCTCACTGCGCCCGGGGGGGATGTGGAGCCGTGGCCTCGCTGGGGCTGGGCAGGGAAGGATGGGGGGGCTGATGTTCCTGTGAGAGCTCTGGAGGGAAGGGAAGGGGCTAAATGTGTGAGATGACTCCACTTGTTTCTGTTGTGACGCCTGCGTGGGGCTGAGCTCAGCTCAGACCCGCTGAGGACACTCCATCTGCCAGGAACTCCTCCCTCCTGTTGTTCCAGCGCTGCGGAAAGCGCTGGAACACCCACCCCTCGCAGCAGCTCTATTTTTGAGAGCGTCCCCTGTAATTAGGGCTGCGGGTGCCCCCCTTCGCCTGGGCTCCTGCCCACACAGCAGCACAAAGCGCCCAGAGCCAGGGCTGGGGGGACAGCAACGAGGGAGGAAGCAAGAGGGAGCGAGAGGATCCCAAAGAGCGGAGAGTGGATCTTGCAGAACGAGCTCTGCTCTGCCCACGTGCTGCCCTGTTCCCTGCAGTCGTCACTGCTTAGAGGGGGTTTGCTGACCCCTCGACTGGAAGGGTGTTGCAGGCACAACTGCCTCCAAGCAACCCCCAGCAGCCTGGAAATCCCCAGTGGGTGTCTGTGGGGCTCTGGAGGTCTGGGTTTGCTGTGGGAGGGCAGCAGAGGGTGCTGCTCCCCAGGGCAGGGCTCTGCGTGCAGGCCTGAGGGAGCCCAGTTGCCCTTCTCCTGGCTGCAAACCCCTCTGGTGTTCAGGGGTGTTTGGGGGGAGTGAACCCCTTCTGCCGCTGCCCAGGGCGTGTTCTGACCTGACAGCTCGGGAGGCTGTTGGTGTGGGATCCTGTTGTAGGGAAGGAGCAGACCCGGGCTTCTCTTCAGGGGCGATGGGTCACCACCCCAAGCCCCGCTCTGCTTCCGCAGCAGGTGCTGCTCTTCTCATCGTCTGCGGGGAGTAGGGGGTCCCTGCTGCTGCCCCCACAGCTCTCAGTGACGGTGATGCAGCATCTCTTCCCCTGCTGGGAGCTTTCTGTACCCTCTCAGACCCTCCAGCCAGGGAGGTGGCTAATGGTGCCCCTTCCCACTGCCTCAAGGGACAGCTGCTCCTCTGACCCTCTCCGAACACCCCTCTCCCCTCAGTGCAGCAGTTTCCCCTCTCTGCCGGCTGGCAACAGTGAAGCTCCAGAGCCAGGGGCTGTCCCAGAGCAGGAGGTGGCCCGCAGATGGCACTGGCTGTCCGTCCACCCTCAGTGTCCCCGGGCACTGCCCGCGCCCGGCTGATCCGGCTCAACCCTGCGGCCGTGGGGCAGGGGTGGCCGCGGATGTCACCAGTCGGCCGCAGGCCCGTGGCTCTTCGTGTGGATACTGGGCTGGGTGCCGACGGGGTTGTCTGCGCAGGCACAGCCGGCAGCAGGAGGCTCTCCTGTGCCCACAGGGACCTGGAGGTCGGTCGGTTCGAGTCGAGTTCTTCTGGTTTGGCAGTTTGTACTGGGATCGACTGGAGCCGCCCCGGAGCCCTGCGGGGTGTGAGGGCAGCTGGCGCTGGGGGGCTTCCCCTTCGGAGAAGGGCTCTGGGTCTGAGCGTGGGCGCTGTGGGCCCGTAACGTTAACCCCTCGGTGCTCTGGCTGACTTGGCCGTAGGGACGAGGGCTGGGACCCGCTGTGGGGTGCAGAGGCGTCTGTGACCGGCGCGGGGACGGGGGCAGAGCTGATGTGTGTCCTCGAGGAGTAGGAGGTGTTTTCCCTGTGACCAGCTCCACGGGGGAGCTGGTTCTGGCTGTGGGCAGCAAACCCTGCGGGCAACGTCAGCCTTCCGGCTGGAAGGTAACCAGTGACACCGGTGAGAGGGCAGCGGTGAACTGGTCTGGAGCTGGAGGGACTGGTTGGTGACAACAAACTGAATCAGATGGTGAGGAGGAGCTGACACTCGCTTTTGGGTGATGCCCAAGGAGGGAGAGGCAGGTTAGGGTTAGGAACAGGTTGTATGGGACACAGAGAGGGAAGTAGCTGGGATTGAAGGTGGGAAGGAGAGGAGGATCTCAGGTGCTGCAGAACCAGGACCCCTCTGCAGCCTGTTCCTGCAGCCCTGGGAGAAACCCCATCGCCAGGGTCACTGGGAAAAACCCCAAGGAGTCTGTCCTGTGTTGGCCCCGCAGGGTTGAGCGGGGCAGGGCTCCAGGGCTGCTTCTGCCATCAGCAGGGCTTGCCCAGGGCCAGGAGCTGGTTTCGTGAACCACCGAGTGCTGGAGTCGGGGGGCTCTGCCTGAGGCTGACGGGCAACCCCCTCAAACCACTGCAGAACAAGTGTGGCAGTCGAGGTGCCAGGCTGCTGCCCACCCTGCACCATCACACCCAGGCTCATGGCCCACGCTGCTGCTGGTTTGACTGGCACCGCTCCGGGCACGTGCAGGGTCACCTCGGTCTGAGGGAGGCACCAGCCCTGCCTGGTTGGCAGAGCTGCCTCGGCGCCGCGCAAGGAGCTCGGGGCCCTGTGAGCCCCCAGCTCTCCAGCCAGGGCTCGCACCTGCCCCTGCTCCTGGGCCAGGCAGGTTCTACTTCTCCTCCTCCTCCCCTGGCTGGGTGAGGGCGCAGGGTGCTGGGCGAGGGTGCAGCATCCGGTTCGTGTTGTGTTCAGCGCTGAGCTCTTCCCTTGCTCCACCGCCTCCTCCCACACGTGGAGCGGCGCTGCCAGAACGCCAGCGGCAGGGCAGCGGGGAGCCGGCAGACAGAGCCAGGGAGCGGGGGGAGCCGGCACTGCCAGACAGATGCGGACGGGGCGCAGGCACCGGGCAGAGCTGCCGTCCTGCCCAGACGGACTGAGCAGACTGTCGGGCTGAGGAGACAGACAGCAGCCTCCCCGGGCGAAGGCAGAGGCTGTGCCACGGGGGCCGCGCTGCCTGCCCCGTCTGGCTCTGGCTCTGACGGCACCGGTGGGCTGCGGCAGGAGCAGCTCGGATGCCCGGCGCGGCCACACTGCAGCTGGAGGCTGCGGTGACCAGGGGTCGTGGGGGTTTGGGGGTGCGGATGCTCCTCCGAGCTCAACCTGCAGCGGAGCCGCGAGACCTCTTCTCCCTGCGCTCCACTTCCCCTCCATCGGCTGGGCAGCAGCCAGCGCGAAGGTGACCCCTGCATCCCCTCGCACACCCACCGGTCACATCAGGGAGCCCCGATGGGAATGAAATCCCTCCGTGGGGAGCGTCGCTGGAGCAGATGCCCAGGGCAGGCCTCAGCGCTCGTTGGCTAGTGGCCCTGCAGCTCCCGCAGGCTGGGAGCTGGGGCTGGGCTGGGAGCTCTCCCCGCGGAGCCGGCTCCTGCGGGAAGTCCTGCTGGTGATTCAGCAGGTGATGAGGTTCCCTCTGAGTCACTCGCTGGCCTGAATGGGAGGAGATGCTGCTGGAGGAGATGCTCTCGGCCCGACCGGGTTCAAACCTGATGGCTCAGATGGCTGCTTGTGCTGCAGTAGCTCAGGGTGCTGCTGGCTCCTGCCTGGCTGCTGCCTGGCTCCTGCACCCCATCCCATCACAGGGAGAAGGATGCAGTGTGAACTTGCAGCTGGTGCAGACAAAGGGCCTCAGGGCTACTACTTCAGGGAATCCTTTGGGCTGGAAAAGCCCTTCAAGCTCAACCCTGAGCCCAGCTGTCCCAACACTGTCCCTGAGCTCCAGAGCTCCCTGACTGGGAAACACCGGAGCAGTTTTCAGCCCCCTCCCTGGGCAGCCTGTTCCAAGGGCTGAGGGCCCTTCGAGGAGAAGTTTCTCCTCAAGGCTGGACTAAAGCCCCTGCTTGCTCCTTGAGGCTGTTTCCTGGTGTCCTGTCCCTCAGCACAGTGGGACCTCCAGCCCCCTGCCTCTGCCCCCCGTGTCGGGTGGCTGCAGGCAGACCCGCAGACCTGTGTTTGCTGGCACAGGCGCCTCTCGGAGCGCTAGGAGGGTTCGCTGGTGCCTCCGACTGCCAGAGGGCTTCCCGTGGGCACCCTGGGGGCTCAAGGCAGCTGCTGGCATCTAGGATCCTCCTGGAGAGGTCGAAGGCTGTCCAGCCCGCGGGAGCAGAGAGCCTGGAGCCTGAGCTCCTGCGTGCCGGCAGGGCCGGCCGCTGGGCTCCAAACACCTCTTCCCTCTGTAATTAGGGCTATTTCTGGGTGTCCCTTCCTCTTTCTATTCCCAGCCCGCGTCCTCCGCAGCGCGAACCGGAGAAGGTGCACGGAGCCGAGCCCGCTGTGTTTGGGAGGCAGCGAAGGGAGGCTTCTAAACTGGGCTCGGAGGCGTAGGAGCCACTGGCGAGGGCTGGCAGGGAGCCCTGGCCCAGCGCAGACCGCAGCTCCCCCTGCGCAGCAAGTGACGGTGGGGGGAGCAGGAGGGGGGAAGGCTGGCGGGTGCCTGGGCTCCCTGGGCTCCAGCAGCACAGGGAGGGCTGTGCTGGGCACTGTCTGGCACTACAGAACCGACTTGGAGACCCCTTCCAGTCCCTGATGGGCCCAGCTCCACCTGTGGAGCCCCAGTGGGGCTGGTGGCCATCCTCGTCTCGCAGGGCTGCACGGGGAACGGAGCTGCTCCTCCGTTGCAGCAGCTGCAAGGCCCTTCCTCTTCTGCTCTTAGGACCTGGTGAGGGCCTGCTTAGCCCCTGGTGGGGTGATAACACTGGGATCAGAGAACCAGAGGCTGGGCTGGGTTGAGAGGGACCCCCAAAGGGCACCCAGCAGGGCCAGCACTCCACAGCCCAGGGTGCCCAGAGCCCCCCCAGCCAGCCTGACCTTGGATGGCTCCAGGGATGGAGCCTCCATCCCCTCTGTGGGCAGCCTGCTCCAGGGACCCCGCACCCTCAGATCCCAGCCTTTTCTGCTCCTGTCCAGCCTCCCCTGCCCTTTTCCAGCCTCACACCAGGACCCCTTGTCCTGAGGGTTCCTGCCCCTAGGAGCAGCCATCCCCAGCCCTCTGAGAGCCCACTCAGGGGCAGTGTCCTGCTTCCTGAGGGAGCAGCCTCTGCAAAGACTGGGGCAGGAAGGGAAGAGGCGTTGAGCTGCCTTTGCATCCCCGGGGGTCAGCTCCAGGCTAAACCAGCCCCTGGCTTTCAGCACCATCTTGGGCTCTGGGAGCCTCCCGTCCTGGCTCCCAGGGGCCGTCGCAGGGCCAGGAGCAGCAGGAGTCTCTACTGCGTCGAGACCTGGGCTGCAGCTGCATCCTGCTCCCATCTCCGCCAGCCTGCTGGTGGCTTCTGGAGCTTCCGGGGTCCGGAGCCGCGTGTGAGCCGGTGGCTGGCCCAGGATAGCAGCGTCCTCGGCGCAGATGGGTTTGGTTACGGCTCGGGGCACATGAAAGCCGCCGAGGGGCTATGTTTAGCCGGGCGGCTCTAAGAGGAAAGGCTTTCATCCTCCGGGCTGGCCACCCATCCCTCCATCCTTCCAGCTCTTGGGAGGGAGGGGTCGGGGCTCCAAATAGATCCCACGGACCAGAAGCCGCTGCGAAACCACATTTCCTCCCAGGAGGGCCTCCAGGGACAGGAGCTGGCTGTGGCCGGGCCGCTGGCCGCCAGCGTTGGAGCGGGCTGGTCACTGGAGCTGGCAGGGGCCCAGGGCTGGGGCAGGGGCGCAGCCAGCTCGGGCGCTGTCCTGGCACCATGGCAGCTGCCTCCCAACTCGAGCTCTGCGGCTCCTGCTGCCTGGGGTGGGAATGGTTGCCAGCAGACAACCCTTGGAGCTGGTCTGGTTGTGGCTCCAGTAGCCCCTGGCCTGCAGAGCTGCTGCTCTGCTGGAGGGAGAAGCCCTTGCACTGCTGCCACGGAGCCTCAGAGGTCCCCGCTGCAGGTGGCTGGTGGCAGATTTGCTGTTTCCAGAGCTTCCTCCATCCTGTTGGCCCTGGGGTCACTGACACCAGGCCTGAGCTGGCAGGTGCTGGTGGCAGGGTGCAGAGCCCCCCGGGACCCTCGCCGCAGGTTGGGCACAGGCAGGTCAACAGGGTCACAGGTTGGAGATTCCCTTCAAGGCCATCGAGTCCAACCAGGAGCCTCTGAGCCAGCCCCTCTTGGCAGTCTCCTGCCTTTCTGGGTCTTCAGGGAGCTCCACAGGGACCTTCAACCCTGGGGTGGGGCAGCCCTGCTGGCAGCTCCTGCTCGAGGGCTCCACGGTGCTGATGCTCCAGCCGCGACCCAAGTGCTTGGTGGCCGAGGAGCAGAGCAGCTCCTTGGCTGGAGGCTCCTTTGCCCTGCGTGGATGGGCTTTGGGTCTGTGTCGGTGCCGGGGAGGGGGCGCTGGGGAGGGGGCGCTGGGCCCTGCCGCAGCAGGTCACGGCTCTGGTGGGTGTGCGGGGTCGCTGCTGCTCCCTGGCCCTTGCTTTGCCAGATGCAGGTGGCTTCGGGACCCCGAAGTGGTGGTGGCTCCCACCACCTCGCGCAGCCCTGAGCCCTGCCCCAGCAGCAGCTCCTCCGGCTCTGGGGTGCCGGTGCCTGGGGGACACGGGTGTCCCTGCAGCTCTGGGGCAGCAGGCCCCATCCTGCTGATTCTAAAGAGGTTCCGTGCCCTGGGAAACTACCAGGGCCTGGAGAGAGGCTCCGTGCACACAAGCAGAACCAGTTTGGAGCTGGAACCAGTCTGAGATGAAATAGTCTCCTTTGCTCTCTTTCCAAGAATGGACTTTGTTTTTCCAGTTGGTCTGACCCAGGGAATATCGGGACCCGGCTGTTCTGGGTTGTCCTCCCTCCTTCCTCGTGCCTGGATGCTCTCCCAGAACAACACAGACGGCTCCGCGTTTTCTCTCCTTCCCAGGGAGAAAGTTTCTCCTCTGCTGGGAAGAGGCTGCGGGTCGGACTGGAGCTGCCGCCAGCCCCCCTGTGCCCCGCAGACGCAGACAGGAGAGGAGCAGCCTGGCCTCGCGCGGGGGGGCGGCCGTTCACGGGGAGCCCTTCAGGAGGACCACTGGGACCATCTTCCCACTGCAGGACTCGGGGTGATGCAGAGGAAGGAAGATGTTGACTTAACCCCGGCAGCGTTTGGATTCCCCCTGCCAGACAGGACCCGGGGCCGAGCCAAGTGGCTCAGAAGGGACGTCGCTGGCTCTGGATGCTCCTGCCCAAGCGTCTCTGGCTCAGCTGTGTGGGTGGCTTCCTCTGGGGTGGCCACCAGGCCAGTCCAGGGGAGATGAGTGACAGCGGCAGGATGGAGCTCTGTGCCTTCCTGGGATGGATGGGGTGCAGCCGGGAAAGGCAGCGGCTGGGGCCTCAAGAGCCAGAGCACCCCATTGTCTCTGCGCCCTGGCTAAGCCCTC
This sequence comes from Rhinopomastus cyanomelas, assembly GCA_013400115.1. Taxonomy (NCBI): domain Eukaryota; kingdom Metazoa; phylum Chordata; class Aves; order Bucerotiformes; family Rhinopomastidae; genus Rhinopomastus; species Rhinopomastus cyanomelas. Next base: position 24,967 of record VXBP01006269.1, on the reverse strand, counting down.
AGGAGCCAGAGGACCCACGTTGTCTCTGCGCCCTGCTCCCACGGGTGCTTTCCAGAGCCCCCACTTGATGCCCTGTAGCGAAGGCCAGGGCAGTCCCAGGGCCTGGGGGTGCCTGTGGTGCAGAGGATGGGGCTCTGGTGGTAGAGAACTGTAGAGTCACAGGGTGAGTTGGGCTGGAAGGGACCATCAGAGGTCATCTAGTCCAACCTCCCTGCACCTCTAGCTTGATCAGTCTGCTCAGAGCCCCGTCAAGGCCTTGAATGGCTGCAGGGATGGAGCTTCTGCCTCGGCTCTGGTCATCCTGCTCCAGGGATCCCCCACCCTCACTGTGAGGAGCTTTTCTCTAATGTCCCCCTGCTTTATCCTGCACTGCTGCCCCGGTGTCGGTGCCCCAGAAGCGCTCAGCATCTGCTCTGGAGGACCCCCCAGGCTGCGGTTTGTGGTTCCCAGGGGTCTGCCCTGGCTCCCTTCTCTCCAGAGGCTGATGCCTCTGCTCTGCTCCCCACCTCCTCTCTCCGGCTCTGCAGACCTCCCAGTAAGTAGCCCAAGCCCAGAAGCCGTGTGGCTTCCGGGGAAGAACTTCCCGTCTCCAAATGACAGGCTCCTGCCTGCCCCACAGAGAAGAGCAGGGACACGGGGGAGAGCGTGAACAGCCCCCTACCCCATGCAGCCCCCCTCTCCTCCAGCCCGTTATCTCAGAGCCGTCAGCGAGATGGTCTGCTGTGGGTGTGGATCCGCCGCCCCGGGACGGAGCTGCAGGAGCCAGCGGCTGGCGGCTGGAAGCCTCAGTTGACCACACGCTCTGGTCTAACTCCTGCTGCAGTTGGGGCAGCTCTTCCTCTCCCTGGGACGAGCTGACCCCTTGCAAAGACCCTTCAGGGTTCGCAGGGGCAGGGCTGCTCCGGGTGCAGAACGGGGTGACCTTCACCAGCTCCTCCTCTCTCCAACAGCCAGTGCTGGGGCAGGAAGCCCCGGTCGGGTCGGCCAGGGCTGAGCAGTGTTTGGGCTCCTGGAGGCTCGGGCAGCACCAGCGCCGGCCGCAGGGGCTGCCAGAGGTGGCCAGCTGGCCTCGCCCATTGGTGGCGAGCACTGGCCCAGCTGCCTTGGCAGCTGGCGCTCTGCAGAGCTGGCTCTTCGCTGACCCCTCGCGCGGCCAAGCAGCAGCAGGGGGTAGGGGTCGGCTTCTCCCCTCACGCCCCCCGGGGCTGCCCGGGACCCCGAGTGCCCCGCCGGCGCCCTCAGCCCCGCTCGCGGTCCCCTCCGTTCGCCAGTTCGGGTTCCGTTTAGCAGCCGGCCGGACCCAGCCTTGAGCTCCGCAGGGCCAGACGCCTCCCTCGGCCCTGCCGGGCGAGCCGGGATGGCCACCGAGCGCGGCCCCGGCGAGAGCCGCAGCAGGAGCCCTGGCGGCCGCGGAGAGCGGGCCGGGGCCGGGCTGCAGCCGAGGCGGTGGCGGGACACGGGGCCGAGCTCCCCGCGCCTCGGGCCCCGCGGCTCCCGCTGGGCTCCGGCCGGGCTCTGGCCTCCAGCAGCGCTCGCAGCTGCCCTGCAGCTCCCGGTTTGGACATCAGCCCCTCGGGCTCCGTGGGGCGACGGCAGCAAGCGAGGGCCCGGCCGCCGCGGAGCAGCAGCCGGCGGGCTCCAGCCCGGCGCCCGGGGAGCTCCGGGGAGAGAGGAAGGCGGGGGGGGTCTGTCCGCTTTAGCGGTTGGAAGGGGCCCGGTCCGGCCCCCCCGGCACCGCAGGGTCCCCGCGCTGGGCGCTGCTTCCCCGGCTGCACCGGCGACCTCTGGTTAAGGGGCGGCAGGGGCCGAGGACGGGACCTCGGGGTGGAAGGCTGAGGAGCAGAGGGGACTTCTGTTGGTAAAGCGGCTCGAGGCCAGAAAACGGGGCCTTTCGTCAGAGCTGAGACCCTCCCCTGGTCCCCACCGAGTCCTTGCAAGATGCTTCATCTTGACTGTCCCCCACCTGGCCTCATGGCCCCAGGCGTCTGCCTCACACAGCCCCCCGTGGCAGCCCCTGCCCTGCTGGTCTGACGTGGGGGAACCCCAGGGAGGGGGGTTCGGCCACCCGAGCCCTGTGTTTTCTTCAGAGACCAAGGACCTGCTTAGCTCTGGCTGGGGGTTACTTTGGAGAGGGGGGTCTGGCGTTTGGAGAGGGGGGTCTGGCGTTTGGAGAGGGACTCTGACATTGCTCCCCAAGCAATGGCTTGGCTCGGTGTAGCAGGTGTAGCAGGATCCTCTGCCTTCATCCCACACTCTTCCTCTTGACCTCCCCACGGTGGAAGTGTCTGCCCCACTCCTGCTGCCTGGAAGCTGCTCCCAGCACAGAAGGCAGCAGGTCCTACTCTCCATCAGGCACTTGAGGTGGCCGGTGTCACCTCCCGGGGGGGGCTGCTTCTCCTCGATGCTCTGGGAGGTGCCTGCAGTGGCTCTGAGCTCCTGCAAGCAGCCCGGGAGGGCTAATTGCAGCCCCGCGCAGCTCCTGGTGCTGCAGCCCCTTTGAAGTGAATCCACCAGCCAGCGTGGCCACGGGCTCCACATACCGAGGAGTCCAGGCTCCCCAGCAGCTCTGCCCTGGGGGCCCTGTGGCAGGGTGGGAGCGGATGGAGGGACAAGGGAATGAGATGAGTGAAGACTTTCAAAAAACCCCAGAGAGCCCATAAACCGTCTCTTGGGTGACTTCTTAACCCTTCCCATGCCCGGGCACTTCTCTGGCGGCGCCCGCGTGGGTGCAGCCCGCTGTGCCCTCTCCTGAGCAGCCGCGGTCCAGAAGAGGTGCCTCATCAGCTGGAGGGGCTCTGGGATCCCCGTCGCTGCCAGCGGCCAGGTACCTGCTGCCACCCTTGGATGGAGACGTCCCGGTCACCTCTGGGTGGGGTGAGTGCCCCTGTTGCTGCCCGGCGCTGCTCTGAGTAGAGCTGAGGCGCCTTCGCCGGCTGCAGGGCTCTCGAGGGATCTCGCCACTGGCACCTTCTCGCTGGCGAGTTCTAGCCCATCTCCACCTTACAGCCTCCCCGCGGGCTCCTCTGCCCACCCTGTCCCCATGAAGTCTGAGGTGAGGGGGTGAGATGGGCCTTCTGTGTCCCTCAGCGCAGTCTGGGCTCTTTCCCATCTACTCACCCAGATAACTCAAGCACCCAAACCCGAGAGTCACCCGAGCCCAAGGGTCAACCCAAACCTGGTGTCAGCGCCAGGGCTCTGGGCTGCTCTTGGCTCTTTGAAGGCTGCACATGAGTGACACTGGACACAGCCAGCCAGCCATGGACCCGAGGAGACTGGGAGCAACTGGTCTGTACTGGCACTAGCTACTCTTGGAGAGAGGCTGAGGAGAAGGGGCTCTTGTCTGGGGCTGGAAATGTCCAGGGTCCTCCAGCCCAGGAGCTCACAGTGGCAGATGTGGCCCAGAAGGGCCCTCCCCTGCTTCAGCTGGTGGGGATCGCAGACCTGGCTGCTCATCCTCTCCTCTGGCTGCAGCCACGCGTCTCCCTGATTACAGACTGAGCTCTTCTGGCTCGGAAGGACGTTGACTGAGCCCTGGCAGAGCCCTCTGGAGCCACAGAGCAGCTCCACATCCCTGCTGCCCGCTCAGCACCGCCACAGCCTCCCCGCCTGCCCCCAGCGCGGCTCCGATGTGCAGCTGTGGGGCCAGCGCTGCTCTCTGAGGGCTGCTGACAGGAGCTGGAGGGAGCAGACACCAGCTCCAGCCCTCTGGCTTTTCAGCTCTGGTGGCGCCACCAGGACCCACTGCCGGGTGGCCCCAGGTCCCACATCGGGGTCTCCTTGGCAGGATCCCACTCAACAGCGGTGGCTTTGGGTCGCTGGTAGCTCCTGGCCGAACGAGGAGCCACTTCCAGCCTCCTAGCTCCCGGCATCACAGGCTCCAAGCGTCTAGCCAGCGGCACCGAGGGAGCGGAGCAGGCAGGGCCCGGGGCTTGCAGAGGAGCTGCAGGACAGAACGAGGGCAGGGACGGGAGCAGCGCCCGCAGGAGGGTGGAGGCTTCGCTTAGGCAGCAGAGCCACTGCCAGTGCTGGGCTTCCACTGTTGCACCTCTCGGCTTGGAGGAGCCCCTTGGTCGCAGGGAAAGCTGCACCAGGGGTGCCTCGTGCTCCTTCCCTGGAGAAAGTGGGCTTTGGGTTGCCGCCGTGGCCAACAGCCCATTGCAGCCGGAGCAGGAGGGCTCTCTGCTGCTCTGTGTTTGCTGGGTGCTCCCCGGGAGCTCTGTGCAGAGGCTGAGCTGCCCTCTCCCCGTTCTGACCCCAAACTTGCTGAATCCACGGGGAATCTTCCACCTTCCACCTGAACCTGGGCCTGAGCTCAACTGACCCTGGTCTGTGTGGTGCCTGGTGCTGGTACAGGGCAGCGATAGACCTTTGGGGACCTTTAGGGGACATTTAGGAGAAGGGGAAGCCCTAATCAGGGTGGAGAGGGACACCCTGAGCGGGTCACAAGAAGCTGAGGGAGGCTGAACTGCCGGGTTCCTGCGCAGACACCCTGCTCGGGGGGGCCTCAGACGAGGCTGAGCTGGGTGCAGAAGGACTGTGGGACCTGGTGAGGACTGGGAGGTGCTGGCCCTTCGGGATTCCCCCCGAGTCCTTGTGGATGTGGGCTGAGAAGAGCCTTTTCCCCAGCAGACTCCACAAAGCAGAGCACAGGGAGGTCCGACAGAGCCCTTTGGGAGCATCTCCTGCCGCCCCGACGCTGGGACCGCGCGTGGGACACTCTGGGGCGGCCATGGAGGTGGGAAGTGGGAGCTGGAGCTGGCGGCTGGCGGCAGCACCGCCCGGCGCGATGCTCGGCTCCTCCAGGGCACCTGGGAGCCAGCACAAACCACCCGCTGTCTCCTGCTCCCCGCCGCCCGTCCCAGCGCGGTTGGCAGCCCCGCAGCTGGCTCCTCGCTGCCGCAGCAGCTCCGTCAGCGCCTTGGCAGCCGTGGGCCGGCGAGTGCCCGCAGGGGCTGGCGGGGGTGTGGGGAGCCGGAGCCGCCCCGCGTGTTTATTTGGTTACCGCTCTGTGGTTTTCGGAAGGTGCCTGCAGGTCTGCAGGAGGATCTGCTGCAAGAAGGGGCCTCACCCTGTTCCTGGCTCCTCCTCGCACCCAGCCGGTGCCGCGCGGGCTCCGCGTCTCCCCGCGCGAGGGAGAGCAAGTGTGAGCAAACCCCGAGAGGCACCAACACGCTCTGGGCGACTGCCATCTCCTCGCACGGGAGGGATCCCGGGCACCCGGCTTAACCCCATCCCTGCCGTGGGCTGCGGGGCTGTGCAGAGCAGAGGGCTCCTCGTGGTGGTGGGGAGGTGGTGACAGGGAGCTGGTGGTGTTGGGGTGCTGGTGGGGGGGTGTAGGGTCACCACACAGCTGAACTGGTGCAGAAGTGCCCGAGGAGGCATCTGGGACAGGTGATGAACTGGACAACCTGACATGTCCCAGGCACCTCCTGCTGACCATCATCCCAGGATGCCTGTAGCCCAGGCACCTCCTGCCAACCTTCCCCTTGAGATCCCCTCGTGGCCCAGGACTGGGCTGGGAGCTCCCACCCCCAGCAACTTCGTGGAGGACAGTTGGTTTCAGGTGGGTTTTTCACTGTGGGAAAGGTCCCTCTATGATCCAGAGGTTTTCATTCCGGGGCTCTGGGAAGCCAACAACCCTTTTCCACCAGCAAGGGAAGGGCATTTCCCTGGGAGGGACCGGCAGGGCTGCGGAGCATCAGGGACTGCTCTGCCTGCTCCAGAGGCTGGGAGCCACGAGCCCCCCTGCAGAAGGTGCTAGTGGGTGGCAGAGAGAGGAGACAGCGACCCCGCAGGGACCAGCCCAGTGCCTGCTCCCCATCGAGAGCTACTCAGCATCTGCTTTGGGGCCGGGGCGAGCACTGGGAGCCTCTTCCTGGCTCAGGGATCCCACAGCAGTGGCTGCAAGTGCTGCAGCCTGACAGGGCTGGAGCCATAAGTCCTGCAGATGGGTTTTGAGCTGGAGAGGGGAGGCTGGCACCTCTCGAACACGTTCCGCTGCTGAAGGGGGTTGTTTCGGTCCCCGCCACCCACGGCGCGTGACGCGAGAGGCATCACCCGGCTTCCTGGGGAAACGTTGAAAGCAGCCGGGGGCTGGAGCTGGGCTTTGCCAGCCGCGCTGAGCTGAGCTGCCTCTGCAGGCAGGCGCAGGCTCGGCAGGGAGCAGCGGAAGAGCCGGCTGCAGAGCCAGAGGTGACCAGCGCCCCCGGGAAGGGCCACTGCACTGCCTGGGGTTGGCCCCTCCAGCCCGAGCTGCTCAGTGCACGGAGCCCGCTCCCTGAGGGCTGCAGGGCTCTGGGTGCCGGGTGCTGACCCAGCTGCTGCCCTCCTGCTTTGGTATCGCGGCTGGTACTGGGGCTTACTGCACCCTCCTGTGCTGGAGACCCCAGACCCAGGGGCCCAGAGCTGGAACAGAGAAACCATGATGGGCAGGAGGTGCTGGGAGCTTCTCTCCTGACAGGCAGGCAAAGCCCAGAGCACATGGTTGAGCTCAGGGTGCTGCAGGAAGCTCTTGATGGAGCCAGGAAACACACAGCCCCATCCCATGGCTCCAGCTGATGCCCCCTCAGCGATGCCCCAGTCCCTCCATCCACAGCAGCCCCATCCCAGGGCTCCAGCTGGTCCCTCCATCCACACCAGCTCCATCCTAGGGCACCAGCTGATCCCTCCATCCACACCAGCCCCTGGAGAGACTCGAGGTTCTGCGGGCAGGAGCCTATGGCCAAGGGTGCAGGAGAAGGTCCCAGGGGATCTGTGATGCTGCCCTGGAGGGAGGTGAGGGCTGGGAGCTGAGGAAGGGGAGCACCCAGCTCTGTTCTCAGCAGCCCGGGGGGAAGAGCAGCGCAGGGCTGAGGAGCCAGGGCCAGCAAAGGAAAAGGAGAATTAGTGGGTGTGAAGGGTGGGGATAGGGCCCAGGGCCCCGAGACTCCCAAGTCCCCGTGAGTGCCGCCACGTTCGTGCAGACACACGGGAGCTCTGCTCAAGGTTGAGCGAAGGGTCAGGGCTCTGCGGGAGGGGGGGACCCTGCGCTTGGCCTGGGTGTCGCAGAACTTGCTCCTCTCCTGCAGCCCTGCAGCTTCAGACGAGCTGGGGAGGCCTTCCCTCGCCCAAGTTTGCCCAGCTCCTGCCCAGGCTCTGCATCCCTCCCTCTTGCTTGTTGCTTGGGGAAGGGGCTGTGTCCCCCTCGTATCCCCAGAGCTGCCTGTCGCTGGTGACTCCTCTGGGTGCTGGTGTCACCCTATAGATGGGAGACAGCCCTACAAGGGCTATGGAGGAGATGGGCTGGGGCCATCTGGGCTCCGTGACCACCGCAGACAGCATCACTGCCACTGGAAACGCACAGGGAGCTGGGGGAGACTGGAAGCCTCTGGAGTTTCTTCTGCTTTGGAGAAGCTGGGCTTCGCACAGGGAAAAAGCTTCTGGTTCTGTGTCTGGCGATGCTGGGGGACCTGGGGCCCAAGGGCTCAGGCGTCTCGGAGGCAGAAGGGCTCTGCTGAGGTCCAGCCTGTGCGGCCACTCTGTGGGTGACACCAGGGGCAGCGGTTCCATGGGGTCTTCTCTGGTGGAGGAAGAGGAGGCAGCAGGGAGATGGAAGGGGCCGGCAGGGACAGGCTCTGGGCAGGGAGAGGCTTTCTTTCAGCAAATCCTAAAAGCTTTGGTAGTCCCCATCTCCCCCTTCTCGTCTCCCTCCCTCTGAGACTTCACTGGCTGCCAACGGCAGGCCCTTGGCAAGAAGCGATGACCCCTGGCTTTGGGACCTTCTCCATCCCTCACCCGCCCCTGAGCTGAGGCTCTGGATTCACCTCGTGTCTGACCTCACACCCTGCCCTGGGGTCCCTTGGCCAGAGGCTGGGTCTCCGTGGCCATGTTGGCCAAGCCCTGGGGCTGCCGGGGCGGGTGTTCTCCCCGCTCCCCCGGCACTAAGCACAGGCTCCCTCCCGAGAAGCGGACGGCACCGAGTTCCCACTGCCCTGGCACCGAGACGCCGTGACCCCGGCCGGCGCTGAAGCCAGGGGGAGAAGAAACCTCTCCAGGCTCCTTCCCAGCCTCTTTATCCATCCGGTCCTCGGTTGCCGGAGCCTTCCCCGCCTCGGGAGCCCCAGGTCGGCTCCTTGCGGTGTCTGCCCTCCCGCCAGGCTCCGGCTCCGCTGTCATCGCCGGTGCCATCCCGCCCCCGCAGCCCCTTTGATTGCGGGAGCCGAGGGGAGGGCTGGTGGAGGTGATGTCTGCCGAGTCCACCTCCCCCGCCGCTCCCGCTCCCCAAGGGCCCTCTGCGCTGGCTCCCTGCGGTGCAGACCTGTGGAGCCCCGAGATCAAAGCGGGGCTGGGGCAGGAATGCGGGGAGCTGCCTCCCTCCTGCGCTGGGGGCCGTCGCCAGCCCCGGCACAAGGCTTCTCTCTCCCAGTAACTCGAGACTCCCCATCCCTGGGGGCGGCTGCAGCCCTGACAGGTGACAGGGGGCTGCTCTGCGCCTCCCCGACAAGTCTGAGTCTGCAGCGGGAGCCTTTCTGCGGGACGGGAGACGTCTGCGGTTGCCAGGGGATGTGCCCCAGAGTGCTGGGCTGCCGCAGCGCCTACCTGCCTGGATTAACCCTTCCAGAGCCCGGCCGGCGCTGCTGCGAGGTCCCAGGGCAGGTGGAGCTGGAGCCGAGATCCCTCCCGGGGAGGGGGTTCAGGCCCCCTCTCAGGCTGCCCGGGGAGGCTGTGGCTGCTCCATCCCCCCTGGCAGTGTCCGAGGGCTGGTCGGATGGGGCTGGGGAGAGTTGTCGCTGCCCCTGGCAGGGGGTTGGGGCTGGGTGGACTCTGAGGTCCCTTCCAACCCACCCCAGCCTGGGGTTCTGCACTTCACACCCTCTCTCTGTTATCTGATTGTGAAGAGGTTTCTTCTCCCTGGCACTTGCCCATCACACAGCTCCCGCCAGCCCCAGCATCTCGATTTAGATTAGATGGCAGGGAGAAGCTCTTGGATGTCAGGTGGAGGATCCCTGGCACAGGCTGCCCAGAGAGCTGGTAGAAGCTCCATCCCTGGAGCCATTCAAGGTCTTGACAGGGCTCCTTCCTGTCAGGAGCCCTTGATGAGACTCCATCCCATCAGGAGCCCTTGACAGGTCTCCATCCCCTCAGGAGCCTGCGGCTGGGACCTCACTGGAACATGAACTGATGCCACTCGGGCTGAACTGGGGCCCTGGTGCAATCCACAGCAGCAGAAGTCACCTGCTGACAGAGCTCCTGGCCTCGAGGGTTGCTCCAAACCAGGGCCTTTTGCTGCAGAGAGCCCTGAGCCGGTGAGGAGCTGGTGCCTGGAGCAGGGCTGCTTCTGTCGCTGAGGCAGATCCAGCCTCCTGGTTCCTTCAGCGGAGGTTCTCCCAGCGCCAGCCCCGCTCTGGGCAGGGACCAGCGAGGGAGCAGAGCTGGGGTCCTACGGCTCCAGAGCCTCAGGCAGGCTCTTTGCGCCCTGCTCCTGGCAGCGAGGGCTGGGAGCTGCCAGCAGCCCTGATAACAGACTTTGCTCAGAGGGGTGTTCGCTGCCGGAGCCGAAGGGAAGCGGCAGAGGATGGGGAGGAGGTAGAGGCTCTGCCGCTGCCGCGCCCCGAGGAGCCGAGGCCCTGGCCAGGACAGGCTTTGCCGCGGAGCCAGCCCGATGTTTGCGGCGACCGTGCCGGCGCTGGGGCGTCTGCCGGGGCTGCCGGAGTCCTGCCGGTGCCCTGGGACCTGCCCTGAGCTGCGTCGGGGCAGCCGCCTCTCCCTGGGGCCCCTGCACCAGGAGCTTGCGGGACGGGGGGCATCTCCCACGAGGGGCACAGAGCCCTTGGGGCTAGGGCTGAGCTACAGCCGGTCGCAGTCTCCATCTGAAGGACTCGCTGAGCCTTGCCGAGGCTCCGAGCCGCCCAGCCTCCGCTCCGTGCCGCCGCGGGGAAGCCGAGGCCGGGCGGCGCTGCAGGGCTGGTGCTGCGGTGGAGCGGGGAGCGCAGGCGAGGGCTCCTGCCCGCCGGGGCTGCGCTGCAGCCACAACCCATCTCCGTGCCCGAAGCCCTTTTCAGTTCAAAGTGCTCCACACACTCTCGAGGTCTTTGAACTCCTCCTCATCCTGGCTGGAATGAAAGAGGAGGCAGGGAAGGAAACACCTTCCTAAACTTAGCCCCCAGCCAGCGAAGCGTTGGGAGCTGCCTGGCTGGGGCCTGGGGAGCAGGAATTTGGGCTGAGGTTTCAGCAAATCCTGCCCTCTCTGGTTGGGAAGCTGCTGCTTGGGGCTGCAGGGGCCAGGAGCCACTTCTGCAGAGCTGCTCCGCAAGAGCTGTTCCCTCCTACTCCATCACAGCTCCTCCAGTGCCTGGGACCAGCCCCTCTCCCCAGAGCGGGGTTTCCCTGGTGTCCCCTCAGAAACAGGGCAGATCACACAGTCCCAGAGCAACGGGTGCTGGAAGAGACCTTGAAAGATCAGCCATTCCCATCCCCCTGCCACAGCAGGATCCCCCAGATCCAGTCACACAGGAACGTGTCCAGGAGGTTTTGAAACATCTCCAGAGAAGGAGACTCCACAACCCCCCTGGGCAGCCCCTGCCAGGGCTCCATCACCCTCACTGGGAAGAAGGTCCTTCTCACATGGATGTGGAACCTCCTCTGCTCCAGCTCACACCCTCTGTCCCTTGTCCCATCCCTGAGCAGAGCCTGGCTCCATCCTCCTGACACCCACCCTTCCCATATTGATCAACATCCATGGGGTCACCCCTCAGGCTCCCAATTTCCCTACTCAAGAGCCCCATCTCCCTCAGCCTTTCCTCAGCAGGGAGATGCTCCCCTCCCTCCATCATCCCTGTGGCTCTGCCTGCAAACAGCTCGAAAGATGAATCTCCAAAGCAAAAGTGGGGCAGGACGACCCCTAAGTTGAAGTCAGGCTGGGCAGCGGCTCGGGCAACCCTGCCCTTCTCACTGAGAGCCTTCCCATGGGCTGCCCCAGCACTTCCAGAGCTCCTGAATCCTCAACTTCAGAGCCAGGGGGAAGGGGCTGGAGCTGATGGGGAAAGGGCTGAAGCCGGTGGAAAAAGCTGATCCTGCGGTATTTCCTGCTGGGACTGGAAACCAGCCTCGAGGGAGCTGATCAGGAGATTCACAGCCCAGGAAAATGCAGCAGGCACAGAGCTCAGACTGGATGCTGGGGAGCTCAGACTGGGAGTGTGGAGCTCAGACTGGGAGCTGGGGACCTCAGGCTGGGAGTGTGGACCTCAAACTGGGGAGATCCTTCAGGCTCCAGTGGCAATTGAGCTGCCTCCCTGCACAGCCGCCTGCCTGGAGCTCTTGGAGACCCCAACTAGGAGCCAGGGCTGAAGCAAAAGGGATCTCAGTGTCTCAATGTCCTTCCAGGGAGCTGCTGGGGAGAGCCCAGCACAGAGCCCCAAGGGTGATGGAGGGGGGGGGAGCATCTCCCTGCTGCAGAAAGGCCGAGGGAGCTGGGGCTCTGGATCTGGGAGAAGAGGGCCTGAGGTCCCTCGAGGTCTCTCGAGGTCCCATCCAACCCCAGCATGCTGCGGTTCAGGTAAGGACTCGGTGCCCTTGTGCCACCCTGATGCAGTCTGGGTGCTGCCCTGAGCCTCTCCCTGGCCCTCAGCCCCGTCCCAGCAAAGCTGGAGGCGCCCCAGGGCTGTGGGACACCGGCAGAGCACCCCTGCTGCCGGTGGTGAGAGGGCGGCCGTGTGGGGTCACCAGAGGGGAACTGGGGCAGTGCTGGGGAGGCACCGAGCACCCGCGGAGCAGCTCCTGGCCAGGTCACAGGGTCCTGGCCAGGCCCTGACCCTCGGTGGCACCTTAGCAGCTCCCAGTCCCTTCCTGCCATCGGTGGGTTTAGGCTCCTTGAGCACAGGTCTGTACGTGCCAGACCCCCACAGCCAGTGTTTCACCCCCCTGGCCGCTGCCTCCTGCCTCAGGGAAGGGTCCTCCCCACGCAGCAGGTTCTGGGGTGCAGGGGCAGCCTCTCTTCCCCGGCCCCAGTGCCGAGTTCCCCATCACCACGAGATGTCTCTGCTCAGCTGTGCGGAGCCAGCAGAGGGGTGGGGAGGGGAGCCCCAGCCGGAGGAGGGAGATCCTGCTGGGTTTCGAAGGAGTGAAGGGAGAAAATCCCTGCTACACCCCGAACACCTCTGGCCGTCCCCTCTCCTGAGCCCTGCTGAGCTCCGTGGGGGCTGCACCCTCCTCCCCAGGGCTCTGCATCCCACTGGCACCACTGCCGGAGCCTCCCAGAGCTAGAGGTCTCCTTCCTGGAGCAACTGGGGGATGGCAGATCTCAGGGTGCCTCTGCATCCCCCCATCATCTGGGAGGTGCCAGGAGGTGCTGCCTGGACCCAGTGGTTCCTTGGGGAGGAGGAGCCCTCTGCTCACCCTGCCGGAGCGCCAGAACCCCCAGTCCCTGCCCCACCTTGAGGTGATGCAGCAGCTGCCGGGGACATGGGGACCCACCTGTGCAGGTCTGAGGTGCCAGCAGCAGAAGCCAGGGGAGGGCAAGCAGAGGCTGTGGATGGCCACGAGCCTCCCCCACAGACATCACCAGGGTATGAGGGTTTGGTCCCCACTTTGCCGGCAGGAGAAGCACCTGGCCAACCCTTCTCAGCAGCACCTGGCTTGTTCTGTTTGTCAGCACCTAGGACCCTGGAGTCACCCAGGGGGGAGGGACTGGTAGGGCCTGGTCACCCGCTGGCTCCTGCGGTGGGGGGATGGCAGAGGGAGGTGATGGGTGGCTGACGGGAGGTGCAGGGGGTCTGCAGCCCAGCTCGGAGCCAGTTCATTGGGTCCCTGGGGAAAAGGGAGAGCAGCATCCTGGTGTCTGGCACAGGGCTGGTGGTCCACCCCGTGGTCCCCTCTCTGTGTGAGCGGGGAGCCTGGGGGCACTTTGGCAGCCCCAGCATCCTCCTGCTTGCTCCTGAGGGGAGCAGGGAGGTGCTGGAGCAGAGCAGCCACCACCCTGCCTCGGCCACTGCTGCTGGGGTGGACAGGAGATGGTGCTGTGGGTCTTTCCTGGGGCTACCCCTGGGGCTCTCACAGGTTGCCCTGTGGCCGGTCTCTAGCTCTCAGCAGTTTGGGATTTACTCCTCATCCCAAACTGGCCAGAAATGATCCAGCAGTTCCCTACTCTGGGGTCCAGTGGCCCCCACCCCATTCTCTTCTGCTTCCTTGAACATCCTGTGATCGAAAGCCCTAAGAGAGGAGGGTCTGCACCTCTGCCCAGAGCCCAGAGCTGTCCTGCTGCTAGGAGTGAGCAGTGCCTGGAGATGGGGAGGGGGACCCTGACCCTCCCAATCTGCACCCAGCACAGAGGGCACCGTGAGCCCCTTGGTGGTCAGAACCACCACAGAGTCTGGCTGGAGGGCATTTGAGGCAGGGGGATGGGATGTGGCCAGGACCAGGCCCCCGGCACCTGGCCGAGCTCTGATACAGCATTGCTCATGGGCAGTGAGTGGTCCCTTCTCCAGCTGGGAAGCCAAGGGGTCGCAGAGGCTGAGGCGACAGGGCCACAGCAGCAGCTGTAACCAGCCAGCGGCAGGGTCACGACGGCTGGTCCCTGCTCTGTACCTCAGTTTCCCCACCTGCGAGTTGTTGTGGCCTCCACATGTAGCGGGAAGTCTGCTGGGTGGAGGCTGCAGACCCACACGAGCTCAGGGTTGTTGTTACTGTGCACCAGTGCCAGTTGGCCTCTGCCAGCAGAGACAGTGCCAACAGCCAGCCGGTGCCAGCCGCTGGCACGTAGGGACCTGGTGAAAGCTCAGAGCCCCTTTGGGAAATGAACCTCCCAGACTCTGAGACGAGATAAGGGGATGAGAACAGAGGGTGCAGCTCCGGCTGCGTCTGCAGCGGTGTTTTCGTTCCGGCTCGGCAGAGCGACCATGGTGGGGAGAACCTTGACAGGTGGCCTTGGTGGGGTGGAGGAGGCTGTCGGAGCGAGGAGCTGAGGGCTCCCTGAGCCGGGCAAGAGGAGCTGAGGGCTCCCTGAGCCGGGGAACCGCAGCAAACAGCTCATGGGGGAGAGGAGCCAGGGAAACCTCTGTGGTGGCTGCACATCAGAGCCGTCCTGAGCACCTCCAGCCCTAACTGTGGGTTGGAGGAGCTGTGCAGTCCCTGCCTTCGAAGAGCACGGGAGCTGCACCAGGGGTGCCCAGGGCAGTCTGGGCTTGGATCAGCTGCAGAGATTCCGATCCGTGATAGGGTGAAGCCGGGGTGATTTACACCCCCTGCATTTCCTTCCTCGTGGGGATGAAGACAAGCCGCAGGAGCCCTCCTCTTCCCAGGACATTCCTGGGTGAGCTCATCCTGCTCTGCTCTGCTCTGCCTGCTGCCGGCACCGGCGGAGCCGAGGCTGCAGCCCTGCACGGGAACCCGGCTTCGCGGTGCCGGGCCACCAGCTCCCGGCGGGCAGGAGGGTTGCCCGAGTGTCCCACCGGACCCAGTCCCGGCTTCAGTGAGCCTCGGACAGGGCTCTGGGTTGCAGAGGAGCCCTGCTACTCCCCTCTTCTGCCCCAACGAGGGATTCAGCACCACGAGGTCCTGACAGACTGGCCGCCCGGGGATGGAGCCGGAGGCAGCAGAGGCTGGAGGGCGAAACCCGCCGTCACCCTGGAGCCTTTCAAAGTGGGGGTGATGGGGACCACAGCGTCTCCTTTGTTTGGGGAGCCCCGCGGGGCCGGGCGCTGCCGGCGTGTCGGTGCAGAGCTCAGCTCAGCGGGACTGGGAGCGGGCCGTGAGCCCCCGGGCTCTCTCCTCGCGTCAGTAACACGGCAGCAGGGCTGAGATCAAGGGCAGCCCAGAGCTCCAGGGGGACCGCAGCACACTGGGCTCGTCAGGAGGCACCGGAGCCCCGCAGGAGATGAGACGGAGGGTCCTAAAGCCTCACTGAGCCCCGGGGATCCCTCTGTCTCGCTCAAGCCTGGGTGTCAGCACCCTGGTGCTGGGTCTCCATCCACACGGAGGGTCCCTCTGTCTCCTCTGGGGGTGACAGGGGGAATCTGCCAGCGAAGAGGCTTCAGTCTAGAGACAGGCACCTGCCTGGTGCCCGCCTGGCGGGGGAAGCAGCTCAGCCACAGTGAGGGCATTTCTGAGGGCACAGCACCTCTGCAAGAGCCGACGGGAGCAATCGGGAGAGCAGCTGCCTCTCTGGGAGCCCAGCAAACAGCCCGATGGCTCCAAAGCTCCACCTGACTCACGGAGTCGGTTTCTCCTTCTAACGGAAACACCCTGGCAGAACCCCAGAGGTTGGCAAAGCACCCTCCGGGGCCAGGCAGGAGCCAGAGCGGCTCCCGGAGGCGGCAGCGGGCTGGCAGGGAGGGGGTTACTGGCCCTTGATTTCTCGGATTGGTGAGGATTTGCTTTCAAGTCTGTTGGTGAAGGCATCGCGGGTCTTCCCCTGAGCCCCGGCGCAGGCGGCACCGCCGGGAGACGCCGGCTGCCGAGGCAATTATGTGGGGGGAGCGTGTGGGGCCGGGTGGGGCTCGGTGGGGCTCTGCGGTTGTGGGGAGCCTGAGCAGGGTGAGGCTGAGCCCAGCAGAGCAAGGGAGCCGCCAGAGCTAAATCCTGCTGCTGAGGCTTGAGGAGGGACTACTCCTCCCTGAGTCTGGGTCCATCTGTGTATGCAGCAGAGAGATGGGCAAAGGGCTCTGCTGGTCTGGGGCTCTGCTGGTCCAGAGCTTTGCTGGTCCAGGACTCTGCTGGTCCAGGGCTCTGCTGGTCCAGAGCTCCGCTGGTCCAGGGCTCTTCCGGTCCAGGGCTCTGCTGGTCCAGAGCTGTGCTGGTCCAGGGCTGTGCTGGTCCAGGGCTCTACTCGATGCCCTGTGGCAGCTCAGTTCTGAGGGCTGGGGAGTGGGATCAGAGCTGGGCTCAGCTCGGGTGCCCCAGGTGCCCTCCTCAGGCCCATCAACGCCCCACTTCTCCACACACCCAGCTCTCCGTGGTGGCTCCCCCAAGGCTCCCAGCCCACCAGACACGAAGGTGCTGCCATCCCAGAGCCAGAGCAGTGGGTCATAGGGGCAGCAGGAGAGGACCAGCAGCACCAGGAGCCTCCCTGCTGCCGCCCGCGTGGCCCAGAGCTCGCATGTTCCCCTCCAGACCCTTTGCATCACCCATCCTGCTCCCTCCTGCATCCCGTGGGTCATCCCGGCTGGGTGTGGAGGTGCCACCCGAGGGAGGAGCTCATACACCCCGTGTCCCGCTTCTCCCTCACACCCTCGTTCCATCTTTCCCAACCCTCGGAGCCGGCTGCTCTGTGCAGCCTCCTCGCACAAACACCCGACCCGGCTCCGGCGGCGGCAGCCCCGACCTGTTCTTCCATCCCACAGCGCTCTGGCACCTTCCGGACGTAGGAGCAGTCTGGCCCCAGGCCTTCCCACTTCACAGGGCACCTCGTGCCCTGGAATGCGGCTCGTCTGGCTCTGGCCTCGCTCCGCGGAGCCAGCCGGAGCCCAGGGCTCCTTCGCCCCTGCCGCAGCCCACCCAGGTCGACCGCGGCTCCAGCAGGGTGCTGGGGGAGCTCAGAGCAGGAGGCAGAGGTGCTGAGACCCCAGCTGGTGTCTGGGGGACCCTGGCCACCTCTCCTTGTGCGAGATGGGGCTCAGCGGTGGTTCGCTGGGTCTCCAGGTGCTGACAGAGCACCTGCAGCCCCTGCTGGAGCCCTGGGGTGGGCAGAGCTGTGCAAAACCAGCCCCGCTGGGGCTAGGGTGCTGCTCCTGCTCCGCGGCTGGGCTGCTCTGCACTCAGGAGAGAGGTCGTTCTGGTGTGACGGTGGCACCAGCACCCTGTGGGGCAGCCTGGCCTCGCAGCCAAGTGCCCCAGAGAAGTCCCTGGTGCTGATGCAAGGGCAGCCCGTGGAAACTCACGGGGACTCTTCATCCCACTGGAATGAGGAGCAGCAGCGTGTCGGCTCCCTGGGGCCAGGGCGGGCACCGGGAGCTGCCGGACGCCTGTGAGGTGCTGGTACAGTGGGGTGAAGGGTTGCTGGGGGCCAGTGGCACTGCTGGGGCTGGGAAGGGACAAGGACTGACCCTGACAAGGCTCAGCCTCAGGTTTGGGTGACATTAAAGCCCCGGTGCTGAAGGGGCTGAAGGACCCCTGGGGTTTGGGGACAATCCTGTAGGGAGCCAGAGTGAGGAACAGCCCGGCCCAGCCCTCCCACAGCATTTCCAGTCCACAGGCAGAGAACTAGGGGCAGAGAACAGCTAAAGGAGGGGAACCAGCCCTGCAGGGGCTGGGCTGGGAGAGCAGGAGCTGAGACAAGTGCTGGGTTCGACGCTGGGTGCCACCTGAGCCAGTGCCCTTGCAGCAGGGAGCAGGGAGGGTGAACGACAGGAGCCAGGAGGGGGCCAGGCTGGGTGTCAGAGCACTGGTTCTAACCTTGGGAGTGGGGAGCAGCCCCCTCGGCCGCAGAACCCACTGCTCAGGGGTCTTCTCCGTCACTGGGCTCTCGCCGAGTCCGTAGCACAGGGTTGGCTTTGATGGCTCTGCCCGTGGGTCCTGGTCCCCTGTGCTGGGGAGCTGCTGCCAGTCAGTGGCTCAAACCAGTGCCAGGCTGCTGCTCCGGTCTGCAGGAGACCACGAGGGCACTCCGAGGGCTGGAGTCCCCCTCTGCTCTGGGGACTGGCTGAGGGAGCCTGGAGAGGAGAAGGCTCTGGAGGGACCTTACAGCCACCTTCCAACCCCTGTGGAGGGCTCTCAGAGGGCTGGGGATGGCTGCTCCTGTGGGCAGGGAGCCACAGGATGAGGGGTCCTGGTGTGAGGCTGCACAGGAGGAGAAAGGTCTGGGACCTGAGGGTGGGGGATCCCTGGAGCAGGCTGCCCACAGAGGGGTGGAGGTCCCATCCCTGGAGCCATCCCAGGTCAGGCTGGCTGGGGGGCTCTGGGCACCCTGGGCTGTGGAGTGCTGGTCCTGCTGGGTGCAGGCTTGGGCTGGGTGCCCTTTGGGGGTCTCTCCCAATCCAGCCCACTTTGCGATTCCATGGTTTTTGTCTTCCCACCGGGGTGCAGGGAGCCCGTGGAGGGTGAGGGCTGAGCTCTGGACCCCAGACTCCTGCGGTCAGCTGCAGGGACTGGTCAGAGGGTGACAGGAGCCAGACTCGTTCTCCTCTCTCCTCTCCCCCGCCCTTAACCACCGGCCACAACCTCAGCAGCAGGAGCAGCCAGCCCAAGCTCCGGGCTGATACTCATCTTCTCTCCTAATTACTCAGCAGCCCACAAATCCGGCCTCAGCCGAGCTCCTGAGAAGAAGATTCCCTGGGCTACCTCTTCTCACCCTTCCCCAGTCCTCGCTTCGGTTGGCAGACTTGGAGCTGCTGGAACACCATCCCCTGCCACTGGCCTCGCCGCATCTCCACTGGCCGCACAGGGACTGGGGCCAGCGACATCAGCCCGGCCCCAAGAGCAGAGCTCTCCAGGAGGAGGACAGGGGCTGCAGCCCAGCCCAACCATCCCAAGGGCTCTGGGCGCCCTGGAACTGGGCAGAGCGGGTTAAGCGTGGCCTCGGTCCTAGCCCAGATCAAACCTCTCGATCGATCGGTTTTGCCGGTGAACTCGAGCTGCCCGGGGACACCGGGGAGGGCTGCTCTGCCTTCGCTTCATGAAACCACATGAAGCCTGCTCGCTGGGAGCTCACCCAGCTTTCATGTGGGCTGGGTTTAATTTACTCGGAGGGTGAGTCGAAGGCGATTAAGTTAAACCCATTTCGGTTCAGAAATCATCTGAATCGTGGGTTTAACGGGCTCCAACCGGTTGACTTCACAGCCAGTTAATTGAAGTTAATTCTGCGCAGCAGCTCCACGTCGAGGAGCCTGCTAGGGAGAGAGGAACCGCGGAGACGCAGTCGGGGTGTCGGGGCATCACCTGCACTGGCTGCGGGACCTGCCCGCAAGAGCCGTGGGGCTGAGCCGGCTGTGGAGGGCTCTGCTCCACACCACGAGCCAGCTGCTCCGCTCGGAGCCCACTGCAGCCCCCGGGCCAGCGCCGGTCCCGCGAGCGGCAGCCGCGTGGAGCCCGGCCAGGCTGCTGCTCTGCTGGGCTGGGGGTGTCCCCCCAAGATCAGAGGGTGTTTAAGGAAACGATCGTGACGTGGAGCAGCCCTGCAGGAACACGCTGGCAGCAGCTCTGGGGAGGCTGCATCGCCCAGTTTGAGGTTTGGGGGTGGTTTCGGGTTGTTTCTCCTTTTGTCCCTGAATCCAGAGGGCTCCTCCCTCTCGGGGTTCGCCGGCGGCCGCCGCTCGGCCCCGGGTGCCGGCTGCATTCTTTCCCTCTGAGGGCCGCCCGAGCTGGCCACAGCCTGGGGACGCAGTGGCCCCGCTGCCCCTGCAGCAGCTCCAGTGGCTCCCCTAACCTCTCCTGCAGCCGGAGGTCCTCACGGATCGGGGTCACGGGGTGGAGGGTGCAGGGCAGGGACCAGAGCTGGGATCCAGGGCTGTGAAAGTAGAGATCCCCGGGGTCTGACCCTGCGCCTGCTGGGCTAATCACCCCGTGGGCTTCAGAAGATGCTGAGATGGCCACTGTAAGGATTCATTAACGTCTGTTAATTGACGTCTGATTAGTTTTTTGGGACTGGAAAGCCCCAGGTAACCGTTAAGGACCATTATCACCTCATTTACCCCAGGGTTGTTATCACTGAGGGCCATTTCTCAGCCCTCCAGGAGCTTTACCACTGACCCAGGATCAACATCCTCCTGGCTCTCCTGGTCCCAGATGGATAGAAGCTCCCAAGGCAGGAAAACTGAGGCTGGACGCTCCCCTCATTCCTGGGAAGAAGCTCTTAGGGCCCTGTTTCGATCGGGTTCTAAGCACCGAGGAGGTGACAACCCAACGTGGTTCCTGCCCTGCTGGTGAGAGGTGAAGGTGAGAGGTGAAGCAGGACCAGGTCCAGGAGGAGCAGAGCTCCTGTTTCTCAGGTTTTAAAGGAAGAGGCTCGGGAGTTACCGGGATTTGCATGAGCCCATGAGTAGAGCACCTGGAGGGAACCACCTTCCCTCTTGCTCACTCCCTTCCCTCCCCTCCCCTCCCCGGCCAATTTGCTTTCGCAGCCAGGTCACCCGCACCGGCAGCAGGGAGCCCGGGATTCCTGCTTGTTTGGCTCCACCGCAGCAGCCCTGTTGGGCAAGGACATCCCAGAGGGAGAGGAGTCACCAGGGAGGGTTCTCGTCCTTGTGGGGCCGAGCAGGATGCAGGGACGCAGCAGCATCCTCCTCCCTGGCAGGCGAAGGGATTCACCCCGCCCTCGGTGGGCACCCCCGTTGCCCAACCTCCGCAGGCTGGGCCGGGGCTCGAGAGCCGCCTTACTCCTGCCCAGAGATCCCAGCAGCGACTGGAGCCGGGCCGGGAGCGCTGCTGTGGAGCAGAGGGCAGGGCTGGGGTTTCATTCGCGCTCCGCAGGGACCAGCGTCCCGGTCGCAGCCCTTGGGTTGATTCCTCTCCTCACCCGGGCGCCTGGACCGTCCGGGCAGGAGCAACCTTCATCTCCCGAGCTGCCGCCCCTCGCTGCAGCCCCAGATGGAGACGGACTGACGACAACTGACGTCCCCAGGAGCGATGTGCAGCCGCACTGGTGTTTGCTGAGCTCTGTCGGACACCGGCTAATTAATTAATGGCTAACTAATTAATGGCAAATTTGCAGTCAGGGCGATTAAAGGCAGCCCTGACTGAGCAGAAGCAGGTGGGGGCGTCTGGAGCCATCGCAGTGGGGAAAGGGGTTGGCAGCTGCTCCTTCAGGAGTGGGAGCTCTGAGGACACTCTCAACCCTTTGGGCCACAGGACTGGGTGCAGCTGGTGCTCCTGCCCCCCTCACCTCACCTCTCTGGTGTAGTTGCATCACTTCTCCTCCCTCCCCTAAGGGAGAGTCGATGAAAACACTTGGGGTTGGTTTTGTTTGAGCTTTTCCTTCTCTGAAAGGCAGCCTGAGCCCTTCACTCGGTGCAAAAGCTGACGGGGTGTCTGTGGGGGTTTCCTCGGCCACCCTCCTCCTCCTCCTCACCCCAGCTGACAGGGACAAGCGAGGCCCGTGCTGGCAGCTCCAGCCCCCCCGACGGCAGCGGCTCAGAGCCGGCCAACGGCTATTTATGACCCGTGTTAGGTCATAAATAATATGACCCGACCGGAGTGGGGCCGCGGGGGTGCTCAGAGGGTGCAGAGCCTCTGCCCTGGGGAGAGGCTGGGGGAGCAGAGGCTCCTCTGCCCTGGCGACAGGCTGGGGGAGCTGGGGCTGCTCAGCCCGGAGAGGACCAGGTGCCAGGGGGACCCTATAGCAGCTCCCAGTCCCTGCAGGGGCTCCAGGAGAGCTGCAGAGGGGGGGATCCACCCCAGCGCGCCTCTTCCCTCTCCCTGGGAACATCCTGGGGGACCAACCGTGGGGCCAGAAGCCTCAGCAGCAGCTGCGCGGTTGTGTAACCCTCCCGTAAAACACGTTGGCTGGCTCCTCCCTTCACCCACCCCACCAGCCCTCCTGCTCCTCGTCCTCACCGCTGCAGCCGCATCTGGAGTCAGTCATGCGCCGGCTCCGGGGCTTCGCCGGAGGCTGCACAGGAGCAGGAAAATAGGGTCCAGTGTGGGCTGTGGGAATGGCCCACGGGAACCTCCACGGAGGACGGCTCTGGGGCACCAGTACGGCCCGCTGGGCTGGAGGGCTGCCCTGGCAGCTGCTGCTCTGAGCTGTGCCCCCGGATAGAGCCGGCTGCGATGATCTGGGACCCGAGAAGCTCCCCGCAAGCAGCGGTGGCTGCTGCAGGGCTCCTCTGACCTTTCGCTCAGTCGTTGGAACAGGCTGCCCGGGTTTGGGGGCAGTTGCCGCCCCCGGAGGGGTTCAAACCCCAGTAGCTGTGGTCCTGGAGAGCTGGGTTTAGTGGGGTTGGGGTGATGGTTGGACTGGATGAGCTGGGAGACCTCCTCCAGCCTCAGAGATCCTGTGCAGAACTGTGAGGCTCCAGCCCTGTGCACCCCTGAGTGAGGATCCAATGTGATGGAGACTGGGAAGGTACCTGGCAGGAGCAGCCCCATCTGGGTGACACCAAACCCAGGAGCAGAACCCTGTGGGAGCAGAGCTGGGACCATCCCCAGCTCCTGAGCCAGAGCCCAGCTCCTTCTCCCAGTCAGGTTTCAGCCCAGAAGCACCTGAGCCTCACCCTGATGGTCCAAGCTGAGCTGACTCAGGACCTTGTAGGATCATCTCTGCCATGGAGCAGGTGCCCAGCACATCCTGCTCTGTGGGCTGCCAAGCTGGGAAGTGTGGCAAAGCCAGGGCTTGGAGCCAAGGAACCTTCCTGGGTTGTGAGACAGCCGGAGCTCTGCAGCCCTAATGGAAAGGAGCCTTTCCATGAGCGACGATGAATTTGGAGCCAAACCTCTGATTCTGGAGCTTTTTCCCAGCTTTTTCAGGTGTTTGCTGATGGTTTTGGATTTCAGCTCCACTTTCAGCCTGATTCACTTGGCTGGAGACAGACACCTCCGGCTGCCTCGCACTGGGGTCACCCAGTCACCTGCCCTGGGTCGCCCGGACAGGAGCAGCACCCACCTGCTTTGCAGTGCCTGGCACCGAACATTTACTGGTGGAAGTGGGGCTCCCGGGAGTGCTGGGACCTCTCTCGAGGTGACTGAGGGCAAGCAGTGGTCCGGGAGCTGCTGCTGCACAGCAGAGGAAAGGCTGAGTCACCCCAGGGGCAGGTTGTTGCTGCTCAGCAGCCAGGAGCCGCGTGGGGAACCTGCCTGGCACCGGCTCACAACACGTGAGCTCGCAGCCTCATGCGACTCCACGCCGTGCGGAGCTGCCGGCTCGCTTCTCCCCGCGTCCCAAAGGGAAAAGCGGCCGACCCCGAGGCTCCCTCTCTGGTGCCGGGCTGGGCTCCGTGCGCCCCTGCTCTGGGTCAGGGTGCTGGTCTGGAGACCTCCTGCACCTCCTCGGGCTGAGGCGGGCGCCGGAGTCGTCAGCACCGCTCCTCGTGGCGGAGCCGAGGTTCTACCCTGCAAACCCGAGCTGCTGCTGCAGCAGCTTCTGCTCCATCGCAGCCCCCTGTGCGGCAGGGGAAGAGGACGGGGCAGGGAGGCAGGACTGATGTAATTACCTGCAGGAACCTCTCTGGACAGAGAAACCGGAGCGCAGCCAAGGTTTCTGCAAGCTGGGCAAACGTCCCGGCCGGAGAGGGCTTTCTTGCAACTCCACTCTTCCAGGCGGTGCCTCCCTTGGCTGCGGCCCCGGCAGCGCCCGGCCAGGATGTCTGGAGGCTGTTCCAGGGCAGGACTGCTGCCTCTCTGTTCTCTTGTGAAACGCGCCCGCCGCGCAACCTGCCGACGCTGCAGCCCGCCGAGTCAGGCGTCGCGCTCGTCCCGGGGCCGCACACTCAGCGGCCTCCCGGCAGAGCCGCGGCTCTGGGGCCCGGGCCGCGGACTCAGAGGCACAGACGGCCCCCTCCAGCCCTGGCAATCCACGGGAGCTCCCACAAGTGACCGTTTAGTGGCCCCTGCCGCCCGGCCCCTGCCGCCCGGCCCCTGCAGCCGCGGGTGGTGTCGAGCCCCTGGCACCAGGTCCTTCGGATGCTCGTCTCCCGCAGAGCCAGGTTAGGTCGATCTCTGCTCCTTCTCCAGCTCCGTCGGCGCTGAGGGGCTGCTGCATCTGCCCCAAGATGCTCCCCGCTCCCTGGGGGTTTCCCCTGTGCTTTGCAGGCCCCCTCGGGCAGGGATGGGGCTTCCAACAGGACCCTGCCCCGGAGTTCTCAGCTGCTGAGGATCCCAGTGCCACAGAAGCAGCCCTCCTGTGAGACAGGTGGAAGCCACTCTGGAGCCAAGGAGTTGGGAAGAAGGAGAGGAAAGACCCTCTGGTGGGTCTGGATGTCTCTTGAGTGTCCAGATCTGGGCTTCCTAGAGGACAGGCTGGGCTCGGAGCCCCTCGGCTTGCTCCGTGTTGATGACCGGGATAGGAGAACCTGTTATGTAGAGCTGCTCCAGCACTCACAGAGGGAAACAGACGCCCTCTGCGCCTTAACACCCCTGTTGGGGACAGGGATGGTGGCACCGAGGGCACCCTCAGCACGTCTGACAGTGGTGCCAGGCTGGGGGGGGGGGCCAGGATGCTGGACCCAGCGGCTGGGCAGTTAACAAGGGAGTTCGAGCAACAAGAGTCCGGCAGAGAGAGACCTCTCGGTGCCTCAGAGCAGCCAGGAGCCGCGGGGGCCATCCCCAGCGAGCTGGGCTGCGGTTCCTGCGCCCCCGGCATCAAAAGACGCTCCGAAACTCTACCTTCCTGGCCACGTCTCCTCTTCCCAGGGAGAGATGACCCAGGTGACCTCTGATTGAAGGTCCTGACAGTCCAGAAGGCAGGGAGGGGGGTAATTAGGGCCACAAGGTCTGATCACAGGAGAGAGGTGCAGGCAAGGTGGGGCCGAACAAAGGTCCTGTTCAGTAATGGGTGTGACAGTGAGATGCTCCGAGGGGCTGCCGAGGGGGCCGAAGTGGGGCTGAAAGGAGGGTTGAGGAGCTAGTTCTGATCAGAGGGCGCAGGAAGCCGGCCCTTGTCTCCCCGAAGCCATTCAGGCTGCAGCTGTGGCATAATCTCCTGGCTGGGGCAGACGGGTGCTCTGGGTGCCAGCTGGGTGTCCGGGGCTGCGGGACACCCCCAGCTGCGCTGCGGGCACTCTGCCCTGCGAGTCATCACCTCTCTGAGCCCAGGGGGACTGGTCTGTGGTGTCTTACAGATGGGGACAGAGCCTCTCCCTGCCTGGCCCAGGCTCCCCCCAGCACAGATGGGAAATTCACAGACCAGCAGGGATTGGGAGGGACCTTGAATGGTCATCCAGCCCGACCGCTGCCGCAGCAGGATCCCCAAGACCCATTCAACCCACACTGCTCACGGCTAGACGTTGGAAAACCTGTCAGTCCTTCCTCTCCCCTCCTAAGGACAAGATCTTGTACCATTCCTCATCTTGTGGGTAAGTTGTCAGTTTAGCACCCTCATCCCTGGGTTCTCAGAGCACAGAACCCT
>VXBP01006264.1:0-63561 GCA_013400115.1 Rhinopomastus cyanomelas | reverse complement strand
GTCCGCAATGCACCTAAGGAACCTCCTGGACTGTGTCCTTTAGATAGTAGGCGAGAGCTCTACAGCAACTGATAAATTATTAGCCTAAGTCATTAAATGAGGTGCCTGTGTGCTTTCCGAGCTGGGTGTGTGAGAAGTACAGCTAATTTGTGTTTATGCAGGCTGCAGTTTACACAGCAATTGCAGGTAATAGTTTAGTGATGCAGGAAGAGAAGAATCCTCTATCTAAGTAAGAAGAGTCTTTATTCCTCCTGCTCAGCCTCTAGTGACTTTCCAGACGTCTCTGTATTTATTGGATGCTCTCTCTTCTTAGACTCCTTCCAAACCTGAGTTGGAGGGGAGGGTGAAAGAAATGTTTCCTACTTTTACTGAGATTTTGGACACATGGAAATACCTGAGGAATGGGATTGAAACTCTCCTATCTCTGTGTGAGTCCTTCTCATTCCCCTGTAAATCTTTCTGATTACTGCTGATGAAGATGCAGTAAGCCATTCTCTGTCTTAATCCAGTCTCTTACTGGAAGAGATCAGGAGACACCTCAGGATGCTGGTAGGTTAGCCTGCATCTGTGTGGGAAGGAGGTCTTGCAGCCAGCTCCTAAGCAGTGAGGCAGTGCAGCAGTGCTCGGATTGTCTGTCTGCCTGTGATTTCTCTGTTTCAGTTTTGCCTTCCAATGTGAACAGACTGCCATTTAGTTCTCAACTGATGAGCAAAATAAAATATTCCTCGAGCTTTCTACATTTCAGCCAGATGTACTCGATTAGTGAAAGCAATGAGCCAGGGAGAATGAAGTTATTAACAAGTAAGAAAGCAGATCCTTTGCCACACAAGCTGTCTACTTCAATACTCTTGGAGCATGTAAGCTGAGTGTTTTGCAGGCCTTTTGCTCCCTGTTAAATTACTAGGCTTGCTGGAAGTCACTGATTTTTGGTCTGAATTTCAGTGAGTTTGTATGAGGTGCATGATGAGACTTCAAATGAAGCCCAGGATGGATATTGTTGACATCCATCCATATCATCCTAGGTGATCCTGCTGTGGCAGGATCATTGGATCTAGATCATTGGACTAGATGATCTTTCGAGGTCCCCTCCAATCCCTAATGTTCTTGGATTCTGTGATTCTGTGACTTGCATATCACTAGAAGTGCTAGAAGTCTGTCTGTGCTTGATGAGAAACCCTGTACGAGATGCAGAGAAAGTGCAGTGAGAGAAGCGATGTGGAAGACAAAGCCGATTCAAGCAATTCTTTCAGCCACCCACACTACTGCAGCAAAGCTTCAGGAGGGGGGAAAGACAGGTTTTAAATCAATATGGGTTTGTTCAGACCTTGGAATAAACCCTATAGATGGTGGTATAAGGGCTGTGAAGACATTTGTGGGTCCAACAGTGATGCCCATACGCGTGCTGAGTGGACCATTTCTCTCCACTTGATTCACTGGGACTGTTTAGGCAGTAGCTCACTCCTCAGTGCAGTTATGAGTGTCATGTCATTACTTTTGGCTGCAGAGGTGGTTTTTGGCAAAAGAGCTGCTTTATGGATATCTAGGAGACAGATGGATAACTATGGTGTGCTTAGTTGCAAGTGTAGACTCCAAAGTGTGATTACTGCTGAAGTAGAGAGGAGCAGTGAGACCAGACTGTGGAATCACTTCTTACACATCCTTTGGCTGCTGGAAATGTGATCAGTCACCATAAATCCTGCTCCATATGAAGACAGTCAGTGGAGCTCATTGTGGCTTTTTGTATGCAGATGCAAGAGTAAACCCAATGGAAAGGGTAGGGCAGTCAAGTTTAACATTTAAGCCCCACTCATAAGTGACTTGAAATATTACCCTTCAGCTGTGACAGACTACCTTTCAGCAGCAAATTTGACCAGATAAGATGGACCACACAATGAAGTCATCAGCACTGAGACGCAATGGCTTGAGAAAAGGAACTGACCCTGATGTGAAAACAAATGCTTTGAGGAGTGGTTGATATTAATCACTTGGTGCTACTGGTTTGGAGTTGGTTAGTCATCTCGCATGAATAAAACTGCTGGTAAAGGACATAACATTATAGAGCCAAGGCAGTTTTATAACACAGGAAGAAAGTCTGAGTCCTACTTCAGGGACAAATGGGTTGGGGTCCATTTCGGAATTCCTCAAGCCGAGTTTGTCCCTGGGCTAACTCCTTTCAAGTCACCAGGGTTACACAAGAAATTAATTTCGCCCTTTGGCTCTGTGCAGTAGTAGATATGTGACTGGTGATCCCTCTCGCCATGGTGGATGTTTATCATTTCAGTGTGATTTCCTCAGAGGAACTCCCCAGACAATTCATTGAATTCCTGCTGTGGGCAGCCTTTGCCTTCCTTACCCACTTCCCTGTGTTTCTTAATCACTGTGTTAACAGCTGAATAACATTCTTATTTATTTTTCAAGTGACCGTGTACTATGAAAAAGACCCCCTTTTGGTTGTCACCGTTTGCTTTACAACTGTAACCTGAGTCGGGTTTCTAACATGTTGAAGCTGGGCAGGGCTAACAGGTTAACACGTCAGTGTGCCCTGCTGTGCTGTGTCTGTGGGCTCAGCTGTGTCCTGGAAACAGGGGCATGAAACCACGGTGGCTAAAATCTGATAGAAATGGTCTGTCTCATCCTCTTCTAACATCCACTAGCAGCATTTGTCCAGCCACCGACCAAACTGATTACAAATTAACCCAGAAAGTCAAGGTTTGGCTAAATCCATTAGAAGCCACTTGGCAGAGGAGGATGTGGCAGCAGGAATGGAGGGCAGAGAGCTGGTTGGAGGTGAGTGGTAGTGCTGGGCGTGGCCTTGGATGCCCTTGGTGGCTCTTCGGAGTGTCAAAAGAAAAGGCGCTTCCAGCTAACTGTGTTTTTTTGCATTTGGGGCACTGCTGAGTTGAGTGTGTTTGTCATTTCTTTCAGTGTCTATCAGGAAAGCTGACAGGAGAAAGAAGTGAAGCTGGCAAGCTAATGATAGGGCTAAGGAACTGCTGGCAGCAGGTGGTATTAGGTCTGACAAAGCAAGAGGTACTCAGGGAGCTCATCTATAAAGCTGTGGGGTCTCAAGGGAGAAACCATCTTCAGGGGTTCCAGGTGATAACCTGTATCTCCTACTTTCAGGGATGTATATCCATTTAGGTAGACACAGGCTGGAGGAGAAGGTGATAGACAGCAGCCCTGAGGAAAAGGACATGAGATGCAGGTGGAAGAGAAGCTGACCATGAGCAGACAGTGTGTGCTTGCAACCTAGAAGGTCAGTTGCATCCCGGGCTGCATCAGAAGAAGCGTGGCCAGAAGAATAAGAGAGAGGATTCTACCCCGCTGCTCCACCCTGGTGAGACCTCACCTGGAGTCCTGTGTCCAGCTCTGCAGGCCTCGGGACAGGAAGGAAGGAGACCTGGTAGAGTGGGTCAGGAGGAGGCCACAAAAATGATCAGGGAGATGGAGCCCCTCTGCTACAAGGACAGGGAGAGATTGCTGGGGTTGTTCAGCCTGGAGAAGAGAAGGCTCCACGGGCACGTGATAGTGACTTTCTAATCCCTGAAGGGGGCTACAAGAAGGCTGCAGAGCGACTGTTTACAAAGGCCTGGAGTGACAGGACGAGGGGCAGTGGTTTCACGTGAGAGAAAGGCAGATTGAAATGGGCTGTTAGGAAGAAGTTCTTGAGCGGGAGTGGGGTTAGGCACTGGAACAGGTTGCCCACGGAGGGAGTTGAAGTCCCAACCCTGGAGCTATTCAAGGTGAGGCTGGACAAGGCTCCGGGAAGCTGGATCAGGTGGAAGACAGCCCTGCTTATGCAGGTGCGTGCACTGCGCTGAGCCCTGGCTGGACTTTCTGGCTGCACCACCGCTTTGGAGTGAGCATACTCTCAGAAGCATTAGAAGAGCTTGTGTCTATCGCTGTTCACTGTGGGCCATGGCTCAGCTGTCTGTGCTGAACTCATGTTTTCAGTCATCTGAGGGGGTTTTCCATATGTTAAGAAAGTGATGTAAACTGGAAGGAGAATGCTGCTAGTGTATAGTAGTTCCACTCAAATCCTGAGAGAGATTCAAAACATGCAGAGTGTGTAATGGGCCTAATGTCTTCCTGCTGAGCGTTGCATGCAACCAGTGGGAAGGAAGTTTTCTGTTCCTCCAGATTATGAATTGGGGACAAGCATTATGGATAATTTTCCGTCTTTCTTTCTACCTCTTTTCCTTCCCTTCACCTTCTGCTTTCTGGGCTGCCCAGGGGTTGTGGAGTCGTCTTCTGTGGAGATGTTTAAAACTCACCTGGATATTTTCCTGTGTGACTTGGTCTAGGTGATCCTGCTCTGGCAGGGAGATTGGACTAGATGATATTTTGAGGTCCCTTCCAATCTCTAATGTTCTGTGATTCTGTGCTTTTGGGGGAAGTTCATAACACACTGGACAAGACGATGAGACTGACATCCCCCTGCTGGAGGAGAGGCTGGTTTTGTAGAACCAGACCTAAAGTTTGGGCTGTAAATTATCTTTAGCACAGCGTTCTGGGTAGGAGAGTAGGTTGTTGATGAGTAGGACAAAGTGGTACTTTGCTGAGCTGAAACACCCGCTGCAATGTGAGTTAAAATTTGGAGGGTGGTTTTTGTTCTCATTTCAAAATACTGTTACCTCAATATTGCCTCTCAAATTATATTTGGTTACGTTACATTTGCTCATGTCAAAGAATAGTTTGGATTACAGTGGCGGTGCTGTGCGAGGCTTCTCCTGAGAAGCCCATGTGCTTCCCCTTTGTGGAAATACCCTCTATCTCTGATTCCTCCTAGCTGCAGGTCTTCCAGAAGGCCAGCAATGAACCTTCTCAGGAAGGTGACTTCTCTAACAACAGATGAGCACAGTGACACAGGAAATTATGAGAAAGCTACACAATGAGTTATTGTCTTGGGTTGAGGGTTAAAGTCCATTCTGTAATCAAGAATGACTAGTGAAAATATTTCTCTTATTTCATTTAGGAATTTTATTTCAATCTGGTTTTCACCAGACTGTAGCGAGTAGATGGCTGACTTTGCAGTTTTGTTTTTAACTTCATGCTAGACCAGGGTACTAAAGGCCACAGCCAGTCTGCGCTTCAACACCTCCAGGGATAGGGACTCCACCACTGCCCTGGGCAGCCCATTCCAGTGTCTGAGCACCCTTTCAGTGAGGAACAACTTCCTAACATCTGTCCTAACTCTGCCCTCTCAGCTTCAGGCCCTGCCCTTTTGTCCTGTCACTAGTTACCTGGGAGAAAAGCCAGACCCCCACCTGACTACAACCTTCCTTAAGAGAGTTCTAGAGAGGGAGAAGGTCCCCCCGAGTCTCTTCTTCAGGCTAAGCACCCCAAGCTCCCTCAGCCTTTCTTCATCACTTTTCTCCAGTCCCTTCCCCAGCCTTATTGCTCCTCTGGACCCACTCCAGCCCCTCGATCTCTTTCTTGAAGTGAGGGTCCCAGAAAGCAAAATCCTCTCTTAGAGGATGGATCAAATAGGGAAAAAACCCTTTTATTTTTGTTCAAAGCATAATCTTTGGAAGGTTGTAACTACCTGTAAAGGTAAACAAACATTTCGGTGAGGAGTGAGAACGCTGATTGGATCTGATGACCCTGGGCATATGTGGCTGGGAGATACAGGGGCTGGAAGAGAGGACCAGTGCCCACTGTGGTGACTTTCCATCAGAGTTTAAAATGTTAAATGAATGTGGGATTCCAGAAGCAAAATGTCAGCAAAAGAAGCAAAACTGGGACTTGGAGTTTGACTGGCTTCAATAAAGCTGGCAAGAAATTCTCTGGCAAGCTTCTTCTGTGCTTCTGAGGAATTTATAGATTGAACTGGAGTGCAGTGGTGCACTTCTTAAACTGAACATTCAGTCTGGGTAGGTAGGGAAAATATTTAGAATGCACAGGACAACAACTAGAAGGTCACAGACAAACGCTACCTATTAGAGTTTTCCAGTTCATTTGTCATGTTTACCAAGTGGCTCTTCATGGCACTGGCTCTCGGAGCTCATTCTTCCAGCACTGCTGAAAGCCAGGGTGAAATGGAAACCTTCTCAAAGGAACTGAGCTGGCTTGTGAGGCAGGGACTGCTGCCCACTGCCCTGAGAGCACCTGGAGATGTGGTCACTCTTGAGTGCACTGATGCTTGCTGAGGTTTGATGTGTCTCAAGGTCAAATGTACATGTGCCAAGGCAGTTTCTGCAGGCTTTGCTTTCCAGGTAGGAGTTGATGTCATAGAATCCTACAATGTGCCATGTTGGAAGGAATCTCAAAAGGGCGTTCAGTCCAATGCCCCTGCAATGAGCAAGGACATCCTCAACCACATCAGGTTGCCCAAAGCCTTGTCCAGCCTCACCTTGAATAGCTCCAGGGATAGGACCTCAACTTGCTCCGTGGGCAACCTGTTCCAGTGCCTAACCCCACTCCCACTCAAGAACTTCTTCCTAATATCCCATTTCAATCTGCCCTTCTCTCATGTGAAACCACTGCCCCTCGTCCTGTCACTCCAGGCCTTTGTAAACAGTCGCTCTGCAGCCTTCTTGTAGCCCCCTTCAGGGATTAGAAAGTCACTATCACGTGCCCGTGGAGCCTTCTCTTCTCCAGGCTGAACAACCCCAGCAATCTCTCCCTGTCCTTGTAGCAGAGGGGCTCCATCTCCCTGATCATTTTTGTGGCCTCCTCCTGACCCACTCTACCAGGTCTCCTTCCTTCCTGTCCCGAGGCCTGCAGAGCTGGACACAGGACTCCAGGTGAGGTCTCACCAGGGTGGAGCAGCGGGGTAGAATCCTCTCTCTTATTCTTCTGGCCACGCTTCTTCTGATGCAGCCCGGGATGCAACTGACCTTCTAGGTTGCAAGCACACACTGTCTGCTCATGGTCAGCTTCTCTTCCACCAGCATCTCACATCCATTTCCTCAGAGCTGCTGTCCTTGTAGCAGAGGGACTCCATCCCTCTGCTCATTTTCGTGCCCTCCTCTGGACCAGCTCCGTCAGGTCACTGTCCTTCCTGTAATGAGGGCTCCAGAGACAGACGCACTGTCAGCCTGTTCAGTTGTGAGCTGTGCAGACAGCAGCATTCTTTACATTGTAGGAGGCATTATTGTGCTCTCCCTTACTGCTTGGGGATAAGGGCATACCCCAGAGTCAAGTTGCAGCAGGTATTAAGAAGTGAAACAAGGTCTCTGGACTTGTGTTCCTGTCGTCTTTTCAGAAGTTGGTGAAAGCAGAGTTAAAGGCTTCTGTTCTCTGGATTTTTTTAATAGTAAAAATTGCTTCCATTGACCATTAAAGGGGGGTGAAAATGAAAGTCCTCCATTATTTGGAGAGCAGTGTAGGAGAAAGGGACCTGGGGGTCCTGGTGGCCGGCAGGATGACCATGAGCCAGCAATGTGCTCTTGTGGCTAAGAAGGCCAACGGCATCCTGAGGTGGATCAGGAAGATGGTGGTTAGCAGTTGGAGAGAGGTGGTTCTCCCCCTCTACTCTGCCCTGGTGAGACTGCATCTGGAATCTTGCGTTGAGTTGTGGGTCCCTCAGTCCAGAAGGACACAGAACTGCTGGAGATAGTGCAGTGCAGGGCCACAAAGATGTTGAAGGGAGTAGAACGTGTCCCTGATGAGGAAAGGCTGAGGGAGCTGGGTCTCTTGAGCTTGGAGAAAAGGAGACTTCTTCCTTACAGTCCAATCTGCCCTTCTCTCATGTGAAACCATTGCTCCTTATCCTATCACTCCAGGCCTTTGTAAATAGTCCCTGTGCAGACTTCTTGTAGCCCCCTTCAGGGACTGGACTCTCAGGTGCCCCTCCCTCAGCCTGCCCCTGTAGCAGAGAGGTCCATCCCCCTGATAATTTTCATGACCTTCTCTGGAACTGCTCCATCAGGTCCCTGGCCTTCCTATATTGGGAACTCCAGAGCTAGATGCAGGACTCCAGGTGAGGTCTCAAGAGGGCAGAGCTGAGGAGCAGAATCCTCTCTCCTAATCTGCTGGCCACACTTCTTCTGATGCAGCCCAGGATGCAATTGACCTTCAGGGCTGCAACTCACTGAATAGAACAGAAAGTGAGTAAAGAATTATGTGGTCTCACTGGAAGGAGTTGAGTAAATTGCTCTGGTGGAGCTGCTAGGCTGGTACTGTATTACAAGAATGTTGTGAAGAAGACCGATTTGTAGGTCTGTTCATTTCCCTGTTCTTTCCCTCTCCTGCAATAGAGTAAAGGCTGGTTATGGTAGGAACATTGCAGTGTAATACCTGTCCCTCTGACACATATATTGCTGTGGCAAATGACGTGTTGCAGATAGTCTCTCTGTTATGGGCACAGACACAAATGATAATGCTTTTCAAATTTAAATTCCTTTTAATTCAACTTAGGAGCAAAGTTAGTTAAACTTTAACCAAACTAGCACATATTTAGAGTCTTTACAGTATCATAGTACATTAGGGATTGGAAGGGACCTCAAAAGATCATCCAGTCCAATCCCCCTGCCACAGCAGGATCACCTAGACTGAGTCACACAGGAACATATCCAGGTGAGTTTTAAACACCTCCACAGAAGGAGACTCCACAACCCCCCTGGGCAGCCCCTTCCAGTGCTCTGTCACCCTCACTGTGAAAAACTTCCTTCTCATATTCGTATGGAACCTTCTCTGTCCTAGCTCACACCCGTTGCTTCTTGTCCTGTCATTAGATGACATAGAGCAGAGCCTGGCTCCATGCTCCTGGCACCCACCCTTCACATATTTATCAACATTAATGAGGTCACCCCTCAGTTTCATTTTCACCAAGCTCAAGAGACCCAGCTCCCTCGGCCTTTCCTCAACAGGGAGGTTCTATGCCCTTCATCATCTTCATGGTCTGTTTGAAAATGGTTGGTTTGAAAGAGGTCCTGAAAACCCTTGTCGGTTTATAGCATTGCAGGCTGTCAGGGATGTACCCGAGCTCGAGGTATGTGCACAGTGTTTGGGGAATGTTTGGATGAGAATTGTTTATCTCCGTTTTGTGTTATTTTTGCCAGGTTTTGGAAGGATTCTGGACACTGAGATAAAAGCTGAAGTAGAGTATTTTCAGAATCCTAGAAAGTGGCTCACAGGATCAGTCACCAGGTGATCCTGCTCTGAGAGGGTGGTTGAACTAGACTTTTGAGGTTCCGTCCAACCCCCAACGGTCTGCAATTGTGATTTTTGTCTTCAAGGAAAGAACATTATTTACAGTTTTCTCCCTTAGGTACCTAAATTCCCTTTAAATGTCTTTCAGTGATCTCAATGCCAATGTGGGGATTTTTCCTCTGGGGAAGAGGATTAGGAGAAGGTACTCAATGAAAGGTTTTATATTTTCAGAAATTGAAATAATCACAGAATTATCAAGGCTGGAAAAACCCTCAGAGTTCATCCAGCGTAGCCCAGGACATAACATCATCACACTGGTCAGACCTGGGTAACAGCCAGGCTGTGCTTCAATACCTCCAGAGATGGGGACTCCATCACTGCCCTGGGCAGTCCATCCCAGGCTCTGATCACCCTTTCTGTAAGGAAGGGCTTCCTAACATCCAACCTAACCCTCCCCTGGTGCAGCTTCAGGCCCTGCTCTCTCATCCTGGCGCTGGTTGCCTGGGAGAAGATCCCAACCCTCACCTGACTACAGCCTCCCTTTGGGAAGTTGTAAAGAGGGAGAAGGTCCTCCTGAGTCTCCTCCAGGCTAAGCACCCCCTGCTCCCTCAGCCTCTTCTCATCAGACTCAGAATCAAGGTGAATATGAGATGAAAATTTAAACTAAAAGTAACTGCAGGTGTCTGTATGGGCTTATTGTCTTCTATAAAACTTCACCTTAGAGAGTTTTTTCCATCTTGTTGCTTTCTTGAAAGTTGATCTTTCTTAGAAGCTGGGACAAGGGAGATACAAAACCATTCTTTGCAGACTCGTTACATCCTGGGCAAAACTGAGGTATCACTTTGTGGTGTCTTCCTCTACACTTGCTGGACTGCAGGTGCGAAAGTAGTGGCCGGAGTGCTCTGGGCTAGAACGGTGGCTCCAATAAGGTCTGAGTGCAGGCTGCTCCCCATGGTGCAGTCTGTGCAGTCAGGTCCAGATACTAACATCAACTACTGTGACATTTTCCCTTTCTCTCTCTGCCTTTCAAACCTTTCTTCTCTGCAGCAAGCGTTTGGAAACTTCTTACAGGGTAAATGAACTGTGATGGTAGAGGGAAGCTGAACACTTTCCAGGATTTAAATAACAGGGGGACAGTACTTTAGATTTAAAGAAGACTTCTGTGAGAGAGAAAAACATGCATGTTGTGAACCCTTGTGGACCAAACTGCTTTGTGTGGGTTGCTGCTCTATTGCCTGAAATCAGTGGGAGCCTTGAATTAACAGAAGAAATCAGCAGCATTTTAGTGTGAAGCTCTGCACAGGCAGCAGGTTTGCAGTCCATAGCCTAGAGTCATAGGTCAGTAGAGGTTATTTGAAGGATGGAAACAACCAGACAGATCAAATAAAAATGTTTACTAGTTCTAGAATATTGAATGGTGTGATGGGAAAGAACTGTTTGTCCTCATTTAGAAAGCAGCACCGAGTTTGACTGCTCTTTGCTTGGGGTGGTGAAATTGATGCCCTTGGAACTGCAGCTCTCGCTGTCCTCTGGATTTTATCCTGTGTGAGTTCACAGAATCACAGAACATTAGGACTGGAAGGGGCCTTGAAAGATCATCCAATCTAATCCCCCAGCACAGCAGGATCACCTAGACCAAGTCGCACAGGAACATATCCAGGTGGGTTTTGACTGTCTCCAGAGAAGGAAACTCCACAACCCCCATTGGTAGCCCCTTCCAGTGCTCTGTCACCCTCACTGGGAAGAACTTCCTTCTCGTATTTGTATGGAATCTCCTCTGTTCCAGCTTGCACCCATTGCCCTTTGTCCTATCATTAGATGACAGTGAGAAGAGCCTGGCTCTATCCTCCTGATACCCACCCTTCATGTGTTTATAAACATTAATGAGGTGTAGCTTTTGAGCTCTCAACTACGGTGCAAGTCCTTCTGATGCTTGGATAACTTGCAAAACGCTTTGTTACCCATGATTTGCAAAGGAACCTGAGCTCTGGAATTGTGCTGACACAGTGGTTTGTCTCAAAATTACTGCAAGAGCAGAGCAGTCCAAGCAGGACAGCATCCAAGATACCTTGTGCTGCTTCCAAAAGCTTCGCTGTTAGGAGAGCTGAGGGAAGCAGTCT
Source organism: Rhinopomastus cyanomelas (assembly GCA_013400115.1). NCBI lineage: Eukaryota > Metazoa > Chordata > Aves > Bucerotiformes > Rhinopomastidae > Rhinopomastus > Rhinopomastus cyanomelas. The sequence goes on along the minus strand of VXBP01006264.1, from coordinate 52,345 downwards.
GTGAAATGGAAAAGGACATTGGGAGTGTGCAAAATGTAATTTGACTCAGAGGAAAAAGGATGTCACACAGATCATGACTTGTTTTTTATCACGTGGCCAAGGTGAAACTGCTGGTCACTTCTGCTCAGAGCAGCAGCAGTACAAATAATTAGCAGGAGGCTGAATGGCTTCAGACTTTCTGTGCCCTCTCTGTAGGACAAATCATCCATCAGGAACATGGTACCAGAACTGCTCTATCTACATCCTGATCTTCCTTTTCAAATGTTCCCCCTGCCCCATCCCACTTGCCCTGGTAGCTCCTTGCTTGCTATTAGGTAGATGGTGTTTTATCTCATCCCTTTGGTTGAAATAGTGATGGACTGCTCTGTGGGTACTGATTTAGGGCAATTAAGTATTTGTCATTGTTTTACCAGGAGAGAGTTTAATGTTCTGAATAGCTTTCATTCAGAAATTTTTCATTTAGTCAATGTGGATTTTGCTGTCAGAAGAATCAGGTCTGGCTATCGGTGGCACAGCTACAGTCTGCTTCTGCCAGTCCTCTCTGGGAAAGCAGAAAGCAGGACAGTAAGACCTCTGTGCCTCCATGAATTGCTGATACATTGGAAGGTTTTAAACTGGTGCAGAATTATTTAGTTTTTCCTTTTTTGATTGTTAAAAATATTGTTTCAAATTAACCTTGTTTGTTAAAAAAAACTAACAGTGCATAATATTGTGGACAGGTACAAATGTAAGATTAGAGCGCAAGTTTGTTGATGACACAAAGCTGCGAGGAGTGACTGATACCCCAGCAGGCTGTGCTGCCATTCAGCAGGATCTGGACAGGCTACAGAGCTGGGTATGGAGAAATTTAATGAACTATAAGAAGGGCGTTGTAGAGTCTGGTATCTGGGCAAGAACAAACCCAGGTACAGTATAGGTCAGGGACTGACCTGTTGGAGAACAGTATAGGAGAATGGGACCTGGGGTCCTGGTGGATAGTAGATTGGCCATGAGCCAGCAGTGTGCCCTTGTGACCAAGAAGACCAGTGGGTGAATTAGAAGGGGAGTTGTTAGCAGACTGAGAGAGGGTCTCCTCTCCCTCTACTCTGACCTGGTGAGACCGCATCTGGAATCTTGTGTTGAGTTGTGAGTCCCTCAGTTCCAGAAGAACACAGAACTGCTGGAGAGAGTCCAGCGTTGAGCCACAAAGATGATGAAGGGAGTGGACCACCTCCCTTATGAGGAAAGGCTGAGGGAGCTGAGTTTCTTTTAGCTTGGAAAAAAGCATTATTATTAATGTTGATAAATATGGAAAGGGCAGGTGTTAGGAGGATGGAGCCAGGCTCTGCTCTGTGTCGTCTAGTGAGTGATAGGACAAGGGGCAACGGGTGTAAGCTGGAACAGAGGAGATTCCGCATAAATATGAGAAGGAACTTCTTCATGATGAAGGTGACAGAGCACTGGAAGGAGTTGTGAAGTCTCCTTCTCTGGAGACGTTTAAAACACACCTGGACATAGACTCATACAATCATTAAAGTTTGGCGGGGACCTTGCAAGATCATCTAGTCCAATCCCCCTGCCACAGCAGGATCACCTAGACCAAGTCACACAGGAACACATCCAGGTGGAGACATGTTCCTGTGCGACTTGGTCTAGGTGGTCCTCCTCTGGCAGGAAGATTAGGTTGAATGATCTTTTGAGGTCCTTTTCAGTCCCTAATATTCTGTGTTTCTGAAGTGTTTTGGTGAATATCCAGGATCCAGAGAGCATAAAAATGGTATCAGGAGTGTTAGATGATTATTTGAAACGTCACAACATGTCGCTTTGTTTCTTCGTCCTGGTTTAATTATTTTATAGCTTGGAGTGTCTGAGGGTTGGTTGGTTCAGTTGCAAACTTCAGGAAATTGGAGCAAACAAGTTAACGAAGACAAGACTAAAACAATAAATAAACCCAAAGCGCTGATGGTGTGTGACAGAGGGCCACTGATAAACCAGAATAAGAGGCCATGAATGCAAACAGATTGTTTCTGCAGATAATAATGTGCAACATATGTCCGTGGTTAGTGTCGTGTTTGAGATGCCACAGAAGTTTGTGGTAAATATTTACTGTAAAGAAGGCAGTCAGCGAGCATGAGTATAGCAGTTCTGACCACACCAGGGGCTTTCTGAGTGCTGAGCATCCCATCCCAAGAATATTTGAATGGATTTCCTTTTAAATCTGGTCTTAAGTGGGTAAGGATGTTCTTCTGTTTCTCATGTAGCTGGAGACTCGTGCTGGGCGGGTCCAGAGAAGGGCAATGAGGCTGAGGAGGGGGCTGGAAAACAGGCCGTATGGAGAGCAGCTTATGGAACTTCTACAGAAGAAGAGGCTGAGAGGAGACCTTACTGCTCTCTACAGCTACTGAAAAAGAAGTTGTAGTGAGGCTGGTGCTGGTCTCTTCTCCCAAATTACTAATGATAGCATGAGGAGAAATTGTCTTATATTGCATCAGGGAAAGTTTAGCTCGGATCTTAGGAAGAAGTTCTTTCCTGAGACGGTGGTTGGGCACTGGAACAGGCTGCAAAGGGTGGTGATGGAGTCCCCATCCCTGGAAGTGTTGAAAAACCGAGTAGCTAGAGCACTTGAGGCCATGGTGTAGGGTGTTAGGGAGATGTTGGGACGAGGGCTGAACTTCATCCTGGAGGTCCTTTCAGCCAGGATGATTCTATGAGATCTTCTAATGTGATGAATCATCTAATGAAATTCTTGGATTGTTTTGTGATTCAGCCTCCAAAATCCGGCTGCTGTTTTACTGTGTGTTTTTCAAGCAAAAGATGAATGCATCTTCTAGAAACATGGTGAACTTGTGTGCGTGAGTGCATAGCCACCACAAATTATCCGCAACTTCAGTCACAAGTATTTCCTGCTCCTATTCCAGAGATAATAGAAGTGGAATCTGTTTTAGCCTCTAGACTCCAGTTATTCCATGGAAATATGAAATTATTTTCATCATCAGAAGAATTGGAGAAATGTTTTGTAAGCAGCTGCCGAACAGATGGTAGAATATTAAACAATGTATTTCAACATGCAGCTATCTTCTGTGGCGTTTGTTATTCAAGAGATGAGAAGGACATGTATTGAAATAATTTTATATACAGGCTTCCAGTCTGACCACTTGCCTCGTGTTGGTGTTTGTTAGAATGTGATTCAGTGACTGGTTTCTGCTAAGTCTCCTACTGATGTGTCTTGTCCGGAGTTTTTGAGATGTAGTGAGCAGGAAGCCTCAAGAAGGTATTACATCATTCTGGAGTCTAGATTGCAATGTCCTAGAAAGAAACAGCGTTTGCTCTTATTATTCAGATTCTTGGAAGAGGAAGACATTAACCCACTTTGCATCCTGCTGAGTCAGCGCTGATTACAAGCTTGAATAGAGGGTTACAGCTGCTTTGTGAGCAGCTGTGTCATCATTGCATGTGCATTGCTCTTAGGGTGGAGTGCTGTTCTTTAGGTGAGTTGTATCTCCAGTACCACAGAACCACAGGACATTAGGGTTTGGAGGGGACCTCGAAAGATCATCTAGTCCAATGTCCCCATCACAGCAGAATCACCTAGACCAGGGGTCATCAAACCCAGGGTGTCCAATGCAGGTGTCCAGGTTGTCCAGGTATTTCCCCCCCCCTCCTTCCCCCCCGCTGCAGCTGAGCAGTTGCAGTTGACTTCTTCCTGCTGACTGCGCAGGCAGGCTGGGTGGCTCCTCCATCTCTCCTTCCCGCTCCCAGGCAGGACAAGCCAGGCAGCACGAACTATAGCCTGGCCCCCGACACTGTCTGAGGGACAGTGAACCAGCCCCCTGTTTAAAAAGTTTGAGGACCCCTGACCTAGACCAAGTCACACAGGAACATGTCAAGGGCAGGTTTTAAAAGTCTCCAGAGAAGGAGACTCCACAACCCCCCTGGGCAGCTCCTTCCAGTGCTCTGTCACCCTCACTGGGAAGATGTTCCTTCTGATATTGATGTGGAACCTCCTATGTTCTAGCTTACACCTATTGCCCCTTGTCGTATCATTAGATGCCACTGAGCAGAGCCTGGCTTCATCCTCCTGATACCCACTCTTCACATTTATCAACATTAATGAGGTTACTCCTCAGTCTCTGTTTCTCCAAGCTCAGGAGACCCAGCTCCCTCAGCCTTTCCTTATCATGGAGGTGTTCTACCCTCATCATCATCTTTGTGGCTCTGCACTGGACTCTTTCCAGCAGCTCTGTGTTCTTCTTGAACTGAGGGGCTCAGAACAGGACACAAGATTCCAGATGCAGTCTCACCTGGGCAAGGCAGAGTGGGAGGAGAACCTCTCTAGTTAGCATTGTTGCTCTTCTAGTGGAGCATTATTCTTTAGGTGAGTTGCATCTCCAGTAAAATAACACATGTGTTTTACCAGGCCTCTCTGTGTAAACCCAGCCTTGGATGGGAATGGCTGCCTATGGCTCAGAAAAAGCCATGTTTTGGGTTCTCCGTTACTGGCCAAACTGCAGCTGGTTCCAAATTGTTTCATGTTTTTGCTGGAGAGAGGAGAAATCATGGTGGAAACCACAGAGCCGGTTGGGATACGAGAAGTAGGATGTGACAAGCTTTGAAATCCAGTTTCCTCTGACTCAGTCTTTTGAGGTTAATAAGTGCTCAGGCTGCGTTCCATGGAATCTCTTTCTAATCCTTCCTTCTGTGTTCTTTATTGACCGCAGGAAAACATTGCCTGGAAATAAGGGACAAAGAATTTTCTTATTGGCTAGTTGTAGAGGTAGGAGAGAGCAAAGAATACACTCGGTAGTTGTGCGTGTTCTGTTTTCCTAAGTTATAAGCTCTTTTTTTGTTATTAATGTATTTATCTAAGAAAGATGCTAAGTACTCTGGGGTTTTTAATTGTTAGACTGTGGCGTTATTTGCACAAATGTTCCAGATTTAGAGATTAGCTGTTATGTGTCAATTAATAAACACAAGCGCAGAACAGTGATAGCTAGACTGATAGAATCATAGAATCGTTTGGCTTGGAAGAAACCTTCAGGTCATCAAGTCCATCTGTTAACAAAGCAGCACCAATTCACCACTAAATCATGTCCCTCAGTACCATGTCTACACGTCTGTAAAATAACTCCAAGAATGGCAACTCCACTGGTTCCCTGGGCTTGGCAACTCTTGAAGCAGCTTTTCTTAGTGTCCCATGTAAACCTTTCCTGGTGCAACTTGTGGCCATTTCCTCCAGTCTTGTTGTTTGTTATTTGGGGGTAGACACCAACCCCCACCTCTCTACACCCTTCTTTCAGGTAGTTGTGGAGAACAAGAGAATCTCTCCTCAGTCGCCTTTTCTCCAGACCAAACAACCCCTCAGTCGCTCCTCATCATCCTTGTGCTCTAAACCCTTCACCAGCTTCACTGCTCTTCTTTGCTCCTGCTCCAGCACCTCAATGTCCTTCTTATATTGAGGTACTCAGAACTGACCCCAGTACTCAAGGTGAAGCATCACTAGTGCCCAGAACAGGGGGATGATTGGATGATCACATCTCTAGTCCTGCTAATCTAGTCTAGTATTCTTCTTGGCCACCTGGGCACACTGCTGACTGATGTTCAGCCACTGTTGACCAGCACCTCCAGACTCATTTCCACTGAGCAGCTTTCTGACCACTCATCTCCAATTCTGTAGTGTTGCCTGGGGCTGTTATAACCCTGTATTCAGCCTTACTGTGTGACATACTGGTGGCTCACCACTGAACCATTGTAAAACCCTCGTTATCAGTGTTCTGCAGAAGGAACTTTTCCAACAGTCTCCTATTAGTGACAGTCCAGCGACTGGAGAGACCTATCAGTTTTGACAAAAAGATGGTTTTAGAAGGCTGACTTTGCAGAGCAAATTAAAATTGAGGACCATGTCAGCATCAAAAGCAATTTTTATCTCTCAGTAATTTGACATTGGTGAAATTGAAGGGCTGACAGCCCTCTTTGCCTCTGAGAAGTGCTCTCACGGTGACCTTCTCTGGGTTTGGCTCTGCAATGCATTTGCTGATCTACAGTCTCCACCACGGGACTGCTGCCATCCCGCTCCTCTGATGGGATTGATGGTAATAGGTTGCATTAGGAAAGGGAGAAAGTCGTGATGATCTCACGAGATCATTGCAGAGATGTCATTGCTGGAAAGAAAGGAGAGGTTTGGACCTCAAATGCACAGAAAGAAGAAAATCTAAGATTTGGTAGATGAAAGGATGCTTTAGAAGCTGCAGAAGACTGAAGTACGGACAGTACGATAAGATCTATAGACCACAAGGAAACGCTACCAGATGCTCATCTTGAAGTTGCAATCTGAGATTTCTCTGTTTATTTTCCTTAGGGTGCTGGCAAAAATAAGTGTTTTACAGACAGACTTGGCTCAGGTTGATTTACTTCTTGTCCTGTGGATCTCAGAACAGATTCTGGAATTGAGCATGCTGGTTGGCCCCTGCAGCTCTTGTGTGACAGCCTACTGACATACTGCTGATCTGGAATACAGTGAATGTGTGACAGAACTGCTTATTGCCACCAGAGATAGAGCCTCGAGTCTTCTTTCTTGACCCCTGGTGACTGTACTCCTTGTTTATGTATGGTTGGTGCTTTCCCATTGTCCACCCCTCCAGATGCATTACAGAGAGGCTGCACGTAAGTTTTTGCCGTGGTAACGACTAGCCAATTGTTCGTCTTTCTCAGTTGGATAGATGGGGCAAGCAGCCATCCCATTCCTACCAACAGGGTTTGCAAGGAAACACTTCACAGAGTCACAGAACATTAGGGATTGGAAGCGACCTCAAAAGATAATCTAGTCCAATCCACCTGCCACAGCAGGTTCACCTAGATCCAGTCACACAGGAACATGTCCAGGTGGATTTTAAACGTCTCCAGAGGAGGAGACTCCACAACCCCCTGGGGTTGCTCTTGAATCCCACTGGGCTTTAAAGGAAGGGACAGAGTGTTCCCCTCCTTTATCTACCTTCTGTCATGATGGTGTCTTGGGTGTGCATACAGCTTGAGATGGGAGACCTGGTGCTGTGTGCCTAATAGGCTTGGTAATTGGGAAGTGTTTTCCTTGAAGTTCCTAAGACAGCTGCTGTAATGGCTTGTTGGAACATTGTCCCAATAGGTAGACATGGTATTTCAGGAGATAGTTTAGTGCTTGGGACTTGTAGGGCAGATGGTTGGACTTGATCTTAAAGGTCTTTTCCAACCTTGATCATTCTGTGATTGCTTTTATGTTGGGATTTTAATTATCTTGGGGCATGAGTCCTTCAACTCCTGGTTAATGAACCGTGGCTCTGTGGCTGCAGAGCCATGCAGGTCTGTGAAATATCTCCAAGAAGCAAAGCCAGACTGTGGCTCAGTGTTTCCTGTCCTATAGTTCTTAGTGGATAAACCAGAATTGCCCAATAATCGTCTGACTTGTAAAAGCAAAAGGATAGTTCACTTGTGTGGGAGGGCTTTGCAGTGAGTGTACTTGAACACCAGCTCTATGGGGTGCTTTTAAGCCTTGTGAGCTCCAACTTCCAGATTTTCTCATTGCTCTGCCCAGATTTCACCCCTCACTCACAGTTTTGTCTCTGAGTCCCACATCAACCGGTTCTTTGCTGTAGTTCCCTCAGTCTAGACCACAATGGTAATTTGTATGGAGTTTTTTAAAGTCTTTTTTTCTAGTTCACAAAGTCTTCTTTATGTCTCCTTTCACACGAGAACAACAGTGGTCTATTACATTAATTTTTACTTTCTAAGGGAATTACATTAACGCTTGCTCTCTGGCCTGGGCTTCCATCCAAAGTGAAGACATGCAGCCCAGTGTCAGGGCTGAAGCAAGCCCTGGTTTCTTCCATGAATCCGCAGCTGGAGTCTTAGATTGGACAATACTCAGAAACTTATTTGCCGATGTTTAAACTTCATCTACCACTGTCCCTGCAGTTTTTGCAGGAACGAAGTTGTGAGGGTGTCCAGAAGGACAGACAGGGTTTTTACACAGGGAAATGCAAGTCATAGAACCACAGGGGGGTGGTTCTGGAGATTGCCTGATCCCATTTCCCTGCTTAAATAGGGCCACATTGACCCAGTTTGTTGGCCACATGTCTAGATGGCTTTTGAGCAGCTCCACCTATGAAGACTTCACAAGCTCCCAGGTAACTATGGTTACCCTCCCCACTTCCCAATGTTCAAATAGAGCCTTTGATGGTTCCATTTGTGCCCACTGCCTCTTGTCTGTCACTGACACCACTGGAAAGGCCCTGACTTACAGAAGCTAATTATTCTTCAAGGATTCTATGATTCCTTTTCCATCTTTGCTCCAAGCATGAAGCAGGTTAGCAGCCTCTACCTGCTCCAGCTCAACCTACTGGTTGTGATCCTTGCAGTACTGAGCCAGGCTTGGCCCAGACAGCTCTCAAGTGCCTGCCAAGTTACCATCAAGAGCCTCTATGCCACTGTAAGTCAGGTTAGCCTTGATCAAAACTTCATCTCTCCTCCCAGGCTTTTAATCAGCTGTCAAACTGTAAAAGAAACACGGACGTGGTGGTTTCTGTCCCATGGGTTTGATCTGTGCTTTACTCAAAGCAAATGCAGCAACACTGCAGAACAAGGAAAAGAGGTTTATACTGTGTTTTCTCCATCACTAAAGAAAAGTTTTATTGAATGAGAATCTCTGTTCGTGTGAAGTGTCAATGGAGAAAAGGAGGGAAGGAAAAGCGTTCCCCAACATGGAAAAACAACCAAATGTATAAATGATAATTCATAGAAAGGTGTGGATTGGAAGACACCTCCAAAGGTCATCTAGTTCCAACCCCCTGCTGTGGGCAGTGGCACCTCTCACCAGACCAGGTTGCCCAGAGCCCCATCCAGCCTGTCCTTGAGCACTTCCAGGGATGGAGCAACCACAGCCTCTCTGGGCAACCTGTTCCAGTGGCTCAGCACTCTCCCTATAAAGAATTTCCTCCTAATAGCTAATCAGAATGTCTCGTCTTTTAGGATAAAGCCATTTCCCCTTGTCTTATCACTACGAACTCTTGTAAAAAGCTCTTCCCCAGTGTTCTTACAAGCCCCCTTTAGTGCTGGAAGCTGCTATAAGGTTTCCATGGAGCCTCCCCTTCTTTAGGCTGAATAGGCCCAACTGTCTCAGCCTGTCCTTACAGCAGAGGGGCTCCAGCTGTCCTTGTGTTGGTGGCTCTAGAACTTGACACAGTCTGCAGGTGGGTTTCACAAGAGTAGAGCAGAGGAGAGAATCACCTCCCTTGATCTGCTGGCCACTCTTCTTTTGATGCAGCCCAGGATCAAGGTGGCCAACATACTGAAGTAAAACTACCTAGGCTTAATTTTGATGGCAAGCGAAGACTTCTCAATCTGTAATGTGGAGCGGTGGGATGAGTTTGCTGACTTGGGATTCACAGAGGTCTGCCTTTGTGTTCCCATCTACAAGTTGCTGTGTTTTCCAGCATTACAAAGAAAAACTTGAGTTGTAATCAGAGCACCATGCTTCCAAGAAGCTCAGTTCTTCACACTTCTAAGTCTTGTTTTTAACTCAAAGATTTGAATGCCAGGAAATTAATTTGACAATAGCTGAAATGCGATTAGAAAATGTTCTTCACCTCTTTTCTTCTTTTTATGGGCTTTTTGCTGAACATCTGTGCTTAACTCCCCTGACATGGAAGTAAAATGATGACTATTTGTTTTAAATGTTAGGTGTAAGTCAGTGGGCTGAGGCTTTCTAAGGAGTCTTGAAAAGCAATGCTTTGTGAGAGCCAGAGGCAGAAAATACCGGTGTGTCCCCTACACCTTGTTGTCACTGAGAGCTGTTTGGAAAAATGTTCTGGGCCCCTTGCTTCAAGAAAGAGATTGAGGGGCTGGAGCAGGTCCAGAGCAGCAACAAGGCTGGGAAAAGGGAGTGGAGGGAAAGTCTGATGAGGAGAGGCTGAGGGAACTGTGGGAGTTTAGCCTGGAGAAGAAGAGATTCAGGGAGGGACCTTCTCCCTTTCTCCAGCTCACTGGAGGGAGCTTGTAGTCAGGTGAGGGTCAGGATCTTCTCCCAGGCAACTAGTGACAGGACGAGAGGTCAGGGCCCGAAGCTGCGCCAGGGGAGGGTTAAGGAGGATGTTAGGAAGCCCATCCTTGTGGAAAGGGTAATTAGAGCCTGGAATGGGGCTGCCCAGGGTATTAGTGGAGTCCCTATCCCTGGAGGTGTTGAAGCACAGCCTGGCTATGGCCCTTAATGCCCTGGTTTGGCTGCTGTGGTGCTGTTAGGTCCTGGTCTGGGTTGGATGAGCTCAGAGGTCTTTTGCAGCCTCAATAATTCCATGGTTCCCCAGAAGGGTTGTCAACCCCTGGGGCAGGCTGCCCAGGGAAGTGGTGGAGTCCGTGTCCTGGAAGGATCTTTAAAGACATGCCAATGTAGTGCCAAGGGATCTGGGTCAGTGGTGACCTGGCAGTGCTGGGTCAATGGTTAGTCTTGATGTCTGTGTTTTATTTCCGTACCTGGAGAAGGCAGGAAAGCGGTCAATACGCACCTCTGGGGAGACCTCACTGCTTTACTGGTGGAAGTACCTCAGTGACTTTTCCAGGCTGATGCTGTTTGGACATTTTCAGAGGGTCTGTTTTAACAATGCCTGTGAGACAGGTTTCTCTGAACAGTAAAGCAGTTGTGGGAGCTGCTTTCTTCAGGCCCTCTTTTTGGGGAAGGCTGCTGAGCTATGCACAGCCTTTGTTGTGCTGCGGGCAGTGGGGAAGACAAAAGGTCCTGTGTAACTGAGGACTGAAAGAAACGGGGCAGCACTAAGAAAAAGATTGATTACCTTCCAATGATGTTTTGTGCCTGGGTAGTTTCCTAGAATTTCCCTGTCAGTCTTTTGCATCCAAGGGGCTTTTCAGAATGTATTTCAAACCTGAGGCCAGTTGCAGATAGGCAGTGATTTTAGAGAAGATTATAACTAAAAAGTGGATCAGTGCTGCAAATAACTGTTGGAGCCTCAAAAGTGATAACAAATTATGTGCTTAAACTTGGTCTACGTGGTCCTGCTCTGGCAGGGGGATTGGACTAGATAATCTTTTGAGGTCTCTTCCAATCCCTAATCTTCTGTGATTATGTGCTTTCCCTCACAATTCCAGAGCAAATTATTTTAAAAATAAAAGATCAGTGTCTCTAGGGTATTTATCCCCAAAAGATAGCATTACAACTATAGGATGTCCCACTGTTGCTGTCAAGGGCTGTATCACCTGGTATTTCTGGGTGACGTTCCCAGCTTGCTGAGTTGAGCTGCCTGACTGCCAGATGTAGTCTTTTGTTGTCTTCAAGGCACAGAAGTTGTTTAAACATTGTGCCCACAGAAATACTGGGTCTGGGTTTGGACACCACAGTATCAGAGAGGCATTGAGGTGGTGGAATACGTTCAGAGAAGGGCAACAAAGCTGCTTAAGTGATTTAAGACCATGACTGATGAGAAGAGGAAGTTGAGATTGTTTAGCCTGAAGAAGAGGAGGCAGCAAAGGAGACCTTTTTGCCTTTTACAGTTACCTGAAAGGAAGTTGTAGGGAGGCTGATGTTGGCAGGACAAGAGGAAATGGCCACAAGTTGTGACAGGGGAAGTTCAGATTGGAAATTAAGACAAAGTTCCTTGGTGAAAGAGAAGTTAAACATTGAAAGAGGCTGCCCAGGGCAGTGGTGGAGTCCCCATCCCTGCAGGTGTTCAAAAGGCAGTAGCTGTGGCACTTTGGGACATACTCTAGTGGTCATGGAGGTGTTGGGTTGAAGGTTAGACTTGATGATCTTAGAGGTCCTTTCCAACCTTAATGATTCTGTGAAAACTTAGTTTTGGTGTAGGAGAACTCAAAACACATATTCGTGGCCATATATGTTCTTTTGGAACAAGTGCGAAGCTGTCCACTGCCTTCCAGTGAAAGCAGGATCCTATCACTCGTTCTGCCGGTCGGTCGTGCCTGCAGAAAGCCTACACGAAGCACTTCAGATGTGAGCTGAGTAGACTGCTAGCTGTTGGAGTTGCTCACTTCAGCATGGCAGTGTGAGCTGGACCTAGGAGTCTCTGCCTTTTATAGCACTGCTGTTTTAAAACTGAAACTCAGCCAGTGTGAAAGACAAGGGGATGAAATAGGAACCGTTCATGTCTAGAGCAGCCCTGGCTTTTGGTATTTCTTCCAGTGCTTTCGATGTCTGGAAACTAGAGAAATTCAGTCTCAGGATTTCTTCCCCTTTTTCCTCCTGCTTCCTTTCTTTTCTCTCCTAATTTGATCATCTCTCCTTTCCAAAAATTGACTTGTGATCTCTTTCTGCTCAGCTCTCATTTTCAGATGATGACTCCCAATCTATGTTGTTTTCTGCTTCCTTGTGTAAGTCTGGGCTCCCTTTGAACAACTTTCTGCCGTGTCTCTGCCTTTGCTTCTAAGCAGCTTATTTCTGAGCAGCCAGACAGAGCTATTTGAGGGTAGAAGCCCAAGTAGTTTTAACAGCTGCAGATTCTTGGGTGTTGTGGATGTGTTGGCTAGAAAAACTAGCTCTTGAATATTATGTCCTGTGCACTCAAGAGCCATTCGGTAGAAGATGGATGATCTGATGGTTTTCTTTAAAGCAAAGGCGACTTCACAATTGAAAGCTGGAGAGGGACATTTTTATGAGGAACTGTAGTGATAGAACAGGGGAAAATGGTTTCAAGCTAAAAGTCAGTAGATTTAGATTAGTTATTAGGAGAATCTTTCCAGTCAGGATGCTGAGGCACTGGAATAGGTTGCCCAGGGAGGTTGCAGCTGCTCTGTCCCTTGAAATGTTTAAGGCCAGGTTGAATGGGGCTCTGGACAACCTGGTCTGGTGAGAGATGTCCCTGTCCATGGAGTGGGGGTTGATACTAGATGATCTTGCCGGTCTTTTCCAAACCAAGCCATTCTGTGATTACATTTAGCTAACTGTGGTCTCATTGAAGAGGATGCTCTGGGTTTTTCTGATTTTACAGCACACAGAGCAGCAGCCGGATCACTTGCAGCTTTCTGGAGCCCTGCTTGAAGTGGTGGGTTGGACCAGGTGTCCTTGCCTTACCTAACCCAGTTGAGTAGGGCACAGTAGCTCAGCCATCAGATGTTGCTGTCTTTCCTTGTTAACGTCACACTGAATGCGGTGGTGGATGTGGTACAGAGTTGTCTGATCTTGAGTTCCTGAGATAAAACTTGGAAAGCAGTAGCATCATCCATATTTGTTCTGTAACAAAAGCATCAGTGTCTCCTTCATTCCACACAAGGATAACTAGTGACTCCAGCAAACATCTGCTGATTAAATCCAAAATCCCAGTTTCTGAAGTCTAGCCCTCTGAAAACCTAAATGCTACTGATCTTTCAGTTTAGGCCTGCCATATCAGTGAGCTTTGTACAGGTATAACTTGTTTTTTTAAATCATAGAATCATACAATCACCATGGACTGGAAGGGACCTCAAAAGATCATCTAGTCCAATCCGCCTGCAACAGCAGGATCACCTAAACCAAGTCACACAGGAACTCATCCAGTCAGGTCTTGAATATCTCCAGTGAGGGAGACTCCACAACCACCCTGGGCAGCCCGTTTGGGAAAGGTTTTAAATGGGGGGAAAGTATCACAGAACATTAGGGATTGGAAGAGAACTCAAAATATCTCCGAGTCCAATCCTCCTGCCACAGCAGAATCACCTAGACCAAGTCGCACAGGAACGTGTCCAGGCAGTTTTTAAACGTCTCCAGAAAAGGAGACTCCACAACTGCCCAGGCAGCCCCTTCCAGTGCTCTGTCACCCTCACTGGGAACAAGTTCCTTCTCATATTTATGTGGAACTTCCTCTGTTCCAGCTGACACCCATTGCCCCTTGTCCTATCATTAGATGACACTGAGAAGAGCCTGGCTCCATCCTCCTGACACCCACCCTTCACATAAACAATAATGAAGTTGCCCCTCAGTCTCTGTTACTCCAAGCTAAGTTGATGAAAGATGGAGTTTGATAAAGTAGGGTGGCTGATTAGTTTTCATTAATTTTATTATTCATTATGGGAGATGTTTATCCAGAAGTTAATAGGAGACATTCTGAGCTAACCGATACACTGAAGACCAGACAAAAGCCTTGTGAAAGTCTCCCAAGCATCTCTTTATGTTTTAGTGTTGTTCTAGTAGTGACCACAGGAGAGTAGTGTTCTCTTCAGTGTTGTTTGTAACCACTCAAGGCTTGGAGAGCCATATCCTCCAATAAGTTAAGTGATGGGGGAAAGCTGAAAAGGTTATTAAGAAAAAAACCTTACTCAGTCAAAACATGCTGTTCCAAATGTCACCTCCAAACCTAGATGGTATTAGTGAGCTGACTAGTTTAGGCACCATAGCACAGTAAGGTTTTGGTGAGAGCATCATTCCTTAGCTAGAAATGTAATATAAGGCTTTTAAAGAATTTCTGCTCTGCGTAACTAAACGAGATGGATTTTCATCACAGAGGGACACAAGGTGAAAAGGTCAGGTCTGGATATGCTTTGGTTTGCTCTTTTTATATGGATAGATGTGATAAAACACAGCTGCAAGCTTCAGATTCATGTTTTTCTAATGGTTTAGGAGAATTTGGAGTCAGTTGGGTTTTGCACTTTCTGCAGTTTCAAAGCATCTGCTGCCAGGGAAGGAGCGATGCCACTGAACAACAGAGCTCAGCTTCTCAAGCTGAACTAGTGCAAGTACTGTGCTGTTTCAACAGTACATTGAAATCCTAGATCATAGACCATCAGAGCTAAGGCTTCTTGACAGCTCCTCCCCTTTTATGACCACCCTCTTACAACTCAAAAATTATTTGCAAGTCTCAAATTTGCTGACTAATAAAGCAGCGTGCCAGTCAGCTCTTTGATCTGTGTCTGAGTAGCCAGGAAAGTGCTGGCCATGCAGCTCAGCGGACTTCCAAGTGGAACGAAATTAGTGAAGTCATTTGGCTTCGATAACCAGTGGTTTGAAAACCCAGGTGTTAGTGGTGCAGAGCAGCAAATCCCAGCCCTCTCGGGCTGCAGACTGACACCTTACAGAATTGTGTATAATGCACCGTGTTTGCCTCTGCTCCCTTTCAATTCAAACTAATCTGTTTTGCACATAACGGATGTTTGGTGCCATCCATTATTTCTGATTGACTTGGGCTTACCAATGTGTCGTAGGAGTAGGTTGTTTCCAAGGCAGGTCTAAGGGACCTGGGGATCCTGGTGGGCAGCAGGATGACCATGACCCAGCAATATGCCCTTGTGGCCAAGAGGGCCAAAGGCATCTTGGGGTGGATCAGAAATGGGGTGGTTAGCAGATTGAGAGATATTCTCCTCCCCCTCTACTCTGCCCTGGTGAGACCACATCTGGAATATTGTGTCCACTTCTGGGCCCCTCATTTCAAGAATAACACAGAACTGCTGGAGAGAGTCCAGCCCAGAGCCACAAAGATGATGAAGGAGTGGACCATCTCCCTTAGGAGGAAAGGCTGAGGGAGCTGGGTCTCTTTTAGCTTGGAGAATAAAGGATTGAGGAGCGATCTCATTATTGTTTACAAATATGTGAAAGGTGGATGTCTGGAGCATGGACAGGTTCTGCTCTGTGTCATCTAATGACAGGACAAGGGGCAATGGGTGTCAACTGGAACAGAGGAAGTTCCACACCAATGTGAGAAGGAACTTGTTCCCAGTGAGGGTGATGCAGCACTGGAAGGGGCTACCCAGGGGGGTTGTGGAGTCTCCTTCTCTGGAGACATTTAAAACCTGCCTGGACATATTCCTGTGCGACTGGATCTAGGTGATCCTGCTGAGGCAGGTGGATTGGACTAGATGATCTTTCAAGGTCCTTCCCAGTCCCTAATGATCTGTGATTCTGTGATTTTGTGAATTCCTGTTCAGTTTAAAAAATACTGCTTTACCCATTTTAAATAAGAGAATGTAAGGGGAAAATAGCTGAGCACAGATTCTGCTGGGCTGATCCTGCACACAAATGGTATTTCTGACTCTAGGGCTTCGCTGACAATTAACGAGCGCTGAGGCACTTATTATATGAGGGCAGAGCCTGCTTGCAGGAGTAGGATTATTCTGAGTTTTTTCAAGTGCAAACCAGTTCTTCAGCTCCAAGATGACTGACTTTGTTATTATTTCAGATCTGGGAGAAAGGGTTGCAAAGATGTTAGGAGGAAAAGTGTAAAGGTCAGAGCGCCAACAGTTTGTAAGCCAAGAGGAGTGTATGCAGGCAGCCAGGCACAGCAACTCTCACCTGAAAGGTGAAGCCAGTCCTTACCCTGACGGGAGTAGCTTGCAGCTGGCAAAAGCCATTAGTTTGGATTAGTAGGAAGGTCCAGATAAGGCTTAAGAAGCCCTTTGGGGTGAAATCCAAACTTAAACAGGGTGTATTGGCCTGTTTGGGAGCTATCTCAGCCACACAGCCTGTCTTTGATGGAGCGGTATTTTGTCATGCAAAGCACAAGTTTCACTATTCAATAGAGAGAACATCGCTGATTGTAAACCCTCTGCTGTCCTGTCTTCCCTGCACGGACTGTATGTCTCTGAATGAGTATTGTTACTAGTTAAAGAACTGTTTGTATAGAATCATGGAGGTGTTTGGGTTGGAAAAGACCTTGAAGATCATCCAGCCCAACCATTAACCCAACTCTTCCAAGCCCACTGCTAAATTCATCCTTAAGTCCTGTGTTGACACAACCTTTAGTCCCAACAGCTGTTTTTCATGAAGTTAAGAGAAGGGAATACTGGAGGGGATGAACCTTTGAGGCTGCTTATCAGTTTAAGGGGCAGTTGGTGATCGTGAATTCAGCCCATCAGAAAGCTTAGGATTGACAAATATCCCTACAGAATTGCACACAGGATCACAGAATATTAAGGGGTTGAAAGGGACCCCAAAAGATCATGTAAGTCCAACACCCTTGCCAGAGCAGTTTTTTTAATAAAAGCTTAGATGTTCTGGGGAAGTCTGCTGAGAAAGATCCATCACTGGCTGTATTTACTTGCTGAGGTGGCTGTTTTTTGCCTAGTTGGGCTGGAAAGGGCAGAGAAAGAAGGCACATAGACTCCTGTTCACGTTACCCCTATGCCAAAATGGCATCACTGCTGTTACCTTTGCCAGGGGGATTCTGAGGCTAAAGAACCAGGGTTTTGGTCTCACCAGGTCCCTACTGTGCTGCAAAGCTTCGTGGAGCCCTGATTTTATGCAGGTCCTGGCATCCCTAGGTTCTCATTCCCTGGTGGGAGTGATGGGAGGCCCCATGTGAAGAAAGCAGTTCGCTCCCGTCATGGCAGCAAATGAGCACTGGAAATGGGCTTAGCTACTTACAATAGCTTGGTCCTAGCATTCCCCAATGATTTCTTCAGACCATAATAACCAGTTTCACATTTCTGCCCAGCATAGCAAATGGGTCTGTGATTGGAAGGCAAGGCTGCAGAGCTGGGTTCATTCCACTGCACCTTCCTCTGCACCGGCATTGCTGGCAGCTGCACTGCACCACTAGGCAATGTTTATGAAATTTATTTTCTTCAAATCTATCTCATCAGGGTCATGTTGTAACAGCACCAAGTCCCAGGGGGCATTGAGTCGTCTCTGTAAATTCCTTCATCTGAGCACTCGCGTGTCACAGGCATGGTCAGCCAGCACAGGGTACTCAGGCCTTGCTGTGTGTGGGTATCTGGGGTTGGTTAATTGTGGGTGCCTTGGTCCCAGCTGATGACTGTTTCCTTCCATTTGCTGCACTGATATTGACGTGAGCTTCCCATTTGCAGTCATTTCAGAATGATGCTTAGTCCGTACATTGTACCTGTCAATTTCCTGAGGCAGCTGAGGGAACTGGGGTTGTTTAATCACAAGAAGAGGTGGCTCAGTGGAGAACCTATTGCTCTCTGCAGCTACCTGAATGGAGGTTGGAGCAAGGATGATGTCAGACTCTTCTCTCTAGCAGCAAGTGATAGGAACACCTCTCTGATGAGGAAAGGCTGAGGGAGCTGGGTCTCTTTAGCTTGAAGAAAAGGAGACTAGGGGTGACCTCATGAATGTTTATAAATATGTGAAGGGTGAGTGTCAGGAGGATGGAGCCAGGCTCTTCTCAATTTCATCTAGTGATAGGACAAGGGGCAGTGGGTGTGAGCTGGAACACAGGAGGTTCCACATTAATATCAGAAGCAACTTGTTCCCAGTGAGGATGACAGAACACTGGAAGGGGCTGCCCAGGGTGTTGTGAAGTCTCCTTCTCTGGAGACATTTAAAACTGGCTTGGACACGTTCCTGTGCGACTTGGTGTAGGTGATTCTGCTGTGGCAGGAGGATTGGACTAGAAGATATTTCGAGGTCTCTTCCAATCCCTAATGTTCTGTGATTAGAAGAAGTAGCTGCAGTTGTACCAGCAGAGGTTCAGACTGAGTATGAGGAAGAATGTCTTCAGTGAAAGGGTTGTTAGACATTGGAATAGGTCAAATAACATTAGAATGAGTAACTGCTTTTCCAGTCTACAACTTTAAAAGATTATTTCTGTCTCGAGCTGCTTTTCTTTTTTACCCTTTTTTAATTCCCTTTGCAGAGCAGCAACTGCTGTGTGGTGCTGGGTGCTGATAAGAACCATGCAGGTGTGATCTTTTAGCCTGTTTGCTGCTTCTCATTGCTTAGACAGCAAAATCCCTTCAGGACACTGCAATGCAGTCTAGCAGGTAGAAAATGTGATCCAAACCTTAACCACCTCACTGATGTTTTTATTCTCTATTGGCTGGAACATAGGACGTTCCATGTTAATACGAGAAGCAACGTCTTCACAGTGAGGATGACAGAGCAATGGAAGGGGCTGCCCAGGGAGTTGTGGAGTCTCTGGAGACGTTTAAAACCTGCTTTGACATGTTCCTGTGCGAGTTGGTCTGGGTGGTCTTGCTGTGGCAGGGGGATTGGACTAGATGATCTTTTGAGGTCCCTTTCCAATCCCTAGTGTTCTGTGATTCTGTGTGGTCTTTGGTATTTTGTAGATGCTTAGGATGTCTCTTATGGACATGACTCCCTTTTTGCTTTGCCCCATTCCTACAGTGTTGGTGGAGATACTCTAATGCACTCAGAAAGCTCCTAAAAATGCTTTTTGTGTAATAGGTTACAGCTGGAGCTGGATAGAACATTCTTAAGAGCTTTTTTCTCCCTCCTGCATCGCTACTCTTCTCCCCTTGCTTTCCCTGAACACACACACATGCATGTCTTCTTCCTCTTCATCATTTCTGCTGAATGTAATTTGTTCTGGGTAAGCACTGCCTCTTGTGAACTTGTTTTGATCTATAGACTCTTTAGCACAGCTGTAGCGTCGGGCCCACCCACACTGTGCTGTCCCTGCTGCTTTGAAGCCAGTATTTCAAACTTAAAATAGCCATCAAGTCTTTGTTTCAGTTCTGCTTGAAAGCAAAAGATCTGTACATGTTAGAGAGCCAAACGACCACGAGATTCAAGGGGTTCAGTCACAGACTTGTCCTAAAGGCTGCTTTGGCTGCGAAGTGTAAATGAAGAGAGGGGAACACAGTGAGTGTCCAGGCTGCGTCTCTGCAGCTTTCCTGAAGCCACATTGGCCTCAGGGTTTGTAGTGGGGTTTGTGCTGCATTTGTAGCTGAAGAAAACAAGTTCATTTATGCCCTCTTCAAATTTGGACAGAACTGTCTGGATTCTGCAGGCTCAAAGTGTCTAAGAGGAAAGAAACACAGAAAGGGTGATCAGACACTGGAATGGACTGCCCAGGGCAGTGGTTAAGTTAAGCGTTAAGTGGTTAAGCTGGAGGTGTTGAGGGACAGCCTGCCTGTGGCCCTTAGTGCCCTGGGTTGGCTGGTGTGGTGATGATAGGTCTTGGGCTGGGCTGGATGAGCTCAGAGGGCTTTTCCAGCCTGAATATTAACAATAATAATAGTTTCCTTCCAGACAGCATAAACTGGTGTGACATCAGTCGGTGCTGCTGGACCACCTCGCCATGAAGCTAAGAGAATGCTGCTGTGTGAAGCCCTTCCTCTGCAGGAGCGCTCACAGAAATCTATTTGCAATCTTTTCCTTTTTCTCTTCAGAAGGCAATTTGAGAGATGAGTAAAAGCTTGACTGGGGGTGCACAAACCTGTTTGAGCAACAAAAGTTTCCAGAGGACAGGTAGTGAGTGCAGTGATGCTCCACAGGCTCTAGCCTGGGAAACAATTTCCATCGACCTGCAAAAGGTTTCTTTTCCTTTAAATTTGAGTAGTGGAGCATATCAGAAGGAAAAAGAACTGCTGCTAGCGATGTTCTGTTCTAGTGCTGAGGAAGTAAGTTCCAGAGAAAATCGAAGGCAGTCACTCTGATTCCTGACTGATACCACCTGCGTATCAGCAGGGCCTAAGTGCTCTAGCTTCAGGAGAGTTGAGTTCTTCAGGCAAATTCTGATCTTATAGCAGAAAAATGGTGCTTGATTTGAATTGTAGGATGAAGTCTCATTTGTTTGATAGTCTGTAGATAGAACACATTGCTACCTCCTTTAGGCTAATCCATGAAACTGAGCCTCAGAGAGTAATTGAATCTGAATTTTAGGTCCTGAGTTACTTCTTCGGGTAACTTTATTTTATGTTTATTTGTCTTCATTACTGTTTTCTAGCTTCAGCTGTTTTGAAGTGAGCTCATTCTGTGGTCATGTTGAGCTGGTTAACTTGTTGTTTATCTTGAGTAATTTACTTAGAGTCTGTAAACTGTTATCACAGAATCACAAAACATTAGGGACTGGATGGGACCTTGAAAGATCATCCAGTCCAATCCCCCTGCCACAGCAGGATGCCCTAGACCGGGTGCCACAGGAACATGTCTAGGCAGGTCCCATTGGAGCATGTCCAGAGATGGAGACTCCACAACCCCACTGGACAGCTCCTTCTGCTGTTCTGTCACCCTCACAGTGAAGAACTTCCTTCTCACATTGATGTCAAACCTCTTCTGTTCCAGCTTACACCATTGTCCCTTGTTCTATTACTATATGACACAGAGCAGAGCCTGGCTCTATCCTCCTGACACCCACCCTTCACATATTTATAAACATTAATGAGGTCACCCCTCAGTCTCTGTTTCTTGAAGCTCAAGAGACTTTCAGCCTTTCCTCATAAGGGAGGTGTTCTACCCCCTTAATCATCTTTGTGGCTCTGGGCTGGACTTTCTCAAGCAGTTCTGTGTTATTCTTGAACTGAGGGGCCCAGAACTGGACACAAAATTCCAGATGTTGTCTCCCTAGGGCAGAGCAGAGGGGGAGGAGAACCTCTCTCAATCTACTGTCCACCCCCGTTCTGATCCACCCCAGGATGCCGTTGCTCTTCTTGGCCACAAGGGCACATTACTGGCTTGTGGTCATGCTGCAGGCCACCAGGATCCCCAGGTCTCTTTCTCTTACGCTGCTCTCCAACAGGTTAGTCCCCAACCTGTACTGGTACCTGGGGTTGTTCTTGCCCAGATACCAAACTCTACACTTCTCTTGTTACAGTTCATTCAGTGTCTCCCCACCCTGCTCTCCAACCTGTCCAAGTCCCGCTGAATGGCAGCACAGCCTGCTGTTATCTGCCTGATGTCACACCTATGTTTGCTGAGAAGCAGAGCAGCATGCCAGAGTAAAACCAGTTGCAGTGAGTATGGCTGTACATCTCTCAGGGCATGTAATTTGTCATTGAAATGTCTCTTTTGCTGTTCAAGTTTTTGATAAATTGGCACTTATTATTGAATATATTTGATGAATGTCCTCTACCTTCCTGCTGGTCAACAGCAGCATAATTTAATCAAAAGTGTGAAGAAAATGAGTCACAGAACCATTAAGCTTGGAAAGGACCTCCAAGGTCACCCAATCCAACCATCAATCCAACGGCACCTTAAGCACTAATCCTTGTTCCCTAGAGCCACGTCCATATGTTTTATGAATACCCTCAGGGGTGGTGACTCCACTCTACCCTGAGTAGCCTGTTGCAGTACTTTACCACTGGAGAAGGCATCAGTAGTCAATAGACTTTGGTTCCTTGTATGAGTTTCTGTGTGTGTGAATGAAACATTCCCTCAAAAGTTCTTGTAAATTCATCTTGCCTAATGGTTTATTCTTGACAATGAACTTGTTATAGCAAAGACCACAGATCTGGGGAGCCTATCTATAGCAATTAGTGGCCTTAGGACTTCTGTAAGGTGTGCTGCACTCTTGAAAGAAACGAGATCACAGAATGATGCTATTGGAAGCAACCTCTGAGGATCATCTAGTACAGACTCCCTGCTAGAGGAGGTTCATCTACACCAGGCTGCACAAAATCGCGTCCAGGTGGGTTTTGAGTATCTCCAGAGAAGGAGACTCCACAACCTTTCTGGGCTGCCTGTTCCGATGCTGTGTCACCCTCCCAGTAAAGAAGCCTCTCCTCACACTAGAAGTGTGGAGATATGCAAAAGTCTGCTTTGGATCATGTAGCTAATCCAGTCCTACAGCAGCTAGAAGACTGATATAAAAATACACAGCTGAGCTGTGGCAATTGACCTTGTGCCTGTGTCAGCTGTAGTTGTGGTTCTTGTCCAGTAATTTCTACACTCAATTTGCTCTGCTGTCACTGAGATGGGGTTTGATTTTGTTGCCTGTCTTGTTATGAACAAGCTTTGCTAAAGGTTCGATAAATTGGGAGCCTGAATGATTAGAAGCAATCAATGAGGTAGCAAGCAGTTGTTTGGACAGCACCTCAGAACGCTGTCCCTCCAAGTTCCTATTGGGGTTAACAGCAAGTCAGATACTGATTCTCACTGGAAGGAACGTGTGTTTGGGGATTACGATGATGCACGTAAAATTTAGTGGTTTAGTAGTGTTCTGCTTCCTTTTAATGTGGTCATTACTGCAAGCCATGCCAGCAGAAAGGGTGAAGCAACACTGCAGACCTGGCTCCTAGGCTTCTGTCCTTCCTGTGCCCCATCAACACAAGCCATGGTGCTGTGTCTGCAGGAGGGCAGTGGCGCACACAAGCAAGCCATGGGTTTTTGCAGTGAGCTTTGAAGGTGACATGTTTTCTCATCTCTGCTGCAAGCTGTGACCGGGCTGCTGAGCCATGAGGGTAGCTCAGGGCCAGCACTGGAAGCACTAATTAGCCATGCCTGCACATCAGCTTATGGTAGTCTGCTTGTAAGACTGATGCTATTTCCATGGACAGGCAACACCCAGATATTCCTTCCCATAAAGGAGTTTTTGAAACTAAGAACTGTGTTGATCTCAGACTTCCAGAGTCATAGAACCACAGAATCACAGAACATTAGGGATTGAAAGAGACCTCGAAAGATCATCCAGTCCAATCCCACTGCCACAGCAGGATGCCCCAGATTAAGCTGCACAGGTGAGTTTTAAACGTCTCCACGGAAGGAGACTCCACAAGGCCCCTGGGCAGCCCACTCCAGTGCTCCATCACCCTCACTGGGAAGAAGTTATAGAATCACAGAATCAGTTAAGGTTGGAAGGGACCACAGGATCATCCAGTTCCAACTCCCCCACCCGCCATGGGCAGGGATACCCCACCCTGTGTTTGGGGTGTTTTTTTCCAGCCAGCTATGGAGCAGAGCTCCCAGCTCACTGGGTGTTTGAGATGAGTTGTACACAATTTGTTTTCCATGTCTACTTGCTTTTCTGCTCCTCAGTCTCATTCAACATAGTGGGATTTAGTGTTTGTGGCGTTAGGAGCGGCAGCGAGTTTTTACCGTACTGAGAGCCCAAGAGCAATGCAGTTCAGAGTTCCAAGAATACCTCTGGTGAATAGGATTATGGGAAGTCTGTCCCATGTCCATGGAAACAGAGTCAGGGTTTGGATCCCACCTGGTTAAAGGTTGCACGGCCACACAACTCCTTTGTGGCTTGCACAGCTCCAGTAGATGCTTGGCTATTGGCTTTCTCCTCCTGCCAAGATGAGCAGATGCCAGTGTCCCTCCATAGGCAGTGGGACATGAGGAGCTTTGCAGGCAGAGGGCAAGTGTCTTACGGAAGACTGCAGGCTCACTGAGATGTCTGCTTCCGTTTGGATGGTGCTGGTCTGTCTGGCTCATGTTTGTCCTCAACAGGCAAATGACTGTTGTGGACCTCCATCTGCATTTGTTCTGAGCAAAGTTTGGGGTGCTTCAACCTGCCTTGTTGTAAGGTGGAGACAGATATGTGAGTCCCCCTCTCTGTGGTTTTTTTGTCCTATAAAGATGTTATGGGTTTCCCAGGAAAGGAGCAATTTTCTTAGTGTAATTGATTTCATTTGCTTAGCTGTTGTCTGTTAGTTAAACTCTGCAATACTCTGCGAGAGAGGCCAGCCAAGCTTCCAAGGCGTGTGTGAGGAAGTGAAAGGGAAAACAACTGTCCTCCACTGACTCATGGTCTCCCAAGGAATCGAGCAGAAGTTGTAAATAACACAGATATACCTTATAAGATAACACAGATATGCTTTATAAAGACACTGGTTACAATAAGCCAAAAGTACCTCCCATATTTTTCTTTAATTGTGCTATAGGAAATGGTTTTGAATTGTTTTATTTCCTAATAGTCACGTCCTTATTAACCTCATGGCTTTGCTTCCTGTACCCCTCCTGCGGGCTGTGTCAGACGTGGGAATTTCTACCTCATAAAAGTGTAAAAACTTGTGATAGGGATATTGTTTATGATTTATAGAATCAGTCCATGCTCTTGCTTGCCTGGCTACAAGGACATGCTGGAGCTTCCTTTGGTTTGCTGTTGGTGTGAAAGATGTTAGAGAGGATGATGCAGACTTTTTAGCAGACTAGTTATGATTTTATTTGTCTTTGCAAATGACATGTCATCACAGAATCACTCTGGTTGCAAAAGAACCCTGGGATCATTAAGTCTAATGATCTACCCTACCTTACAAGTTCACTCCTAAAACACATCCCTCCACACCTCATCCTAAAAATACATCGAGGGGTGATGACTCAACCACCTCTCTGGGAAGCCCATTCCAGTGCCTAACCACCCTTTCTGGGAAAATATTCTTCCTACGATCAAGTCTAAACCTGCACTGTTGTAACCTGAACCCGATCCATCTTGTTCTGTCACTAATTGCTTGTGACAAGAGACCAAAAACAACCTCTCCACAATGACATTTCAGGTAGTTGTAGAGAGTGATGAGGTCTCCTCTCAGCCTCCTCTTCTTCAAACTAAAGATCCCTAGCTCCTTCAGTCTTTCCTCATCAGATTTATTCTCCAGGTCCCAAGTGACAATTAATGAATTGAAGGGAAGGCTTAGTTATTCCCTTCAGATGCAAATTCTTTACTCCTCTTTCCCCTCTGTGTTTGGTGGGGTGTGTGGTGTAGTACAGCTGGCCTGGAGGTGATGCTCCCTGTTGCAGGGACCTCTGTGACATTGCCTGTGCAGTGAGATTCCTATTTCTCTTTTTGCCCTTCTGGGGAGCTAATGAAATAGTAGTAGATGGTTCTTACTTGAGCCCTGTTCAAGGGCTGGAGAAAAGACCTTTAGAATGTGAGCCCGCATCCACCAGCACTTAGGGGTTGTCTTTGTTTTGTTTTCCCTTTTTATTGGTTTGATTCTTAAATGTTATCAGTGAGTTAAAGCTGAGCTCTTTTAATTCATCTGGCATAATGCCCAATCCTTGGAGATTAGATGGCAAGCGGCTCTGGGCACAGGGCCACCTGGCACTTCTCAGAAAGCGGTTGTTAATAAAACACCGGAAAAAAATCAGATTGTTCCAGACATACAAAGCCCTCGAGTCGCAAGGAGCAAGGAGTGACAGAGCTTTCACAAACACACCCAGTGTTTTGTGGCACAGCTTGGAAATGGCTCAGGAAATACCATCCTAATACCTCTGCAGAAAAACGAGAGTGGGGGAAAAGTACTTTGAGTACAAACTCGTTTTTTTCTTTCTTAAAATTTTGACTGAACTGCACCTTCCTTTAGGCCTTGGGCTGTAGGTTAGGCTCTTGGCAGTGCCTGCAGTGCAGCTTGGGCTTAGAGAGCACTCAGCCGATTACAACCTGGAGTTTCTTCCCTTCTGATTTGCCTCACAGAATGACCGAGGCTGGAAAAGCCTTCTGAGCTCATCTAGCCCAGACCGTGACCCAGCGTCACCACAGCAGCCAGACCAGGGCACTAAGGGTCACATCCAGACTGTCCTTAACACCTTCAGGAATGGGGATTCCACCACTGCCCTGGGCAGTCCAGTCCAGGCTCTGATCACCCTTTCTGTGAGGAAGGGCTTCCTAACATTCAACCTAACCCTGCTCTGGCAGCTTCAGGTCCTAGCCTCTCACTAGTTGCCTGGGAGAAGAGCCCAACCCCCACCTGACTACAACTTCCCTTCAGGGTGTTGTAGAGAAGGAGAAGGTCTCTCCTGAGTCTCCTCTTCTCCAGGCTAAACATCCCCATCTCCCTCAGCCTCTACTCAGCAGACTTTCTCTCCAGTCCCTGCCCCAGCCTTGTTGCTCCTCTGGACCCACTTCAGCCCCTCGGTCTCTTTCTTGAAGTGAGGACCTCAGAACTGCTCCCAGTATTCAAGGGGAAGCCTGACTGGAGTGCAGCTCCATAGCACTCTCTTAGGGGTCATATCCTTCTTGGATTCTCAGCTCTAATAAATCTATGGAAACCTCTTTGGAGTCCTATCTTGGATCTAAAGAACATTTGTTTCATACAAGAGTTGTTGAATACAGCATTTCCAACTTAGCAAGCTTTGTTTCCTAATTGTAAATTGAGTTTCGTTAGAAAACCTCTGAAAAACAGTTCAACTTCTATATAAGGAGGTCCCAACACATTTACGGCCTTATAGATGTGGACTAACATCTTAAAATTAGAAGGTTGCCCAAGCAGATTCTATGTCCTGGAGTTAACGTGCTTGTGAGTTAAGTTTCCACTTAACAAGGCAGTTGCCAGACACTGAAGATTGCTGTGTGCTCTTCAGGGATTGTGTCATATGTGATACATGGCAACAGGGCAGTTATTTGAATTAAAACCCCAGCCAAGAGCCATAAAACCCTGTACTGGTACCTGCAGAGAGCTGTGGCCTCAAGAGTCACTGTGTTCTTCTAGTTCTACATAAACAGGATAGAATGGGATGCAGCAGTGTGGAATCAGCTTACATTTTGCATGAACACTTTGCCTTGTAGCTGGCTGGGTTTGTATTCCCAGTGACTATTTCGAATCTGCGTGTCTGTTGAGTTTTTTTATCACATGAATTCTCCTGAAAAGAAACCATTGCGCCTGTGCTGCTATTCAGTGGGACCAGAGCAGGCTGGAGAGCTGGGTGGGGAAATGCTGAATGAACTATAACAAGGGCAGTGTAGAGTCTGGCATCTGGGCAAAAACAACCCCAGGTACCAGTATAGGTTGGGGACTGACCTGCTGGAGAGCAATGTAGGTGAAAGGGACCTGCGGGTCCTGATGGACAGCAGGATGACCATGATCCAGCAGTGTGCTCTTGTGGTGGATCAAAACGCGGGTGGTTAGCAGACTGAGAGAGGTTCTCTTCTCTCCCTCTACTCTGCCCTAGAGAGACCGCATCTGGAATCTTGTGACACTTGTGGGCCCTTCAGTTCAAGAAAGACACAGAACTGCTGGATAGAGTCCAGTGCAGAGCCATGAAGATGATGAAGGGGGTAGAGCACCTCCCTGATGAGGAAAGGCTCAGACAGCTGGGTCTCTCAAGCATGGAAGAAAGGAGACTGAGGAGTGACCTAATTAATATTTGTAAATATGTGAAGGGTGAGTGTCAGGAGGATGGAGCCAGGCTCTGCACAGTGGCACCCAATGATAAGACAAGAGGCAATGGGTATAAACTGGAACATAGGAGGTTCCACATCAGTAAGAGAAGAATCTTTTTCCCAGTGAGGGTGACAGAGCTCTGGAATGGGCTGCCCAGGGGCCTTGTGGAGTCTCCTTCTGTGGAGACGTTTAAAACTCACCTGGATATGTTCCTGTGTGACTTGGTCTAGGTGATCCTTCTGTGACAGGGGGATTGGACTGGATGATCTTTTGAGGTCCCTTCCAATCCATAATGTTCTGTGATTCTGTGATTAGTAGAATCAGGTGATCAGACAAGAGGAAAGGGCCTTCAGCTGCACCAGGAGAAATTTAGGTTGGACAGGAGTAAAAACTTCTTCCTAGAAAGCCTTGGAACAGGCTGCCCAGGACAGGGGTTGAATTGCCATCACTGGATGTGTCTGTCTCAAAGTCATGGAAAACTGGAGTGTATATGGTTTAGGGGGGAACTTGTAAGGTGGGGTAGATGGTTGGACTGTATGATCCCAGGGGTCTTTTCCACCCAGAGAGATTCTCTGTGTTTCTGTGACAGAGTTTAGTGTTGGAATGGAGACAGTTGGGTTACTGGTTGAACTTGATGATCCTGTGCGGAATCTGTATAACTAATACGTGTGTCTCTACAAAGTATTTATAAAGGTATTGTGTACGTCTGTGTGTACTTGTGGGTGTATATGTGCAGTATGTGTAGGGATTTAGTTGACACTTGGATTAATTAACTAAGCGGTGCTGGAACCTTTTACAGCCAGTGACTGAGTTAATAACAAATGGAGAAAGATTCAGTGTAACTGAAAGTTTTTGTGTGGCTTTGGTCAAATAACTTCAGGATGGAAATAAGGGGTAGAATTAAGCAAGATGCCTGATGCAGACTGGAAAACCTCCATCATCTGTCAGATGTTTTAGAGCTGTGATGAATGAGTTTGGATAAATAGCAGGAGCATGTGTCAAACAAGTTCAGGCTGAGTGCCACATGGTACGGCAAACAAAAATTGCACTTGAGGAATGTTAGGAAATATTAACTGGCTGGTAGGTGGTATGTGGAGAGCACTGCAAGGAGATCCTTTCCCTCCGGGGAGAGAGAAAGCAAAACTCTTTGTAGGTGCTTCAGAAATAGCTTGGGATTGCTGCTGGTGCAGCATTGAATGAAGACAGATGGAGAGGTTTTCTGGTGCTAAAAATAATTGCCTGGGATGTTCTGTTGTCAAGCTGCGAATGCAGGATTTGGTGCCCATTACAAACTTGCCTGGAAACTGCCCGAAACCACCAGCGGGGGACTGAGTCACATGGAAAGAAACCCATTAGCTTGAGTGACCTGTCACTTCAATTAATTGTTAGAAAAGCTGTTGATGTGGAGGGGTTGGGGGGGAAACTTAAGCAGGAAACAAGTCTAAGTGAGACTACACATGCTTCAGGGTCTGTCTCACCTCCACCTCTGCAGCATGAGAGGTGAAGTACTGGTGCCCCAGTGGGCAGGACACCCTTGCTTGGGGAGGCATCAGCTGGCTTTTGTTCCAGAAGCAAAAATCTATTGTTAGAGCAGTGATTTGCTCTATAGGTGAGATTGTCTCTTGCTCCTAAGCACAAAATACAGGCTGGGTAGTGACTGGCTGGAGAGTAGCCCTGAGGAGAGGGACTGGGGCTGCTTCTGGACGAAAGGCTCGACGTGAGCCAGCAGTGTGCACTTGCGGCCCAGAAGGCAAACCGGATCCTGGGCTGCATCAGGAGAGGTGTGGCCAGCAGGTGGAGGGAGGGGATTCTCTCCCTCTACTCCACTCTGGTAAGACCCCACCTGGAGTACTGCGTCCAGTTCTGGAGCCCTTATTACAAGAAGGATGTGGACGTGCTGGAGTGAGTGCAGAGGAGGGCCACGAGGATGATCAGAGGGCTGGAGTGCCTCTCCTATGAGGATAGTTTGAGGGAATTGGGGCTGTTCAGTCTGGAGAAGAGGCGGCTCCCAGGTGACCTTATTGTGGCCTTCCAGTACCTGAGAGGGGCCTACAAAAAGGCTGAGGAGGGACTTTTTAGGATGTCGGGTAGTGACAGGACTAGGGGGAATGTAGCAAAGCTGGAGATGGGTAGATTTAGAGTGGATGTGAGGAGGAAGTTCTTGACCGTGAGAGTGGTGAGAGCCTGGAATGGATTTCCCAGGAAGGTGATGGAGGTCCTGTCCTTGGAGGTGTTTAAGGCCAGGCTGAATGAGGCTCCTCATTGGAACTGGATAATCAGGTGGTCCCTTCCAAACCTGAGTGATTCTGATTCCATAACTTCTCCAGTTAAGTGATCCTGCTGTGGCAGGGGGATTGGACTAGATGATCTTTCAAGGGTCCCTTCCAATCCCTAATGATTCTATGATTCTATGCTGTGTCCGAGATGGCTGTCTAATGCACTTAAATAAACTCAGTGATTGAAACTGAGATTTAGCACAGACGGTTTTGTTGTGAGGGTGAAATTACTTTTGTAGCTTGGAGAAACAAGACTGAGGGGTGACCTCATTAATGTTTATAAATATGTTAAGGCAGGGTGTTAGGAAGATGGAGTCAGGCTCTGCTCAGTGTCATCTAATGATAGGACATGGGGCAATGGGTGTAAGCTGGAACAGAGGAGGTTCCATGTAAATATGAGAAGGGACTTCTTTGGAGTGAGGGTGACAGAGCCCTGGAAGGGGCTGCCCAGGGGGGTTGTTGAGTCTCCTTTTCTGGAAACGTTTAAAACCCACCTGGATATGTTCCTGTAGGATTTGGTCTAGGTGATCCTCATCTGTCAGGGGGATTGGACTAGATGATCTTTTTGAGATCCCTTCCAATCCCTAATGTTCTCTTATTCTGTGAGTCTCACTCTTGAATCTTACCATAGTGGTGTGGAGCCTGCCAGTATCACACAGCTTGTTCCTGGAAAACTTTCCTTCTTCAGGAACACGGTCCTTTATCAGAATTTTCCTTATTTTAATGTGTGTGGCTTTGGGCACCTCCCTGCATCCCGGTCATGGTCCTTGAATACCTGAGGCATGACCCTGCTTTTACCTTGTAAGGATGTGATGTAGTTAAGTACTTCCACTGTTAAACCTTTTCAGTCTGATGTGCAGGTTCTCAAGAGAGTCTTAAGATGTGTCTCCACTGCTGGAGAAGATACAGGCTTCTGTTCAGACTGCTGTGAATGAAAAGGACTGACGACAATCTGAGTAGCAATAAAAAATAGCAGTTGAAGGAAAAATGAATCGCGCAGGAGTACAGGACAGCCACTGTGGTGCTCTATTACAGAGTGTCAGTGTGACATGGGAGTCTTGAGACTGTTGGTTCCTTTCTATGGTGTTTACCTTATCATGGTCCCTGCACCATGTTCCTGGGACACCTGTTCATGTTCCTCTTTCTGTAAGGCTTGGTGTGGCAGATATGGCTATGATGTGCCAGTCACTTGCACTCAGCATGTGTCTTTGTGAGCCAGGATGTCGCCAGGCACATGGTGCAGCAGCAGAAGTGCTGGGTAGCAGGAAGCAGACAATGAGCACCAATCAGTCTCCTATGAGGACTGGCAGTGTGCTTAGCCTGGCATCATCGTGTGAGATCCATGCATTGGCATGGACTGAGGTCAACATCTTAGTAATTCTCTTCAGTTTTTTTCCTCTCACTTGCCGAGATGATGCATTTTTTATGTGTCCCAGCAATTCCAGAATGCCAGGAAACTTGCTGACCCCAAATTGCTTTGACATGTGCTAAAAGCATTTATGCTGCACTCTATCCTGCTGTACATCTGATAGTTCCTCCTTCCCTCTCTGCTGCAAATAAGCCCTCTGTTAATTCAATTTCTCTTAATTTAACTATACCCTTCAAGTATCCTAAAGCAGTATCTTTCAAGAACCCTACAGTGCATCCAGACACATGGGAAAAGATCAAGTTATTTGAACAAAGTCCAATGTTTTAGATTGTGTCTGCTAGGAACTATGAGACTATTATTTAAGGGATTGGGTTTTTTCTGTGCAACTCTGTAATGCTAAAGCAAAACCAAGCCTTTGTTGAAATGTTCTTTCTTCTCTTTGCTCAAAATCAGTAGAGTTGAGGTGCTTTGTCTGTGTTTCTGCATTTAAAGATGTGAATTCATTAGATGAGATACACAAGGAAAAGAAGGATGGACTCTCAGGACTTTAGTGAGATGAGCTACAAGTAACGTTTAATGTAAGGAAGAAGCGGTTCTATGGAGAGTTTTCAGACTGAAATTAAATTTCAATTTAGAACAATTGCAAATGGATATTTTCATCAGTACATGTAGTGTAGTACAGAAGTGGATACCCTGGAGGAGAGAGTTCAGCACAGAACCATGAAGTTGATGAAAGGAGTGGAACACCTCCCTTAGGAGGAAAGGCTGAAGGAGCTGGGTCTCTTGAGCTTGGAGAAACAAAGACAGAGGGGTGACCTCATTAACATTTATAAATATGTGACGGGTGGGTGTCAGAAGCATGGATCCAGTCTCTTCTCAGTGGCACCCGATGATAGGAGAGGGGACAATGGATGTGAGCTGTAGCAGAGGAAGTTCCACATCAATCTGAGAAGGAACTTCTTCATAGTGTGGGTGACAGAGCACTGGAATGGGCTGCCCAGGGGAGTTTTGGAGTCTCCTTCTCTGGAGACATGTAAAGCCCACCTGGATATGTGTCGCCGACAACCCTGCAGACTGCTGCTATTCAGTGAGACCTGGACAGGATGGAGAGCTGGGCAGAGAGAAATTTAATGGCGTGTAGGAAGGGTAAGTGGAGAGTCTGGAATCTGCGCAAGAACAATCCCAGGTACCAGTACAGGCTGGGCTGGAGAACAGTGTAGGAGAAAGGCACCTGGGGGTCCTAGTGGACAGCAGGATGACTGTGAGCCATCAGCGTGCTTTTGTGGTGAAGAGGCCCAACAGCATCTTGGGGTGGATCGGAAGTGGAGTGGTTAGCAGATCAAGAGAAGTTCTTCTCCCTCTCTACTGTGCACTGGTGAAACCATATCTGGGTATTGTGTCCAGTTCTGGGCCCCTCGGTTCAAGAAGAACACAAAACTGCTGGAGGGAGTCCAGCGTAGAGCAACAACGGTGATGAAGAAAGTGGAGCACCTCCCTTATGAGGAAAGGCTGAGGGAGCTGGGTCTCTTTAGCTTGGAGAAAAGGAGGTGACCTTATTAATGTCTATAAATATTTGAAGGGTAGGTGTCAGGAGGATGGAGCCAGGCTCTGCTCAGTATCATCTAGTGATAGGATGAGGGGCAATGGTTGTAAGCTGGAACATAGGAGGTTCCATATAAATATCAGAAGGAACTTCTTCAGAGTGAGGGTGCCCTGGAAGGGACTGCCCAGGGTGGTTGTGGAGTCTCCTTCTCTGGAGACATTTAAGACCTGCCTGGATGTGTTGCTCTGTGACTTGGTGTGGGTGATCCTGCTGTGTCAGGGGGATTGGACTAGATGTTCTTTCAAGGTCCCTTCCAATCCCTAACTTTCTGTGATTCTGTGAGATATGGTGGAATTTCATTCAGGATTCATTGCTTTTCAATTAATTGTTTTTCAATTAATTTTAGCAAAAATGCCACTGAAGTTGGGTGCTCTTTCTAGAAATTTTCATTACTAGGTCTTCATGACTGGTGGCTAATGCCTCTGGCTGATACTGAAGCACAAACAAATACTAGTTCTTACGTGTCTCAGCCACAGGCACATCCACTGTTCTAGGGAGATGTTTATTCTTATTCCCCTGTACTTAGCAGTGGGGAGGCCGCATCTTGAGTACTGGGTCCAGTTGTGGGCATCTCATTACAAGGGATATATCGAGGTGCTGAAGCGAGTGCAGAGGAGGGCGATAAAGCTTGGGAAGGGCCTGGAGAATAGATCTTATGAGGAGAGATTGAGAGAGTTGGAGAGTTTAGTTTGAGGAAGAAGAGGCTAAGGAAATATCTCAACTGCTCTCTACAACTATCTGAAAGGACATTGTAGAGATGTTGGTGCTGGTCTCTTCTCACAGGTAGTTAGCAACCGAACCAGAGGGAAGGGCTTGAAGCTCCAACAGGGAGGGTTTAGATTGGACATCAGGAAAAACTTCTTCCCAGAGAGAGTTTTCAGGCCCTGGAATTGGCTGCCCAGCATGGTGGTTGAGTCCCCATGCCTGGATGAGTTTAAAAGTTGCTTAGATGTAGTGTTGGGGGATCTGGTTTAGGGGTGAACTTGTGCAGTAGGATTAATGGTTGGACTCAATGATCCCAAGGGTCTTTTCCAACCTTAGTTATTCTATGATTCTGTGATTTTCTGTTTTGTGTGAGGATTTAGTGGTAGATGCTTGGTCTTGGCCAGTCCACATGGTCAAAAACACCTCCAGCATTTAGCTGGAACCCCTTCACCCAGCAGAACGGCTGAGGCTAGAAGGTCTCCTGTATGAAGACAATGCCAGCTCAAGCACTGAATGATGAACACGTTAGCAGCAGTCTGGGAAGGAGCTGTCTCAGATTTTATTGTTATGTGTTGCTGCTGCTCTTTTGCCAGTTGCCTTGCTCTCAGATGTGTGGTCCATTCGTGCTGTTTGAATTTTGGATGGAGCTGTGCTTGGGTCAAAGCATGCAGGTAATTAGGAGGCTGCATCCTCTAAGCTCTGAATGTTGGTAAATCCTGATGTTCTTCCAAAGCATTGAATGGGCTCACTGGAAGGAATCTTGGAGGTAGCCTGACTTACACAACAGTAAAACTTGATCAGAACATGAAGCTCAGAAGCTCTTTCATGTTCTTGTCAAAAAGCTGTGGAGTGTTTGCACTCAGAGGTTTTGCCTCTTAGCCAGCTGTCAGCACAGATGAGGCATCCACAACTCTAGGGGAACTGGGTGTGTGCCTACATACTTGGTGGGGTTTTTGGCAAGAGGTTGCTATAATTTGCTCTTTGTTAGTTCATACCAAGTGAGCATGCAAGGGCAGTATGTTGGCATCGTGTGTAAAACTAGATAAACCCAGGGAACTCAAATCATGACCAGCATGTTGTTAAATTCTCGTAATCCAGGAGGCACCAATGTGCTTGTACAGGTCAGCAATTGGGAGACCTGGCTGTAAACTGAAACAAACATTAAGAGAAGGACACAGACCTGCTGGAGAGAGTTCAGCACAGAGCCACAAAGATAATGAAGGGAGTAGAACACCTCTCTTTATGAGGAAAGGCTGAAGGAACTGGGTCTCTTTAGCTTAGAGAAACGAGGATTGAGAGGTGACTGTGTTAATGTTTATAAATATGTGAAGGGTGGGTGTCAGGAGGATGGAGTCAGGCTCTGCTCAGTGTCATCTAATGATAGGACAAGGGGCAATGGGTGTAAACAGGAACATAGGAGGTTCCACGTAAATATGAGGAGGAACTTCTTTTCAGTGACGGTGACAGAGCACTGGAAGAGGCTGCCCAAGATTGGTTGTGGAGTCGTCTTCTCTGGAGACATTTAACACCTGCCTGGATATGTTCCTGTGGATATGGTCTAGGTGATCCTGCAGTGGCAGGAGGATTGGACAGGATGATCTTTTGTGGTCCCTTCCAATCCCTAATGTACTGAGATTCAGTGATTTGCCTCAGCAGAGGTTTTATTTTTATTATTTTTACCCTCAGATTTGTTACAGGAACCTCTAAAGAAAGCAGTAAATTCTCCTGTATTATTTTCTTTTCTAGCAATTTCCCCTGGCCCCATTCTCTTGAATTATGTAATCTGTGTTTTAGTCTAACAGCTAGTTTCCTACTGTATTGCTCTCTAGGGTACTGTTTTGCATTAGTAGGGGGATGAACAAGATGACCTCCAAATCTTTTCCATCACCACTCACTGTAATGTGGTGCTGCAGTGTTTGACCCTGTTAGGCAGCCCTTTCCCTTCTGCAGCCCTTTGGCTTTTACAGAATCACGGAACATTAGCGATTGGAAGGGACCTCGAAAGAGCAGTCACAGCGTTTTCTGTTCACACAAGCTCTCTCCTTTGAAACTGTCAACCAAAAGTGCTGCTTCCTGCACTTCTAAACCAAAGAGCACAGTAGTGCCTTTCACGCTGGAGTGGAGAGGACCTGTGTAAATAATGACTGTGGGGCAGTGCATGGCAGCGCCTGCTCCATAGCTGAAGGGAGGAGATTTGAGAGGCAGAGGATCTTGGGTCTGTTAGTGTGTTGGCAAGGCTGTCACGCTGGAATTGCCTTTTTAGTGTTGCTTTTTAGTTCAAGGAAGGAAGGAAGGAAGATGGAACTGCCTGAGCATTTTGTTCTACATGTGTGTGTGTGATCTTCCACAGTGGACTGTGGTCCTACACTTACTTCATTGATGTTTTTTTCTCCTGTGCCTAGAGCTATAAGCTATGACAAGGGATCAGATAGGATGGGAAGTGGAACTGTAAAGGGGAATTCTAGCTCACAGTGTTACAGAAAGAATGCACGTGAGAGAAGTGCTTTGGGAACAGAACGAGAAGCTGTGGTGATTTTCAGGCAATAGGTGGGTTCAGAGCTGCCTTAGTGATCCTTGTTGTTC
Organism: Rhinopomastus cyanomelas; assembly: GCA_013400115.1. NCBI lineage: Eukaryota > Metazoa > Chordata > Aves > Bucerotiformes > Rhinopomastidae > Rhinopomastus > Rhinopomastus cyanomelas. The sequence goes on along the minus strand of VXBP01006264.1, from coordinate 16,128 downwards.
ATAAACTTCAGCTCAGAGGGTAGCAGATGCTTTGTGTGGCACTGACCTGATGATAATTTCTCCAGCTCCAGTCTGACCACAAAGGCCAGTTCTGAAAAAGATTGTTTTTCATTGAACACTCCCTACATTTTCTTTATCTCTCCAGAGACAGCTATTTTGTAAAGCCTGGAGTTTTTTTACTTACTGAAATGCTTGAGCCCTTCAAGTGTCTTGGGGTTACTGCTGCTGCTTTCTGTGCCATTCAGAGATTTCTTGTTGCCTCTGGGTTGTAATTCTAACTTATACTTCATACTCCTTAAGTACAACTTGCTTTGTTGTGTTCTGGAGCTGCTGCACTTTTGTATTGCTTGTGTTCTGCTTTCCACAGCAGCAGCAGATGACAGCTAAGAGGTTTCTGCAGGACAGGGTTGGGAGAAGATTAGTATGAGCCAGCAGTGTGCCCACGTGGCCAAGAAGGACAATGGCATCCTGGCTTGTATTAGGTTATCATCCCCCTGTATTTGGCACTGGTGAGGCCACATCTGGAGTACTGTGTCCAGTTTTGGGCACCTCAATACAAGAGAGATGTGGAGGTGCTGGAGCAGGTGCACAGGAGGGCAAATAAGCTGGTTGAGGGACTGGAGCATAAATCTGATGAGGAAAGTCTGCAACAGCTGGGGCTGTTTAGTTTGAAGAAGAGGAGGCCTCATCACTCTCTACAACTACCTGAGGGGATGTTGTGGAGGGGTTGGTGCTGTTCTCTTGTCACAAGCGATTAGTGGTAGAACAAGAGGGAATGGGTTCAAGCTGCCCAGAGATGTAGTTGAGTCACCATGCCTGGCTGTGTTCAAAGATGGTTTGGATGAGGTGTTGAAGGATGTGTTTTAAGAGTGAACTTGTAAGGTAGGGTAGATGGTTAGACTTGATGATCCCAGGGTTCTTTTCCAACCAGAGTGATTCTGTGAACAGAAAGAACCAGAGGTGTAAAACAAAGGAAAAAAGTCCCAGCCCTTTTCTGTCAGCCAGCTTCACGCTCCTTTCAGCCCACATCTCCTTGCATGTCCTTCTCTCACTTACTTGTTAGTAAATGTGGCCTTACTACACTAATCAAATGGAAATAATGAAGCTATTAGTTTTGACTGAGCAGCTTCCACATCTGTAATGGACAGGATCCAGCAGATGAAACAAAGGTTTTCTTTTGCTCTTAACTCCATGAACACTTGCTGTGTTTTAGCATCTCCTTGTAGCATAAATCCTTGGTGCTTGTTTGCCACAGTCATACAGATAGTGGCAAGTGTTCTGCCTAGTTCCATGTCCACGTAAGAGGGTCTGCAGGGGCAAATGGATAGTAATTTGTGAGTCACAGGATTTCCAAGATTGGAAAAGACAAGATCATCAAGTCCAACTGTCCGCCCTACAACACCCAACCACTAAACCACCTCCATGTTTGCTTGTTTTTGAGACTCTGGCTAATGGTTTCTCTGTGATGCATGGTTTTCTTGGAGCCAAGCAGAATAAGCAGAAGTTTGTTGGAAATGGTTAAAAGGAGAGATCAACTCAGACATGTTAGGCTTCCAGTGTGGAGTATCAGGAAGACTGTAAAGTCCCTTCTACCACCAATGCATGTAAATACCTTCTACTAGTTCTCACAGAGTTCCTGAGATGCTTCTCTGGTTTATCTCTGTGTTGGTAATCAATATCCAGCACTTCCTAAAATCTGGAACCAAGGGTGAAGGAGTCTCCAAGATATTCATGACACATGCAGAAAGAATAGGTCCTATCTCAAAAGAATGATTTTTCTCTCTCTGTTTTAACAGATGATTCAGTTTCTAACTTAGGATTTCCATGTTTCCTAATGCTCAAGTTTACTCCTCTGTAGGCGATTGTTCAAGTTTTGCTGCTTTCTTTCAGCCTTGTCACTTTCATATTAGTATCTTTGCAGACCTCTCCTGCTATCTGTCTTCACTCTTGCTTGACTACCCTGTGTTCTCCTGTGTTTCTGTTTGCATGGTTTCTCTGTTGATCATCACCAAATGGTTTGGGTTGAAACGTCTTCAAAGAGACAAGGTCCTTAAAGATCAGCACTTCCAGGGATAGAGCAGCCACACCTTCCCTGGGCAACCTGTTCCAGTGCCTCAGCACTCTCACTGTAAAGAACTTCCTCTTAAGATCTACTTTAAACCTCCTATCTAGTAGCTTAAAGCCATTTTTCCTCATCACTACAGACTGTGTTAGAAATCCCTTCTCCAGCTTTCATGTAGTCCCCTTTATGTACTTCATGGAAGCTACTGCAAGGTCTCTTTGGAGCCTTCTCTTTTCTACGTTGAGCAGCCCCAACTTCTGTAGCCTATCCCCATAGCAGAGGTGCTCCAGCTCTCTGAGCATCTTCATGGCCAACTTTGGGCCTGTTCTAACAGGTCCATGTCCTTCTTGTGTTGGGGACTCCAGAACTGGTTGCAGGACCTCCAGGTAGGGTCTCATGAGAGCAGAGTAGAGGGGCAGAATCATGTCCCTTGATCTGCTGGCCGCTGTTCTTTAAGTACAGCACACAGTTTGCCTTCTGGGCTGCAAGTGGACACTGTCTGCTAATGTTGAGCTGCTCATAAACCAGCACCTTGTCCCTGAAAAATGCCTCTGGTTTGTCATCCTTACAGTCATCGCGTTTCTCTTCAGATGTCTGGAGTTTTCTTATCGGTACTCCGTTTGCTACAAGTGATGGAATCTCATTTCATATAGTTTGCAAATGCAAGAGCAAAACTCAGGGTGCCCTTTGTGGGGAGGGCATCTCCATTTGCAGGACATTTGTCACTGAATTTCGATGCACAACCATTCCTGTGTTGACAGCTTTGTGTTAACTGCTTTGTGACAGAAGTTTGCATGTTTGAGAGTTCAGCGAGTCCTTCCAGGAAGGTTACCTCCTACCCTCTTCCTAAAGTGAAGTTTCTGCCCTGTGTGCTCTCCCTGCAGGAATGAAGGGAGTGGAGTGGGGCTGGGGGCTGTTTCTGCTGGTTGCTTTTGCAGTGACAGCAAAGCAAATTTCTGCCACCAAAGAGGCAGGAAGTGCCTGAAGTATGAGTGCACAGGATTGCTTCAAAGTGCTGGCCCTATTGGGTATTCTTCATTCCCAGTGAAGATCCCATCATGGAGATCTCCCTGCTTGCTTGTCCAAACCCACAGCCTCCATGGGGTTTGCAGATGCCTCTGTGCACTCTGCTTTAAGCCTCTGCCAGTGTGGTTTTAGGGCAGGGGCTAGGAATGGTTCTCAAAGGCTATTTAGTGACTTTCCCTCCTCCCACTCCCCACCTGCAGGTCCTTTACAGAGAAAGGGAATAAGGATGCAGGCTCAGAGGCTCTTCTAATGTGCAGGCGTAATAGGATCTGCTCCCCACAAAGGATCCCTCTCTCCCAGCTGGGCCAAAGGACCCTGCTTGCTGAGTGCACCCACTGTCCCTGATAATTAGCTGAGCAGCAGCTGCTAGATGTATGAATGAAAAGCAGGGAAGGGGGGATTTGTCTGAAGGAGCAGCATTCCTGGAGGCACCCTGCACATGTCTCCAGAGCAGCCAGCACTGATGTGGGATCTGCACTGCACAGCCAGCCTTCACCACGTCTCTGCGCCGACACTGCCTGCGCTCGCAGAATCACAAAATCAAAGGACATTAGGGATTGGAAAGGACCTTGAAAGATCATCTAGCCCACCCCCCCTGCCACAGCAGGATCACCTAGACCAAGCTGCACAGGAACATGCCCAGGCAGGTTTTAAATGTCTCCAGAGAAGGAGACTCCGCAACTCCTCTGGGCAGCCCCTTCCAGGGCTCTGTCACCCTTACTGGGAAGAAGTTCGTACTGATATTTATATTGAACCTTCTGTGTTCCAGCTTACACCCATTGCCCCTTGTCCTATCACTAGATGACACGGACCAGAGCCAGGCTCCATCCTCCTGACACCCACTCTTCACATATTTATAGACATTAATGAGGTCACCCCTCAGTCTCCTTTTTTCCAAGCTCAAGAGACCCAGCTCCCTCAACCTTTCCTCATAAAAGGGGGTGTTCCACCTCCTTCATCATCCTTGTTGCTCTACGCTGGACTCTCTTGCTGCTTTCTTCAGAGAAAACTCCTTCTCCTTGCTGAGTGCTGATCATTTATCCTTGAGAATAGTCAGCTTGAGTTGCTGGGTGCAGTGTGATGTGAATTGCCGCACATGCAACCACTTACAGAGGGAAAATACCACCCGATTTTGAGGAAAAGCAGGTGGTTTGTAATAAGCAAAATGCAGTGATCCTAGCAGATGCTGCCCTGTGTGAACGCAGTGGTGAGGTAGGCACTACGCTCATTAATGGGTTCCTTCACCGTGTGTTTTCTCGGAGGGTCCAAGGGTAAAGGAAGAGATGCCTTGTCTGGCCGACACATTCGCGTGTAGCTGTCATGGATGACGGCAAAACTGAAAAGAACCTGTTGTTGGCACAGGATCAGACCTTTGCTTTGAGGGCTGATTTAATTTGTTTGACGTGCAGTGTGGGGCTGGCACAGAGCACTAATTAGTTTTATATACAGTTGTTTTATAGATCAGTAGTGCTAGCCCACTCCAGTAATCCAGGCAAGTCTAAGCAGCACTTCCTGAAGCCGGGATCAGACCCATCTGCTGAACTTCTTGCTGTGCTGCTCAGACTCTTACCCAGTGCTATAACTGTCTACATTCACTCAGAATAACACCAGGTTAAAGGTGGAGTAGTGCAGGGATCCATTGGGAAGTGTGGGTGGCACTTGAGATTCACAGAAAGACACTTTTTATTGTTATAAACATTTTTATTTGCTCTTTAACTCTTCTCTGTGTCATCCAGTGATCGGACAAGGGGCAATGGGTGTAAGCTGGAACATAGGAGGTTACACATCAGTATCAGAAGGAACTTCTTCCCAGTGAGGGTGACAGAGCGCTGGAAAGGGCTGCCCAGGAGGTTGTGGAGTCTCCTTCTCTGGAGACATTTAAAACCTGCCTGGATATGTTCCTGTGCAGCTTATTCTAGGTGATCCTGCTGTGTCAGGGGGATGGGACTAAATGATATTTTGAGATCCCTTCCAGTCCCTGATGTTCTGTGATTTCCGCCCCACATCTTGGGGTTGATGGAAAACTGTGGAGTTCATTGAGTTTACAAAAAACTATTACTATTTCTGTAGTGTTTGACCAACCTGATCTTCTTCAACCTGGTGGCCAACCTGGTGAATGCAGGGCAAGCAGTTGATGTGATTTGGATGAGAAGGTTGAACATTTGCAGAGGACACAAAATGAAGCCAGAGAACTGCCTGAGGGTAGGGAGGCTCTGCAGAGCCTCTGGACACGTTGGACCAATCGGCCAAGGTCAGTTCTCTGAGGTTTAATAAGGACGAGTGCACAGTCCTGCACTTTGATCACAACCACCCCCTGCAATGCTACAGGCTTGAGGAAGAATGGTTGGAGAGCTGCTGAGCAGAAAAGGACCTTGAGGTGTTGGCTGACAGTGGCTCCAACAATGAACCCAGGTGGCCAAGAAGGCCAGTGGCATCCTGGCTTGTATCAGAAATGGTGTGGCCAGCAGAGTAAAGAAATAATTGTTACTCTTTGTTTGGTGCTGGTAAGGCTGCATCTTGAGTACTGTGTTCAGTTTTGGACCCCTCAGTGTCCCAAAGTTGTTGAGATGCTAGAGTAGGTCCAGAGAAGGGCAACAAAGCTGGTTCAGGGATTGGAGAACATGTCTTGTGAGGAGAGGCTGAGGGAGTTGGGATTATTTAGCCTGAAGAAGAAGAGGCTGAGAGATCTTATTGCCCTTTACAGTTCCCTGAAAGGAAGTTGTAGGCAGGCTGGTCTTGGCCTCTTCTCTCAGGTAACTGCTGACAGGACAGGAGAAAATGGTCACAAGTTGCACCAGGGGAGGTTCAGATTGGAAATTAAGACAAATTTCTTTATTGAAAGAGCAGTTATATTTTGGGACAGGCTGCCCAGGGCAGTGATGGAGTCCCCATCCCTGCAGGTGTTCAAAAGGCAGTAGATGTGGCACTTTGGGACATGCTCTAGTGGTCATGGAGGAGTTGGGTTGAAGGTTGGGCTTGATGATCTTAGAGGTCCTTCCCAACCTTAGTGATTCTGTGATTGTATTACTTCTTTCACAGCTGCTTTTCCCTATGGAGCACTCAAAATCACAGAATCACAGAACATTAGGAATTAGAAGGGACCTCAAAAGATCATCCCGTCCAGTCACCCTGCCACAGCAGGTTCACCTAGACCAAGTTTTCAAGGTTTCCCCAAAGTCACACCTCCTCATTCTACAGGAGAAATGAACTGCCAGAATAGGTCTAATAGGTCTTCATTTCCTTGAAGGTAATTTTGTCTTGATCAGTGTAGGCACAGGAATTGGTGAGTTTTTAAGTGCTAGCCTGTTTGCCAGTGGCCAGTGGAAACCAGTAGCAGACAACTGCTACTCCTGTCCTATTCAGGGACTCGCAGGATGAATGGCAGGAAATGTTTCAAATGTCTTTTAATTAGATCTGCACCAGATACCCTGCTAATGTCATCAAAAGTGGAATTAATCTTCCCTTTATGTTTTTGTAAGGAAAGGAGCTTCGTCTTGAAATTACAGTGTAAAGAGCAGAGCATGGATGGGAGATGCGGAGGTCACTCAGGCAGCAGCAAGTGAAGCTGAGCAACTCCCATTTGTGCTCTGCCAGATGTTCACAAGCCCATGCCAACAGCTGAAATGGCTGATGCTACATAAGTTACTGTGTCCCAGCAATTAATTCAATGAGTGTAGTGGAAGAGGAAGGGAGGAGGATGGTACCCCATTGGTCAGAGGTCAGGTGTAACACTCAGGACTGAACCACGTGTGATAGTCAGCCACTTCGTTCTTGTCTTTTATTTACTGTGGTATGAAAACACTAATTTTTCCACAGAGAGCCGAAGAAAAGTCAATACTTTTATCAGGAATGTAAAGACCAAATATTATTTTCTTTTAAAAGTCCCTTTTCCTGTGTACTTGGAAGTGTTGAATACCAAATGAAATTAGAGCCTGTGATGGCAGACTTTGAAAGTACCAGATCTCCTCTGAAAGCCACTACTGCTCCAGGAAAAGAAAGGTTTTCAAGGCTCCTCTTCCTTTCTGAGCAGAAACTGGACTGTCTCTTCTCAGGTCCTGTACTTGGGCCACAACTATCTCATGCAACACTACAGGCTTGTGGAGGTGTGGCTGGAGAGCCATCTCTCAGAGAGGGACCTCAGGGTACTAAGCAACAAGAAGATGAATGTGAGCCAGCAATGTGCCCAGATGGCCAAGAAGGCTAGTGGCATCCTGGCTTGTATTAGAAAGAGTATGGCCAGCAGTAGGGAGGTTATCGTCCTCCTGTACTCAGCACTGGTGAGACCACATCTTGAATATTGTGTCCAGTTTTGGGCACCTCAAGAGAGATGTGGAGGTGCTGGAGCAGGTGCACAGGAGGGCAAATAAGCTGGTGAAGGGCCTGGAGAATAAATCTGATGAGGAAAGACTGAAAGAGCTGGGGCTGTTTAGTTTGAAGAAGGGGAGGCTGAGAGGAGACCTCATCACTCTCTACAACTACCTGAGGAGATGTTGTGGAGGGGTTGTTTCTGGTCTCTTGTCACAAGCAATTAGTGACAGAACAGGATGGAACGGGTTCAAGTTACAACAGTGCAGGTTTAGACTTGATCTTAGGAAGAATTTTTTCTCAGAAATGGTGGTCAGGCACTCAATAGGCTTCCCAGGGAGGTGGTTGAGTCACCATCCATGGCTGTGTTTAAAGATGGTTTGGACAAGGTGTTGAGGGATGTGTTTTAGGTGTGAACTTGTAAGGTAGGGTAGATGGTTGGACTCGATGATCCCAGGGTTCTCTTCCAGCCAAAGTGATTCTGTGATTATCTTCAACCAACTTCAACTCGAGAAATCACCTGTAATTGAGCTGCATTTCTTTCCTTTATAGTAAAATTATTTTTACAGAAATAAAAGCAAGGGTCCAAAGCAATGAGGGATGGGTTTTATTTTGGTGTGAAGGATTCTTTTGACCAAAGGGCTGCTTTTGCCACAAAATAGACTCTTGAGTGGTTGCTACCTCTCACACGTCTGGTTGTCTTTGCCTATAGAAAGAAGTTATGAGCAGAGGGAATTTCTTTGTCTTTGCAGGATGACCCCCTGCCCATTCTGATGGGAAAGGTAATTTCACTAATGTGGTTCTTGGCTCAAAAAGAGTGGTAAATAAAGCTCAAGCCCACACGAGTACCTGGAGTTTTATGAGGTTGTTCCAAACAAGTTGACTTTGATTTTGAATGTTTGAGGTTAGCAATGCTGATGCTTTTTTGATTTTCAGGGTGTCCTACAGCCTACAGATGAAAAATCAAGGTTAAAGAATCACCAACTCAGCATCCCAGCCGTTTCTGCTCAGTCAGTGGGGAGCTCTTGCAGGGACTGGGTGCCTTTTCTTCTGCACCATGAAGAACGAAGCAGCGCCCTCTAGTGCTAGTTAACATCACAGAGAACTACCGAGATCATTTCCTACCGTCTGGCTGCCTGCACTGAGGCCAATTCCGCAGCCACAGTGGCAACTTTTTCCCAGTAAGGGTGACAGAGCAGTGGAAGGGGCTGCCCAGGGGCGTTGTTGGGTCTTCTTCTCTGGAGACGTTTAAAACCCCCCTGGTCATGTTCCTGTGTGACTGGATCTAGGGGATCCTGCTGTGGCAGGGGGATTGGACTAGATGATCTTTCAAAGTATCGTCCAGTCCCTAATATTCTCTGATTCTGTGAGCACTAGCAAGGCCTTATCTTGAGTACTGGGTTCAGTGCTGGGCACCTTGATGCGCTGGAGCAGGTGCAGAGAAGGGCAGTGAAGCTGTTGAAGGGCCTGGAGGGGACAGGTCTGGTGGGGAGTACGTAAGGGAGCTGGAGTTGTTTAGCCTAAAAAAGAGGAGGCTGTCTGCAGCTTATTGCTGTCTACAAGTACCTGAACAAGAGGGGTGGGGGTTGGTCTCTTCTCCCAAGTCACTAGTGATAGAACAAGAGGAAACAGCCTCCAGTTATGCTGGGAGAGGGTTAGATTGGACATCAGGAAAAATTTCTTCCCTGACAGAGTGGTCACAGGTTGAAACAGGCTGCCCAGGGAGCAGAGGAGTTGCTGTTCTGGGAGGGGTTAAACACCCAGGTAGATGTAGTCCTGGAGAGCAGGGTTTGGTGGGCAGGGTGGGGTTGGATTGATGGTTGCATTGGATGATCTTGGAGATCTCTTCCAACCTTGGCAATTCTGTGGTTCCATGATTTGTTTCAGGTGAAGATAACCCTGCCAGGGATGCACCTTGGGAGTTAGAGGCACCCTCGTGTTTTAGCAGGGAAGGCTGTTCGTCAGCCTGTTTCAAAGAGGGCAATGCTTTACACTGCTGATTGTAAACCAGCTGGCATCAAAGCATTTGCTGCCTCGTTTCTGAATCATCTTCAGTGTAAAGACATCATCAACAAAGGTGCTTTTCCCTCTCTGTTAGTTTACTTGTATGTTCTGCCTTAGACAAAGAGCTTACAGACTGTTCTTGCTGTGCAGCTTCTCCTGATGCGATTTCATAGCATTTGGTGCAGGCTGGGCTTTTGAGGTGAGCCCTGAGCTCCCTGTGATGTTAAAGCTCTGTTGACAAACAGGAATCCTGTAAGGCCTTGGGTGTCAGCAAGCTGCGATGTGCTGTTACGGGTTTGTTGCTTCCTGAACAGCAGCACACAGAGATGCAGTAAAGGTACAAGCTGTTGTCAAGTGCCCTGTGCAGCACATTGGCTCACACAGACTTTCCTGCCCTGGCTAAGGGTCACCCCTTAGCATCAGCACTGCTCTAAGCCTAAAGAGCTTTTGATGTGGCAGGACTCCCAGAAGGAACTGCCTCACTTTCCTCCTTGGGTTATGCACCGTGAGTATTTCCAGTGGCTGCCAGCACTGTGAGGTTGTTAGCAGATCAAGAGACGTTCTCCCCACCCTTTACTCTGCCTCATCTGGAATCTTGTGTCCTGTTCTGGGCCTCTCAGTTCCAGAAGGACACAGAACTGCTGGAGAGAGTCCAGCGCAGAGCCAAGAAGATGATGAAGGGTGTAGAATATCTCCCTTATGAGGAAAGGCTGAGGGAGCTGGGTTTCTTTTAGCTTGGAGACAAGGAGTCTGAGCGGTGACCTCCTAAACATTTATAAGTATTTGAAGGGTGAGTGTCAGGAGGGTGGAGCCAGGCTCTGCTCTGTGTCATCTAGTGGTAGGATAAGGGGCAATGGGCGTGAGCTGGAACAGAGGAGGTTCAACATCAATATGAGAAGGAAGTTCTTCCCAATGAGGGTGACAGAGCCCTGGAAGGGGCTGTCCAGGGGAGTTGTGGAGTCTCCTTCTCTGGAGATACTTAAAACCCACCTGGATGTGTTCCTGTGTGGAACTTGATCTAGCTGATCCTGCTGTGTCAGGGGGATTGGATTAGATGATCTTTCAGGGTCCCTTCCAATGCCTAATATCTTGTGATTCTGTGATACTGTGATGTGGGTGCCAAGGCTGACGTAGCTGGTCAGTATTTTGCCCGTTTGTGAGAAATATCAGGTCAGAAGGTGAGGCCCTTGTATTTCTGAACTGATTCAACAAGGTGAGCTCTGCATGAGGTGTGCCTTCTCTCTGTTAAATGCTGAGCCCTGGTAATGGATGTCAGGACTGAGAACTTCTCTGGACTGTCTTTTCTCACTGACGGTGTCAGACCATCTCCAGGCACTGCAATCTCCTTATCATGACTGTTGCTAAATGTGATACTTCCAGTAATTATTGAATCTTCAGCTCTAATAATAGGTGCCTTTTTGAACTCCAGTTGACTTTTTGTGCATGCACACTGTGTGCCCAGGTGAGCAAGAGGGACACTGGCATCCTGGCCTGCATCAGAAATGGTGTCACTAGTAGGTCCAGGGAGGTGATTTTGCCCTTGCGCTCAGCACTGATGAGGTCTCATCTTGAGAACTGGGTTCAGTTTTGGGCCCCTCACTACAAGAAGGGCATTAAGATTCTGGAGTGGGTCCAAAGATGGGCAGCAAAGCTGGTTAAGGGTTGGAGAATAAGACTTATGAGGAGTGGCTTAGGGAAATGGGGTTATTTAGTCTAGAGAAAAGACCTTATTGCTTTCTACCTGAAAGGAGCTTGTAGAGAGGTAGAGTTGGTCTGTTAATTGAGTAATAAGTGACAGGACAAGAGGAAATGGCCTTAAGTTGCACGAAGGGAAGTTTAGGTTAGACATTAGGAAAAAGCTTTTCACTGAAAGGGTTCTCAGACACTGGAACAGGCTTTCCAGGGAAGTGGTGGAGTCCCCATCCCTGGAGGTCTTTAAGAGTCTTGTGGACGTGGTGCTGAAGGATCTGGTTTAGTCAAGGGCTCATCACTGTTAGGCTAACAATCGGACTTGGTGATCTGAGAGGTCTTTTCCAGTCTGGATGATTCTGTAATGACTTTAGTCCTCTCTGTGCAAGCAGGGAAAGCGCTGTTTGTGCTGATAGTTTGTGCAGATAGCCAAGGGTGATGTTATGCTCTGTCAAAAGACCAAGGAGAAAAACACTCATCATTGTTCCTACGAGCTGTACCAAAAACCCGCACGCACCAGTGACAGCAACCAGTGCTATGGGATCATAACAACGGCTTGTTAGGACCTTACGTTGGGTCTATGATTGTTACTCTTCAAGCCTAAGACCAACAGATGGCATTTGTTAGGCCTGGATATTTATGTACTGAGTTGCCAGCCCTTTCAGAAGCAGTGCCTCTCTTAATTAAGATGATAATGCACTGCCTTGTTTGGAGATACTCTGCGGATAATGATGCTGGTGAATTATGAATAGAGGGAAATTAGTAATAACGAAGGCCAGAAGGAGGTGTCTTTCGAAGAGGAATATTTTGTGCAATATGGCCTGTAAAGTTGACAGAGCAGCTCTTAAAAAGCCCTTTATTATTCTTTAAGCTTTCCTGACAAAATGACTCTTCCTCATGCCAAGAAATGTAGTTTCACATGCCAATGTGTTTTTGAGCGTGAATAATTAAAGTCTGCCTTGAGTTTTGGGCTTGAAATGAAGTGAAACCCCTTCCTCCAGTGTTTTGTGAGGAATCTATAAACAGTGCAGGGAAAGAGACAACTTCCAACAGCAAGAGTTTGGCCAATCCTACATGTTTTGCCTTTGAAATCAGAGGCAATTAGGGATGAACGAAACTACTTTCAAAGTTGACCCCCAAAAAAGTGTAAGCTCTGCTCAAGTTGGACTTTATTTTTCCTTTGTTGGGAATATGAAATGTTATTTCTGAAATTAAAACCTGATGCCTTTGATGTAAAAAATTATTACTGTGTTAGAAATGCCTTGAATCCTCAGACGCAGAGCCTTTGTTGTAGCTTCCTGAGAAACAGAAAGACATTTTAATTCTAATTAGTAGTGTAAAGTTGTAATTAAAAAGGAAATCTACAAGGGAAAGTGAGAAATAAAACTTTGGTGTTTGATAATTTGTTTTCTCCCAAGCACCTTCCCGCTCTGTGGGCATTTCCAGCTTTGATCTCCTGACCTGTTGGCTGCTGCCCATTATAGGAAAGGTCATAGAATCATTATGATTGGAAAGGATCTCCAGGATTATCAAGTTCAACCCTCAGCCCAACAGCTTCCTAACCCCTAGACTTTGGCTTCAAATGCTCTAACTACTTGTTTTTTCAACACCTCCAGGGATGGGGACTCTACTTCCTCCCTGGGCAGCCGGTTATAGTACCCAGCCACTCTCTCAAGAAAGAACTTCTTCAAAGATCCAAGATAAACCTCCCCTGATGCAACTTGAGGCCGTTTCCTCTTGTCCTATCATTAGTAATTTGGGAGAAGACATCAGCACCACCCTCGCTACAACCTCATTTTAGATAGTAGTAGAGAGCAAGAAGGTCTCGTCTCAGCCTCCTCTTCTCTGGACTAAATGAGTTCCCTCAACTGCTCTTCATAAGGTCCTTTCACGATGATGTGTGAGTGATGTAAAGTGTGTCTTTGGAGGTGACAGGGAAGATTTGATTTTCCTTCATAAATATCCTGATGGCATCAGGATAATAAAATCCAGTGTATGACTGTAGAAGACATGAAGGGTGTTACCTTCTGATCCATCCATCCTCACAAATAACTTCCAAATCCACAATAATAAATGTGGGCTGTACACTCCAAGGCTTCCTTCTAAAGACACAAATGCTGTGGCAGAAGAGTTGCTTTTGTCTTTTTAACATGATGTCTATGAGTGTGCGTTAGCAGGGGAACAAATGAAGTCATATATTTCCTTATTGGATGGTGAAAAGTAGGCTTCTGCTTCGTTTAGAAAAAGATCAAGATCAGTTTTCATGAGAATAAAGCCCTGTTTTGAATTATGCTTAGAACAGACTGCCTGGCTATTTCTGGTATTAACGTTTATTGCCATTGCAGAAAGGATTTAACAATAGAAAGATGAGAACACGAGGAAAGAATGTCTGGAGGAAAGGCAGACAAGCATGGGATTCAGTGGTACTAGCTTTGATAACAAAAGCAAAGAGCGGTCTCAAGTCTTTGGAGACTTGACCTGGTGCTTTCAACAAGCCCTACATTGACCTTAATGAAGACAGAGCACTGTTGATGGGCATTTACAGAAGGTCCCGAGAGTCCTGTTTCTTACTGATCCTGTTGAAGCTCTTTGGAATTCACCTGGGAGAAGCCATCTGAAGTTATGGACAGTAGACCCCTAATTTTATTTGCTTTGCAAATAAAGCACTGGAGGAGGCTTCCCAGGGAGGTGGTTGAGTCGCCATCCCTGGATGTGTTTAAAGATCATTTGCGTGAGGTATTGAGGGATGTGGTTTAGGGGTGAACTTGTAAGGTAGGGTAGATGGTTGGACTGGATGATCCCAGGGGTCTTTCCCAACCACAGTGATTCTGTGATTATCAGTCATGTTTATGCTGAACTTTCTGTTGTCCTTTTGTTTTCCCCAGAAAAACTGTACAATTCCAATGGACGGGAGCTGAGACGGGCCCTTTTCTCCTTGAAACAAATATTCCAGGTGAGCAAAGAATGGCTGTCCCTTCTGTGATTTGAGCATCAATGGAATCAAATTGCTTTTCTGAATGCAGAGAATGATGCAGCTTCTGGCCACAGAGACTTTGACTATTTCATTTGCAGTGTGTAGCTAGCCACTTGCTGCTCGGGGTCTTTTCTTTTTATGGTCTGACAGGCCTTCCCCTGGCCCTTCAGAATGAGTTCCAGCTCCAAAGCAGTCTGGTCGTCTCATGGCCACAGACTGGGAAAGACCATTGTCTAGAATAGGGGAAAGATGGCCGGAAAGTCACAGTGATGCAACCTGGGCTTCCCCGTGACCTTGCCAAGTTGTGGAAAGAGAAGAATCCACGCGCAGAGGAAAACAGGCAGCTTTCCAAGAGGCTTCTCTGGTTTTGTCTCTTTTTGTTCACCTTAACTGTTTCTGGGAAAGATTTGTTTTTCTCTGGATGTGCATATTCCACAGGTTAATCTGGAAACTTGGGCGCATTTAGTGCCTTAAGAGTCTCTTACTACCTGTTCTGCACCTCCCACACCTCCCAGCATGACTTTTCCCAGTTTGTGTTCATGAGTGGGGGTTATTTGAAATCCAGGAGGTGTTACTCAGCACAGGGTGATCACACTACTGTGATCTGAGCCCTGAGTGCCTGAACCTGGAGCCCCCTCAATATAAAAGCAGGGCTGCTTACAATGTACTTGGGAGTCTGTCTGTGGGTGGGTGCTCCTTATGGAGGTTCCTTGTTATAGAAAGAAACTGGACTCTCTCTCTGCAACATGAGCTTCCAGTGACACGAGGATGGGATGGATTCAACCAGGGTGAGGAATTAGTTTATGCTGCTTTCAGGTGTTGTCTGTGGTGGGACGCAGACTGTGGTTCACTTCCCAGTTGTTGAGTTTTGAAGTAAGTGCAGAGTCTTACATCTGGGCAAGAACAACCCCAGGTACCGGTATAGACTGGGGACTGACCTGTTGGAGTGTAGTGTAAGGGAAAGGGACTTGGGGGTCCTGGTGGAAAGCAGGATGACTATGAGCCAGTAATATACTCCTGTGGCCAAGAGGGCCAACAGCATCCTGGGATGGATCAGAAGGGGGGTAGTTAGCAGATCAAAACAGGTTCCCCTCCCCCCCTACTCTGCCTTATGGGACCACACCTGGAGTATTGCGTCCAGTTCTGGGCTCCTCAGTTTAAGAGGGATGCGGAGCTGCTGGAGAGGGTCCAGCGTAGGGCAACGATGATGATGATGAAGAAGGTGGAGCACCTCCCTTACGAGGAGAGGCTGAGGGAGCTGGGTCTCTTTAGCTTGGAGAAGAAGAGGCTGAGGGGTGACCTCATTAATGTCTACAAATATTTGAGGGGTGGGTGTCGGGAGGATGGAGCTGGGCTGTTCTCAGTATTGTGTAGTGTGATAGGACGAGGGGCAATGGTTGTAAGCTGGAACATAGGAGGTTCCACATCAACCTGAGAAGGAACTTCCTCCCAGTGAGGGTGATGGAGCACTGGAACAGGTTGCCCAGGGTGGTTGTCGAGTCTCCCTCACTGGAGATATTCAAGACCCGACTGGATGAATTCTTGTGTGACTTGCTGTGTCAGGGGGATTGGACTAGATGATCTTTCAAGGTCCCTTCCAATCCATAGTGATTCTATGATTCTGTTTTGTCATTTGTTTTCTGTGGTGCCTGCGGTGAGCAGGCTTGTGCTGCCAGTCACTGGTACCTGGACAGGCTGGAGAGCTGGGCAGCAAGTAATTTGATCAAATTTAACAAAGGCAAGTGTAGAGTCTTACAGCTGGGCAAGAACAACCTCAGACTGGAGAAAGGGACCTGAGGGTCCTGGTGGACAGTAGGATGACCATGAGGCTGGAATGTGCCCTTGTGGCCAAGAATGCCAAAGGCATCCTGGGGTGGATCAGAAGGAGGGTGGTTAGCAGATGGAGAGAGGTTGTCCTCCCCCTTCTAATCTTCCCTGCTGAGACCACATCTGGAATATTGTGTGCAGTTCTGGTACCCTAAATTCAGGAAAGAAACAGAGCGGCTGGAAAGAGTCCAGTGCAGAGCCGCAAGGATGATGAAGGGAGTAGAACACCTCTCTGATGAGG
>VXBP01006262.1:269607-284139 GCA_013400115.1 Rhinopomastus cyanomelas | reverse complement strand
TTTCTGATGTTAAGCTGGAACCTCTTGTGCTCCAGTTTGCACCCATTGCCCCTCATCCTGTCATGGATGCCACAGAAAAGAGATTGAAAAAATAGGTTAGAAATCATCAATAAAATTAAACACACTGCGATTAACTCACAGTAATTTTCAAGATAGCCAGTTGAACTTATCCAGATAATCTCTCTAGTAAGAAAAAGCCAAAGGTTTGATTATTTAGACAGATCATATTTTCTGGATCAATAATTGGAAGGAATTTTCCACACATACAGGTGCCACTAGCAGTCTACAATGTGCATATACACACTCACACACATCTGTCTATTAGGAAGCCTCTGGTTTGACAATCAGCTCAGGACATAACATATTAACATCTTTTTGAGTGCAAGGGTGTCTGCTGCAACAGTTGCTTCTGAAACAACTGCTCTTGTCTTAGTGGGAGACTCACCACAGGTTCCTTCAACTTGCCATCAGTAAGCCCACTCAGAAAGGTTACATGCATCATCCCAAAAAGAAATGGGAAGTTCAGGGACTTTTTGTACAAGACAACTTGTGAGCTCACTATTTTTGTACAAGACAACTTGTGAGCTCACTACGCAAACACGTCAGCGATAAGGAATCCAGGGTACAGCTTGCAGGGTATGACCACAGTTACAGAACACAAGTGAAGTTGCTTGTCTTCCACCACCAAATTTGCTACTACAAAGTGCTTATTACACTCCACTGTTTTACTAAACTGCTGTTTGGCATCTCATGGCTCATTTTCCATTGACTGGAGCTGAAGGAGAATGGAATGAAAGCCAAGGACTCTATGACAAGCATGGCTAAAGGGATGGCAACAGCAACGTTTTCCCTTGACCCGCACACATCAGACACAAGAATACACAGTGTATTTAAATGCTTTCTTACTTCACACCCAAAAGCCTTCCTGCCAAGTGATCTACTGACTCTAAGACAAACTACAGCAGTTTAAACTTAGCTCTTCCCATTTTGCAAGTGCTTTGAAATGACAGACTCTTAGACATATTCAACCTTTAAAAAGTAATCACAATAAATGCTTTAGCACCTTGGGCAGCAAGGGGCACCCAGTCCAGAGAGTCAAGAAATTGTATTTCTCATACTCAAGATGTCTCAGCTTTTACATGAGAGCAATTACTATGAGACTTCACTCACTGGAATGTGGGTCCTGCAGATAAGTGTGGCATGGGACAAAGGTGAGGCCAGGATGGATGGTGGTAAGTATACATACACGCAAATCTCAACAGGAGGATGGGCAGAGCAGAGAGACATTTGTAGACTGAGCAGTCTCAAGAGATTAAGGCCAATAAGCAGGACACTAAAACAGATCCATTGCATGTTTTTCCAGCTCCAGCAGGATTAAGGGCAGTAGTTGAGATTCACTTCTGGAACATGATCCTCATCTGGTGACTGAGGTTCACAGGCCTCCTTTGCCAGCTGTCTTGTGGCACAGGCACACAGCTGCCTGCTACAGCCCCACTGCTCCTACAAGGACACACGGTGCATTGCATGGAATGCATGAATTCCAGAAGTACCCATGAATGCCAACAATTCCCCTGGACAGGAAGGTCTGAGGAGACACGCCAGGACAGCTGGAGACACATGCTGACATGTTTTGTGTTTACTGCTCAAGCTTTGCAGGTAAGACAACAACCATGTGCTGCTGAGCATACAAAAATGTGCTGTTAAAAACACTGACACTTATAAAGGAGGCTTCCCTTAAAATATCATTCAATGCTTTGTACATGTCTCTTCTAAACAGAAGATTTGCAGAGTAATTATACTGACAACCGAACAGCCAGCACTGCCATGGATGGAGTGCTTGGGCAAGCTACCCTATTTTAAAACCTCCTTATCAATTCATCTGACTGCCCAGAAAACCTTAGTCAAAGAAAGGCTGTAAAACTAAAAAGCAAAAGGTATTTTTATTTATCATTTGCTTCCACTACTCCAACCCTCAAATTCAATCACCCCACAAGCTTCAAGGCTTTTACTTTCCTTATACCCCTGGGCAACAAAAAAAAAAAACAACTCCAAAACAGAACCCAACCCAAACTTAAAGCTGTTTCTGCTACATTAACTGAATCAATGATTAAGAATAGTGACACAGCATGTGCTGTGTCACACAAGGCACCACAAGAGGCTTCAATTACGTCAGCTCCAGGAGCTTCCTGAGCCTGTATTTCGAGGAATTCCCTTGAGGAATTCCTCATCCAGATACTCATTCAGCTTCCTCCCCACCCTCAAACTGATCCCATTTAAACTTTGTGTCCACAATGTTGTGGCAAGAAGCTTCACAGATCTGTCACTGTGCAGAGAGGGGAGTCTGTGCCACTGCCTGCTCCTTGGGATTCCAGTTATTGCTGCATCCTAATTCCTACACTGATGGGTAAGAAAAAAAATACTTTTTTCCTAGCTTCCAGGTTCTACTTGCAGACTGAAACAGGTATGTTTACCCTACTGCCTAACCTCTATCACAATCTGTGTTTCTGCCTCAGCACTCTCTCAAACAGAAGTTACAATCCACAGGTTGAGAACACTTCCATTCCATTAACAACACGAAAGAGAGATGTTTTAGAAAACTCTCACTGTAAAATAACAAATACCGTAAGTGTGCTTTTCCTCTGCCAGAAAAAAATATACAGAAATAGGCTTCACCTCAGTAGTTTCCTCCATGATTCCTAAAACTCTGTATTAAGAGTCTCAAGCACTAAAAGTGTTTGAACAACTGATTTATACATTCTTTCATGAGGCATCATTACTGGCAGAGCAGAAGCATCTCAATATAGAATCACAGAATCACTCTGGTTAGAAAAGACTCTTGGGATCATTGAGTCCAACCATTAAACCTACTTTACCATGTTCATCACTAAACCAGATCCCCCAACACCACACTAAATAACCTCTCAACACATTCAGGGATGGGAACTCAACACTCTGCTGGGCAGACTGTTCCAAGGTCTGACTGCTCTTGCTGTGAAAACATTGTTCCTCAGCTCCAGTCTAACCTTCCCCTGATGCAATCAGAAGCTCTCCTGTCTTGTTCTATCACTAATCACCTGTGAGAAGACACTAGCACCCACCTTTCTACAACATCCTGTCAGATAGCTGTAGAGAGCAATGAGGTCTCCTCTCAGCCTCATCTTCTTCAAACAAAACAGTCCCAGCAACTTCCATCACTCTTCTTCAGATTTACTCTCCAGACTTTTCACCAGCTTCATTGCCCTCCTCTGCATCTGCTCCAGCCCCTCAACATCTCTCTTGTACTGAGGGGCCCAACAGTAGACATAGTACTCACAGTGTGGCCTCACCCATGCCTGGTACAGGGGGACAATCACTTCCCTATTCTTGCTGGCCACACTATTAGTACAAGCCTGGATGCCACTGGCTCTCCTGGCTGCCTGGGCACCCTGCTGGATCGGCCAGTGGTCACTTTGGTCTCTAATGTTGCTAGCAATAGTCAACAAATGCCAAGAATACACTTCACATTTCCTTTAGGATTTAAACAGTCTACAGAATAAAAGGGCAGGGCAGCAACCACCGCAGCAGGCACTGAGTGTGGCACTGCCTGAATGACAAATGGCAACAGGAAAATGCAGGGCTGCTGGTGTCTGTACTAAGTCCTGCACCAGCAAGCTCACCAGCACATTTCTGCCACTGCTTGTGGTCTACTCTGTACTGTAACCTCATTAGGCTGCTGTTAAGCCAGTGGTCCTCAAATGCATTTCCAGATGCTTCTTACTACACAGAAACACTCAGGGCAATTCTCCCAAGAAAAACTACTGTTCCAAAAAACAAAATTCATCTAGCTATGGATGCCAGTAATTGTTCACACAATACATGCCTTGGAATGTGATATGCTGATCATTAATGTTTAGAAATGACACGTTGCCCTACCACATCCTACTCCTAGCCCTCAGCTGTGTAAGAGGTCCTTATTCCCACTGAAATGTTCACAATGGCTGCATTCCAGCCCAAGGGGAAAGGCTGTCTGTAAACAGTTTATACTATATATGAAGTGTTTCGCTTGTCCAGAAATGCATTAGCTCCAAGAAACAAGAGCAAGTGTAGAGTCTTGTATCTGGGAAAGAAAAACTCCAGGTACCAGTATAGGGTGGGGACTGACCTGTTGGAGAGCAGTGTATGAGAAAGGGACCTGGGCGTCCTGGCGGACAGCAGGATAACCGTGAGCCAGCAATGGGCTCTTGTGGCCAAGAAGGCCAATGGCATTGTGGGGTGGATCAGATGGGGGGTGGTTAGTAGATCCAGAGAGGTTCTCCTCCCCCTCTACTCTGCCCTGGTAACATCACATCTAGAATATTGTGTCCAGTTTGGGGGTCCTCAGTTCCAGAAGGACACAGAACTGCTTGAGAGAGTGTACTGCAGAGCCACAGAGATGAAGAAGGGAGTGGAACATCTCCCTGATGAGGAAAGGCTGAGGGAACTGGGTCTCTTCAGCTTGGAAGACAGGAGAGTGAGGGGTGACCTCATTAATGTTTATAAATATGCAAAGGGCAGGTGTCAGGAGGATGGAACCAGGCTCTGCTCAGTGTCATCCAGTGACAGGACAAGGGGCAGCAGGTGTAAGCTCGAACATAGGTTCCACATAAATATGAGAAGCAACTTCTTCACAGCGAGGGTGACAGAGCACTGGAACAGGCTGCCCAGGGAGATTGTGGAGTCTCCTTCTCTGGAGATGGTTAAAAACCCACCTGGACATGTTCCTGTGCAACTTGATCTAGGGGATCCTGCTGTGGTGGGGGAGATTGGACTAGATAACCTTTTGAAGTCCCTTCCAATCCCCAACATTCGGTGATCTATGAGTCCGGGGGAAGGTGATGGCAGTAAAGGTCTCAAACATGACAGGATCTTGAGAAGGTGGGAATGGCCACGATGAGATGGTAGACACAGACCAATAACAAGACGACCAGTCCAGAAGGGCCAGAAGGACTGCTCCTAGAGGTGATTTGAAAGTGTTATTATTTTAGCTGCATTTCTGAATCTAGTACAAACCTTCAATCACTTTGATGACATGAGATACCACAACTGGTTGGTTTAATTTGGGAATACTTGCCAAGTCATGCTGATAAGAATTCTGCTCAATACTGTACTTAAAAATACATTGCTGTATGCATGCTGCACAGCAATCCTCACTTTAGCTTTCCAAGTACCTAACAAGGTCTTCAGATAAGGGACTATCCCACCTCTTCCTCCCCACAGAGTAAACACTTGACTAACCCACTGGAAGAACAGTGCTGCCCTCACTCTGCAAATGTAAATCATCCTAGTCAAAACAAGAAAGGTTCTTTCTGGAGGAGCTAACATGCCTGGGTACCAGGGCATGCCCTCTCAGGGGTTGATATGAGATCCTCACTCTTTAAAAAAATACAGGAGGAATTAAATATGAGGGTTGTTATTCAGCAAGCCACTTCACAGAAATTACTCCAAAGTCATTAACTTCTGCTCCATCGAGATGCTTTTAAAGCAGTCCTTAAAGGAAACAAATCCTCGGGTTCAGAAGATGATAGTGCATCTAGAGAAGCCAATACAGAGATTTTTCCTCTTTGTATTTAATTCTTGCCTCATTTTTCAAGCTGTAAACACAGGAAGACAAGAATTTTCAACTCTTAAAATACTTCAATTTTGTTCAGATACAGTTCATTAATTTTATTTATTAAGCAGCCCAGAGAAACAACAAGTCTTTCTTAAAAGCAGGTAAACAAAGCCAAACGTTACTTGGATATTTGTAATTATCAAGTTGTTTTGCAAATTTAATTTGCACACCCAGCAAGACCAGACTCGGGAATCTTCACCTTTAAAACTTTGGAGCTTCAGTGTTCCCACAAGTGCCTATAACAGGAATGCACATACAATCCCATTCTTCATGTTGTCAGGGTACCTCTGCACTAATACAGCGATCACACCCTGCAACAGATGTGCTCAGAGGTGCAGCTAGATGGGGGCAGGCCAAGCGATATCCAGGGCATTATTTGTGCATAGCTCAGAGCAGAAGGGCCAAATGCTAACTGGGTTGTTATCCAATCTGCAAATCAACACAAGTTAATTAATTTAGCAGCATGACATCATACCTTGCAGACTGAATTTCAACACATAGCTATGACAGTGGGACAACTTAAGGAATAGAGCAATTCCCTGTGATTTCTAGGACAGAATCTGCTTTCAGGCTGCAAACACAGAAAGAACAAAAAAGGAAGTCCTGAATATGGAATCAAGATTCCTGGCTCCTTCAAGAATAAAACACAAACCAACAAAGCAAACAAATCCTTTTATGAAGTAGAATTTATGAAGTCAATTTAAATATTTGCTCATATCCAACTCCAAACACACAATACTAAGGCACTTACTATCAGTGTGCAAGGGATTAGCAAGTTCATGCAAACAGTCTACTTTTAACCTCAAGTGTTTCCTGTGATACCAGGCAAGAAAAAGTCTAATGGGAAAAATCATTACAAAGAACTCAAAGGATTGAGTCACTCAGTAAAGCAACCAAGGGAAGTTCCCCACAGGCAGTTATACACTTATATCAGTTGGTTCTCCCGTGCTGCGAGTTAAGCAGTGCCATTCAGAAGTAAAGATATCTAAGGAAGAACTGTGAGGTCACTGAGAACACCAGTTCAGTTGGACAGGCATAGAGAAGAAAACGGCTAACACCCATTTCTATTGTACCTGTATTATAAACATCATCTGCATCTCAGGTTCTTCACTCTTCTCCATTCCCATCCTCTCTTGGCATAGATGTCCTTCCTCAGAGATATTCAAAACCCAACTGGACCCTGAAAATCCTGACATACCTTTGAAGTTCTGTCTTGCTCTGAGCAGAAGGTAACCTAACTTGGTCTGTGATTGTCATCTCTACAAATATTCTCATAGCCACGTATATTTACTGAACACTGCTGAAATCACAGTATCACATAGGCTGGAAAAGATCTCCGAGCTCATCCAGCCCAGACCATGGCCTATCACCACCACAGCAGCCAGACCATAGCACTAAGGGCCACAACCACTCTGTCCTTAAACACCTCCAGGGATAGAGAATCCACCACTGCCCTGGGCAGTCCATTCCAGTGTCTGATCACCCTTTCTGTGAGGAAGGGCTTCCTAACACCCAATCTAACCCTTCCCTGGCACCTTCAGGCCCTGTCCTCTCATCCTGGCACTAGCTGTCTGGGAGAAGAGCCTGACCCACACCTGACTACAACCACCCTTCAGGGAGCTGTAATGAGGGAGGAGGTTCACCCTCAGTCTCCTCTTCTCCAGGGTAAACAACCTCAGCTTCCTCATCAGACTTTTCCTCCAGTCTCTTCACCAGTCTCATCACTCTGTCATTCCTTCTCAAAAACAATAGAGCTGCCTGCAGACAAGACATGTAGCTTTAAGTGTCTGGGTCTTCTCAGCATTTTCTTGAAAGCATTCCCAAAGAAATACTGAACAACATATCCAAATGCAAATAATCCACTTCTGATAAATGTGCTTCGGGCCCTAGGTGTGTTTCTTAAATTTCTTTTGATAAACCAACTACTTACATTTCAAAAGGGAGAAAATCTGCAATAGGAAATGGCACGTGCAAGAAACCAAAGGCAGAATGACGAGTCATTCTGTTCACTTGCAGGCAATTGCTCATCACTGTGAAATAAGGCTTTTACACTGTTTCACAATGAGTGGATAAGACACCCTAGCCAACTACTAAGTGTCACTTTTGGCAAACCAAGCTTCTCCTAGGACACAAATCTCCATAAAAACACAGTTCCATTAACACACATCCTGGCCCTCCAAAATGATCGGTGGAAACCAAGTATCACGTTCTGTCAAGTCATGTAGCAGGGGCCTCAATGTACTTGCATTCACCCCTTCTGGCCATTCTTGCACTGTTCACAGTGCTGCTTTAAACATGCCCTACCTCAACACAGCCTCTGCCACACCCCTTACAAACACCCAGCTTTGGCATTTTGAGAAGAACACATACGTTCCTCTTGCTTCCCTTAAGTCTTGTTCACTTAACTATTCCACCAGACATGCATTCCACACACACTCCAAACACACGGACCACCGGCACTTTGTATTCTTCACGCACCCTCTGAAGGCAGCAAAGCTCACTCCCTGAGCTCTCTGACTCACCTGCTGGTGTTAGATTTTCACTCCCATGTAAAGCAAGCAGACCCTGAGCCCTGACGCACCAGCACTAGCTAAGAGGCCTAACAGCACTTACAATGAAGGTGGCCACCTTGGAGCGACTTTGTCAGAGACCAGCGAATGCTCTGGCATCTTTATATCGTTTGCGTAGTCAAGCGGGTATTTTTGCAGTGCTCACTCTCCAGGCGTTTTCAAGGTCTTTTTCATCACTGTAACAGCAGGAATCTTTTTAAGCCTTTCAAATAGCTTTAAATTAACTTTTCAGACAAAATTTTCCACAACAATACATTCTGACTACATAAAACTTCATGCAGAAGAGATGGGGCATAAGGAAGACAAAGTACCGACTTGAGAGTGGAAGAGATACTACAGCTCCATTCGGATGGAGACATTTCATTAGCACACAGATTCAAAGTCATTCCTCTGCAGTTACTGAAGGACTACCCAAGCCTTCCTAGCAAGCAAAAATCCATTCTGTGTACAAGTAGGGATGTTATAGCTTGGCACAGTGCTCATAGAAGAGTCAAACTTTCCAGTGCCTGGTAAATATTTACTGGAAAGTGCAGGCGAGCTCCTGACAGAAGCCCATACTAAATGCCAGCACAATGCCAGAAGGTCAAAGCATGGTATCCAGATATTTTATGGATGTGCTTCAAAACAAACTCCTTAAAAGCATTGTGCTCTCCAGGGAGGCACAGATTTAAGCCACCAGCAAAGTCTCGTCACAATGTTTATGACTCTTTTCTGATCAAGGGTAGTATCTTTAACCTTCTGCCTCACAAAGGTCTCCTGTAGATGGTGAGAGATGTTCTCGTGTCACGTCCATACTTGGTTATTTTCCTGAATGTAAAAAGTGTTACATACCAGATTTTTTGTGCACACCATCTTCTACCAAAAAACCCTCAAACCCACAAAAAACAACCAAACAAAAACTCCCACCTCCCAAAAAACAAACCAAACAATGAGTTTTCAGTTGCCAAAGGTGTTATTTCATGCATAGAAAAATGAGAAGTCAAATCCATAGGCGACTACGAAACCACAAGAGTTTAAAGCCCAACAGCCCAAAGGATTACCCTCTCTATGTTAATATCTAAAACTATGGCCACAGAAGAGGAAACCCTAATTAGAACTAAGAGACTCTATATTCTTTACTATTTGTACAGAATTATTTCAGGAGAATTTAATGTCAACAATAACTCTGGAGAGATGCCAGTCGAGAAGACAAGGCCAGGTTGGACAGTGTCCCGGCTTATGGCAGTGGAGTTGGAACTAGATGATCTCTGAGCCATTCTATGACTTTCAATATGCAGGATTTTGCCAGCTGTCACCACATGGTAATAAAAAGAGAGATAGTAAAGCCCCACAGAAACCTGCTCTGTCAGCTCTGGGTCTGCCTCCTCATGCATCTGCACAAATCTACCATCAGTTTCACTTACAGGAGCAAATTTGCAAACACCCTCCCATTAATGCATTTCAATTGAATCTGCTATTTTAACAAATTTAAGATTTTAAATTCACTTAGCACCAATTTCCCAACATAAATGTGCAAGCAGCATTTAATGGTATTCACATACAGGAAGCTAAGCTAAGGCACCAATGGAGCAGAAAGGAAAACTCTAGAACACTTCAAAATGCAATGCACTTTTTTAGCCAATGTAATTAAAGGTGGAGGGTGCACTGAATGGGAAGAGATGACAGCTATTAAAAATCATTCTTAAACCAAGGGTGTGAAAGCTCTGCTTTCCTCATAACATGAGAGCAAAGAAAAGTGGCTGCTCTCTTCAGCAAGATCTCCTTCCAAAGTGATGTGTTTTGGGGGCAATATATCTAATAGACGGCTGTTTCAGTTCACAAGACAAGAATTACTTACCTTTTGCTAGTTTTACTGTGTTTCCTCCCACCTCTCATGGTGACTCCCACCTTTTCGATTAACTCTTAAGCAAAGCAGCCCAGACCCTCATCAACCAAAGCTCACAGGAGCACTACATTTTCCAAGCCCTATCCCAGACAGCCAATAAGGCTTGCAACACTGCACCCCAAGAAACCAACTGGGCAAGCACACCTGAGAAATTCTGCTCTCCCCTGCCTCCCCATAACTGCATACCCACAACTCATACAAGTTGGTGAGAAAGCTGCCAGTTCTCACACAGTTCCACTTCCTGCCTTAGAACAAAACAAAGCTGCTGGGCCTCAGGGATTCCTTTAGGTCTTTTTCTCAAATGGCAACATGCTCTCACTACAGTTAAATAAAGCAAGCTACCTCCAAAAAGCTTCAAAATCAGGAAGGCACAAGGCAGACCAAGTGAAAATTCTGAGAGAAAAAAAACCTGGTTAAGTCATGGCTAAGCAAAGGGAGAATTTCTTTGCTTGTTTAAATCTAAGCAGATGAGCAAAAGTAAAACCTAGAGTTAGTGAAGATGGTTTGACAAGCAAGATTTCTTAGTGTTTTCCTTTGAATGTTAACCAATATGCAGTTGGTAGCCAGAGCAGCACTATACCAACTGATGAAGGAAGCACCATCAGGACATGTTCTGCTCCACACAAGTCCTCTGATTTGAACGGCACAGACCTGCAACAGCAATAACTACATTTTAGAAGAGACTTGAAGAGACTTTAAGATTTCTCCTAAATTAGATTTTCTTTTTTCTTAACAGCCTTGATCAAGAGCTATCAGAACCAACATTAGATGGTTCTTTCAAGGCTTCCTCCCCGGCTCAATTCCATTAACGCACTTGGTAAGGCCAGAAACAATACTGACACACATTTCTGAGATGTTTAAATAGGCACTTACATCAATGCAGCACAGGGAAACCAGTTACAATTAGTGGCTTATTAGGATGGATGTTCTTCCTATCAACAAAAATTAAGTCGAAGTAATCTGCACTAAACACTGCCTCTGCTAGGTAGGTTTTCAAAAGTATACAATATATTTGGTGTGAAAGCATCACAAAAAGACAGTAGGTTTCATGTCTTCTTCAGTCTTCTGCATTTCACCCAGTCTATTTTGGGGGAAGCAACTTAATTATTAGTTTGAAGAAGAGCAGGCCGAGAGGAGACCTCATCACTCTCTACAACCACCTGAAAGGACACTGTGGAGAAGCTGGTGCTGGTCTCTTCTCACAAGCAATTACGGACAGAACAAGAGGGAATGGGTTCAAGTTACAACAGGGTAGGTTTAGACTTTAGGGTGGTCAAGTACTGGAATAGGCTTCCCAGGGAAGAGGGTTGAGTCGTCATCCTTGGATGTGTTCAAAGATCATTTGGATGAGGTGTTGAGGGATATGGTTTAGGGGTGAACTTGTAAGGTAGGGTAGATCGTTGGACTTGATGATCCCACGGGTCTTTTCCAACTAGAGTGATTCTGTGAAAAGCTAGAGTTTCCAATC
This sequence comes from Rhinopomastus cyanomelas, assembly GCA_013400115.1. Taxonomy (NCBI): domain Eukaryota; kingdom Metazoa; phylum Chordata; class Aves; order Bucerotiformes; family Rhinopomastidae; genus Rhinopomastus; species Rhinopomastus cyanomelas. The sequence continues at coordinate 272,587 of VXBP01006262.1, read as the reverse complement.
CACAGCGGGAATCATGGAGAACAGCAGCCTGTGGAGAGCTGCATGTCCCTATCTGAAGTTCTGCATGCAAAACAAGCTTCCAATGACAGCAAAATCCTTTGGAAAACAATGTCAACACATAGGATCTCAGGTCATGATTCTCAGATTCTTAAAAGAAAAACAAAATCCCAAAATTCTGGGTTTTGAACTTATTTTAAGCCCATCTCTACTTCAGACCACTTTCCACACCCCCTTCCCCCAACTCCCTACCCCACCCCGCATACAGTTTTTCTTAATGTTGCACTCAAATTACAACTGGAACAGCATTCAAGTGCTCTGCTCTGTTTCAGCAGGGAACAGCTTGGATTCACCTCACTGTGAAGCCTTAAAAACATCCTTCCTGTACAATATGCATGGTTTTAGTGAACCACATCACACGAGAAGGATCCCACGTCATGTTCAACCAAAACAGTGTTCAAAGCCACACACAAGTCTCCTATTTTCTTCTCTTTTTTTAATGCTTTTTTATGATTTCTTTTTATTTTCACTCAAAACAGGCCGTTCCTGACACATTGGAGAACAACGGACTGGATTTTAGCATGACCATTTTTCACAGGTTGTCCTGTTGCCCCATTCTTTACAGCAGACTGAAATTGCTACTAAATCTAAGTCCCAAGCCACACATATTTAGCATAGCAAAGAACTAACACTGAGCAACACAGAGTTGCAGCAATCAGAAGACAGGGAAGATTTTTTCAGTTGCCATCACCCATAGCACTTGTGGTCTATCTCCACATATTCAGTTCAGCAGAACGTAATGATTATTTTCAGCAGAAGCAGTGCCTATTCAAGTTTGACAAGTGTTGAGAGAAACAATGACACACACAGAGAATGGGAATACTCAAAGTGCTATTAAGAAGCCACTGTCGTTTAAGGATACCGTTACCTCTGAGTGATCAAACAGTATTCATTAATACCTCCAAGTCCTGGAAATTGTCCATGTTCTTTGATTTAGAAGCACCATGAGTTTCCATTACAAGCTAATTACACACATGGGGACACCTCTCTAGGTTGATATATGAAAGACAAAAGCAGCACAATAAACAATTTGATAGGCACAGCTTGTAACAAAGGTCACAGTTTAAAGGCTCAAGTCAAATTTCATTCTGCTCCACATGCACAGACCCAGAAAATGAAGGCAATCTCTCTGCATATAAAGGGGGTTTATTAACTTTATTGTAAAACCAGCCCTTACCTTTTGTCTGCCACTAATCAGGGCCGATTGTGTTCTGTCTCCAAACTCTAAACAACTTCACTAAGTTGAAACAATTCCAATGCCCACAAGAACACTACAAGCAATGAACTAGAAGTACTCCTCACCTCAACTCAACACTACTTACTTCCCAAACAAATAAATGAGCTAAGCCCAAACCCACCAAGATCAACAGCAGTTTCCACTGACACCACTTGTCAAGCAGCATCACAGTATCGCAGAATTATTGAGGCTGGAAAAGACTGCTAAGATTATCAAGCCCAGCCTGCAACCTAACATCACTACAACCTAGACCAAGACACCAAGTGCCACAGCCAGTCATTTTTTAAATGTCTTCAGAGATGGGGACTCCACCACTGTCCTGAGCAGTCCAGTCCAAGGTTGGATCCCCTTTTCTGTGAGAAAGGGCTTTCTAAAATCTAACCTAGCCCTCCCCTGGTGCAGCCAGACTCCCGCCTGACTACAACTTCCCTTCAGGTAGCTGTAAAGAGGGAGAAGGTCCCCAAGTCTCTCTTTTCCAGGCTGAACACCCCCCCCAGCTCCCTCAGCCTCTCATCAGATTTCTCCCTCGTCCCTTCCCCAGCCTTACTGCTCCTCTGGACCCGCTCCAGCACCTCACATCTTTCTTGAAGTGAGAGGCCCAGAGCTGCCCCCAATACTCAAGGTGAGGCCTCCCCAGTGCCCAGCACAGGGGGAGAATTACGTCTCTAGTCCTTTAATGTCAGGCGCAAAAGCCAACAGACATCGTTTTCCCCCCATAGGGAGCTGCAGTGGCAGCACAAAGTCGGAAGGAAACACCACAAAACTGTTGTCACACCATGCTGCACCCAATGCTGCTCCCAGCCATAGTAACATGAAGACTATCATTGGCAGCCCACTCCCAGCTCTGAATGAGCTTCTTCAGCATCGTGTCTACATAGCAAAGCTCCCACTTTTTACAAATAATACTGTATTCTCTCTCTTCCCAACCTTTTCTCCCGCACTTGTGGTGCCTGAAGGCACAGAGGCCTTCTTAATTAGGTTTTCACACAGGACAGAATAAATTAGAAACCTCGATTGAAACGGAGCCTTCAGCAGGAGACAGGAAAAGGACACATACATGTATTACAAACCCCCAAAACCCCCAAACAACGCAGCTCGTCAGTCAGCAATTTCACAAGCAAAGCAGCAGCACAGCCAATGGCCAGGGTGCCAGCGAAGGTGAGGCCTGGCCTTCCTAACCCTGCGCCTCATTCTGCCTTCCATAGTCTCCCTCCTGGTGTCCCTCCAGCTGCTATCACACAGCGAACCCCACAGCCGGCTCGGCTCGACCGCCTCCGGCTCTGCCTGCCTGACCGACCGACCGACACTGGTTCTGCCCGCCCGACCGCTAGCGGCACCGGCTCCGCCCGACCGACCGCCGGCAGCACCGGCTCGGCCCGCCCGACCGCCAGCGGCTTTATCTGACCGCCACCGGCAGGGCCCGTGAAGTGCTGGGCCGGGCCTGCCTACCCACGTCTGCTTCGCGGGCCAGGAGCCGGCGACTTTCACACGCAGCGAGTCCCGAGCGACAGGGAAGCCCTGTGCTGAAGCTGGGAGCAAGCAGGCCTGGCCTGAGGCCCACCTGGGCTCAGGGGACCGGAGACGCCGGGGTTTGGGGCTTGGACTCATCCATATAATCTCACCCAAACTGAGGGGACCCACGTGCCCCCCCGCATTCTCGCCGGGACAAGGGAAAACGCCTCAGAC
>VXBP01006262.1:232006-264300 GCA_013400115.1 Rhinopomastus cyanomelas | reverse complement strand
TATTTTTTACTTTTTAATATTTTAAAATCATTTTTTATTTCTTATTTTCATTTTCACTTTTTAATTTTCTTTCCTTTTTTCATTTTTATTTCTTTTTCATTTCTTTTTCAAAATCTTGATATCTTTTCTTTCCTTTTTATTTATTTTCTTATCTTTTATAGGGGGTGGGGGCATTGAAAAGCCTTAATGTCCAAGAACTCTGAAGAGATGGAGTGGTTGGGGTGGAGGGGATGGATGAGGAGAGGCTGAGGGAGCTGGATCTCTTCAGCTTGGAGGAGACTGAGGGGTGACCTCATTAATGTCTATAAATATATGAAGGGTGGGTGTCAAGAGGATGGAGCCAGGCTCTTCTCAATGTCTTCTAGTGATAGGACGAGGGGCAATGGGTGTGAGCTGGAACAGAGGAGGTTCCATGTAAGTATGAGAAGGACTTCTTCCCAGTGAGGGTGACAGAGCTCTGAAACACGCTGCCCAGGTTGGTTGTGGAGTCTCCTTCTCTGGAGACATTTAAAACCCTCCTGGACTTGGTCTAGGTGAGCCTGCTGTGGTGGGGAGGTTGGACTGGATGATCTTTCGAGATCACTTCCAATCCCTAATGTTCTGTGATTCTGCGATCTCCCTGATGAGGAAGTGCTGAGGGAGTTGGATCTCTTTAGCTTGGAAAAAAGGAGACTGAGGAGTGACCTCATTAATATTGATAAATATGGAAAGGCAGGTGGCAAGAGGATGGAGCTAGGATCTGCTCAGTGACATCCAATGATAGGGAACAGGTATGAGCTGGAACATAGGAGGTTCCACATCAATATGAAAAGGAACTTCTTCACAGTGAGGGTGAAAGAGCACTGGAACAGGCTGCCTAAGGAGGTTGTGGAGTCTCCTTCTCTGGAGACGTTTAGCACCCACCTGGACATGTTCTTGTGCGACTTGATCTAGGGGATCCTGCTGTGACGGGGGGATTTAACTGGATGATCTTTTGATCATCCCTCATGTTCTGTGATTCTATGACTTTGTGAAATATTATTGACTTACATAACATGACAAAAGCTTTCTTTATCTCACCTCAGTCACCATAGGTACCTCTTTCAGAACAGCAACCACTGACCCAGTCCCTTCATCAATGATATTTCTGGGTACCATATATTGTCATTTACTCACTGATGGTATTTATGACATTCGTTTGGGTGGCATAATTGTACTGTTGGAGTGTGTCCAGAGGAGGCTGTGAAGACGATCAGAGGGCTGGAGCACCTCTGCTCTGGGAGCAGGCTCAGGGAGCTGGAGATGTTCAGCCTAGAGAAGAAAAGGCTCCAAGGAGCAGCTTCCATTACAGCAGCTACCATTACCTGAAAGGGGCCTGTAAGAAAGCTGGGGAAGGGCTTTTTACAAGAGTTCATAGTGATAGGAGGAAGAGAAATGGCTTTAAAGTAGAAGAGGGTAGATGTAGATTGGATCTTAGGAGGAAGTTCTTTACAGTGAGGGTGCTGAGGCAGTAGAAAGCAAATGTCACAAGGGAGGTTGTGGCTGCTCCATCCCTAGCAGTGTTCAAAGCCAGGTTGGATGGGGCTTGAGGCAACCTGGTCTGGTGAGAGGTGTTGCTGCCCATGGCAGGGGGTTGGAATAAGATGATCCCTTCCAACCCAGAGCATTCTGTGATTCCATGCTAATTTGTGCCTCATTTATTTAGTGGCTTTTTCTGTTCTAATATTAAAAGGCATTGTCAGCTCAGCACCTTCATTGTGTCCTTTTTTGTATCATTCTATGACATAGTGCTGTTGAAAGGCTGCCTTGGGACAATGAACTCCAGCAGCAGCATTTAGAATTATTACAGTTGGAAGAGACCTCCAAGACCACCATGTCCACTAAACCATGTTTCCAATCATGAACAGTGAGGCAGCCTTCACACTTGTTGGGACAGTGTCAGCAGGGCACACCCCTGAGGCCTCTGTAGATGTCAGGACAAAGAAGGAGACAGGTCAGCCTCACCTCCATCTCTGGAAAGGTGATGGAACAACCTATCCTCAGTGCTGTCTTTAGGCATATCAAGGATAAGAGGGTCATTAGAAGCAGTCAGCATGGGTTCACCAAGAAGTCATGTTTGACCCACCTGACAGTCTTTTATGAGGACACAAACAGGAGACAAATGATGGTAGGGCAGTGGGTGTGGTTTACCTTGATTTCAGTGAAATATTTGATACCATCTCCTGCAGGATCCTCAAAGCTAAACAGAGGCAGTGTGGTGTGGATGGTTGGGCAGTGAGGTGGATTGTGAACAGGTTGAAGGAAAGGTGGCAGAGAGCTGTGGTCAGTGGTACAGAGCCTGTTTGGAGGCTAGCAGGCTGTGCTGCCATCCAGAGAGACCTGGACAGGCTGGAGAGCTGGGCAGGAAGACATTGAATGAAAATCAACTGAGTCCAGTGCAGAGTCTTTTGTCTGGGAAAGAACAACCCCAGGTACCAGTATAGGCTGGGGACTGACCTGTTGGAGAGCAGCATAGGAGAAAGGAACTTGGAGGTCCTGGTGGCCAGCAGGATGACCATGAGCCAGCAATGGGCTCTTGTGGCCATGAAGTCCAATGGCATCCTGGGATGGATTAGAATCAGCGTGTTTAGTAGGTCCAGAGAGGTTCTCCTCCCGCTCTGCTCTGCCCTGGGGAGGCTGCACCTGGAATATTCTGTCCAGTTCTGGGCCCTTCACTTGCAGAAGGACACAGAACTGCTGGATAGAGTCCAGCGCAGAGCCACAGAGATGATGAAGGGAGTGGAGCACCTCCCTGATGAGCAAAGGCTGAGGGAGCAAGCTGGGTATCTTCAGCTTGGAGAAGAGGAGACTGAGGGGTGACCTCATTAATGCTGGTGCGTATGGAAAGGGTAGGTGTCAGGAGGATGAGCCAGGCTCACTATAGTGATAGGACAAAGGGCAGTGGGTGCAAGCTGGAGCAGAGCATTATGTTTCCACAAAAACATAAGGAAAAGCTTTTTCACACTGAGGGTGACAGAGCCCTGGACACAGCTCTCTGTGACCTGATCTAGGGGAACCTGCTAGCAGGGTTGGACTATATGATCGTTTGAGGTCCTTTCCAACCCCTGACATTCTGTGATTCTGTGATCATTCTACATGTTCAGGCAGATCTGGCAGCACACAGCTCTATAGCAGCCCAAGAGACATTAATTACAGAATGGTTAGAACTCAGTTACAAAAGCCAGGCGAGAGGCAGAAGTTAGAAGGAAACCTTGCTCTGCAGAAAGCAGATTCAGAAACCCTGAGGCTGGATTTCAAGGGGGCAGTCACACAGCAGTAACTTGGGGAGCACCGATTAGCTCTCAGCTTTCAGACAAAGAGATTGTCTTGTATTCACTGTGGCAGCAGGCTTATTCTCAGAGCAGCATGCTCAAATCTTGGGAGAAAGGGGAGAAATAGTTGTGTAAGTGCTTAAGGCTGAATCTGCAGCATGGCAGAGACTGGGAAGAGAGAAGTTTCTTGGGGCAAATGGAGACTGGATGCTTCACAGATGCAGGAAAGGTTAAGTTCCTGCTTGCTCCTACTATAGTAATTCAGTAATTCCCTGGAAACATCTGCTAGGAGTAATTCCCAACCAGCATGATGCTCTACACTCTCCAGCAAATCCTGGAGATTGTGAACTCAAAATCACTGTCACAGGCTGGAGGTACCCTGGAGAGGGGTTCTCTGGCCCAACCCAACTCCCGATGTGGCCAACACTGCAGATGCAGCAAGTCAGTAGGGTTTTTGTCTGAGCTGGAGCACCCATGGGGATGGTAAACCAGACCGTTTGCCTGGGCCTGGCTGGGCTTTACTCCACTGCAGCTTGTGCCCAAGCCCATGCCTCTGGGGCTCTTGCTGTGTCTCTCCAAGCAGAGTCCAGCCCTGGCATCTCTGGAACCCCTTTGGGCAGGAGGAAAGGGTGTTTGTCCTTGTCTCCAGCTGAGCAAGCCTAGAACTCCAGCCTCATCTTGTGTGCCCTGGCCCCCACCCAGAGGTAGCCTTGCCAGTGTGGAGCAGAATGACATGGACCTCCATTAATCTTCCACCCACCATGTGTCAACCCGAAAAACAGGATGATGCCTCTATATCAGGGGTCCTCAAACCCCAGCCCGTGGGCCAGATACGGTCCCCAAGGGTCTCCAATGTGGCCCGCCGGTATTTACAGAACCCACTGGGGGTTGGGGGGAGGAAACCGAGCAGCCGCAGAAGACTTCCTGCCAACTGCATGGCTGGGCTGAGGAGGGGGGCAGCGGCATCAGCGAGGTGGGTGGCTCCCTCATCTCTCCCTCCCTCCCTCCAGCTCCCAGGCAGGACAAGCCAGACAGCACAAACCAGCCAGCTCCAGTGGGAAAAGCACATTGAAATATTATTTGTTTTTGTTGGTTACAATTGTTCTTCATTTTAAATGTTGCATTCTTTTTCCTGTTTTTTTGTGCACTACTACAAATGTGCAGTGTGCATAGGAATTCGTTAATTTTTTTTCCAAAATATAGCCCAGCCCCTGACAGTGTCTGAGGGACAGTGAACCAGCCCCCTGTTTAAAATGTTTGAGGACCACTGCTCTACATTGTCTTCAAGTCACCTCACTTGGAAAACTCAAAAAAGCCTGTGCTGGCCCACTGAGTCCCAAACTGTTTCACCTCCACAGCATCCAAGAGGCAGGAGCAAAGTGATTCCTGCAGACTCCTAGTCAAGGTCTCATGTGGTTTTCTTCAGAGCCCAGAGGTGTTCTGGTCACATAGCAACATCTCTGCTTCCTGCTCAGCTCTGGGATCTAGTCCCAGGGGCTCTTTCCCCATAATTATCTTTCATCTCACATGAATGTGGGAAGTGCCATTTCCAAAGGGAGAAATTTTGTCCTGATGGCATCAAAGGAGGGCTAAACTTTCTTTTCTAAAACGTTTGCATCTCAGTTTTGTCTGTAGGGGCAGCACTTGCCTTTCAAGCCAGTAAAAAAGAAGAAAATCTGCATTTTGAAAACTAATCGGTGTTCCTAGTGAATGCAGCTCTGTTAATGGGACTGACACCAGCATGAGCCTGTACTAAGTGACTTTAGAAGTTATCATTTATTTGAATGTTCAACTCACTACCTGTAGCTGCTTAGTGCTCTGTGTCCTGTGTCACCATGCAAGCTGTATTCCTCAAATTAGCAGAGGGCTATAAATCACACATCCCTTCAAATACCCCTAAAAAAAGGTACGACAATTTTCCTGGCTGAATGTGGGCAATAGTCCTGCTCTGGACTAGAGGCAATTTTTACTGCTGTCACACTGCAGGCCAGGGATGTTGATGTCACATGTTAAACAGAACAGATGTCTGCCCAGTGCCCATTGTGCCTTTCAGGGAAACACCAGGCCTTATCATTAAAAAATTGGAGGTCCTCTTACCAACACAATAAATATATCACATCAGAGTAATATATAGGACACCAGGATCTCCATGTAAGAAAGAGCATTCCAGGCTCACTGCTAATAGTTTTTACTGTTAACAGCCTACAAATGCAATAAATGCCTTTAGGCAAGGGAGAAGTGAGGAAACAAACAGAGAAGCGAGTGCTAAGGTTCTCACTTTTATGGCAAATATTGATAATTTGAAGATTTAAAACCAAAATCCAGGTGGAGCTAGCATGCACTATTTGAGAAGGACTGGGAAATAGTATCATAGAATCATAGATTCATTAGGGATTGGAAGGGATGTTGAAAGATCATCTAGTCCAACCCCTCTGCCACAGCAGGATCACCTAGACCAAGTCACACAGGAACACATCCAGGTGGGTTTTAAATGTCTCCAGTGAAGGAGACTCCACTGCTCCCCTAGTACAAGCAATATAAAATCTAGACTACTAAAACCTTCTCACTACTGCCAAGCACTGAGAAAGCCTAACTCCTTTGGAGTGGCTAAAAAATGTGTCAGTGTAAAAGAAGTTCTGTTTGCTAAAGAAAGAAAATGCCACGACAAGGTATATTTGTTCTACAGTACAGATTGGGGAATAATCTACTGGAGAGCATTTCCATGGAGTTCTTGTGGACAACAAGTTATCCATGGAACAGCACTGTGCTCTTGTGGCCAAGAAGGCAAATAGAATCCTGGGATTGACCAAGAAGAGTGGGTCCAGTAGGTCAAGAGAGGTTCTTCTCCCTCTCTACTCTGCTCTGGTGACACCACATCTGGAGTGTTGTGTCCAGTTCTGGGCTCCCCAGTTCAAGGACAGAGCTCTGGTTGTGTGAGTCCAACAGAGGGCCACGAAGATGGTTAGGGGACCGGAGCCTTAGGGGTCTGCCTTATGAGGAGATATTTGAGAGATCTGGGACTCTTCAGTTCAGAGGAGAAGACTGTGAGGGGTCTCAATCACTATAAACAAACATATGAGAGCTCGGTGTCGAGAAGAGACAGTCTCTTTTCACTTGTGCCCTGTGATAGGACAAGGGGCAATGGGTGTCAGTTGGAACACATGAAGTTCCACCTGAACATGAGGAAGAACTTCTTTACTTCTGAGGATTACAGAGCACTGGAACAGGCTGCCCAGGGAGGTTGTGGACTCTCATTCTCTGGGGACTTCTTAAGATCCATCTGTGTTTGTCTTAAGGTTCGAAAGCTTACGGGATAGTTTTAAAAGCTNGGAGATGAAACTCTCTTGATCTGCTAACCACCCCTCTTCTGATCCACCCCAGGATGCTGTTGGCCCTCTTGGCCACAAGAGCACACTGCTGGCTCATAGTCATCCTACTGGCCACCAGGAACCCCAGGTCCGTTTCTTCTAAACTACTCTCCAACAGGTCAATCCCCAGCCTATACTGGTACCTGGGGTTGTTCTTGCCCAGATGCAAGACTCTACACTTACCCTTGCTATACTTCATTGCATTTCTCTCTGCCCAGCTCTCAAGTCTTGCTGAATGGCAGCACAGTCTGCAGGGGTGTCGGCGACACCACCCAGCTTTGTGTCATCAGCAAACTTGCTGACAGTGCACTCTAATAGTTGTAGAGAGCAAGAAGACCTCCCCTCCATCTCCTCTTCTCTAGGCTAAACAGCCCCAGCTTCCTCAGCTGGTCCTCATGGGACACCTGTTCCAAATCGTTTAGCAACTTGGCCACAACAGCCCATTGCTGGCACATGGTCATCCTGCTGGCCACCAGGACCCCCAGGTTCCTTTCTCCTATGCTGCTCTCCAACAGGTCCGTCTCCAACCTATACTGGTGCCTGGGCTTTTTCTTGCCCAGATGCCAGACTCTACACTGCCCTCGTTACAGGTCATCCAGTGTCTCCCTGCCCAACTCTTCAGCCTGTCCAGGTTCCACTGAATGGCAGCACAGCCTGCTGAGGTGTTGGCCACTCCTCTCTGCTTTCTGTCTTTAGCAAACTTGCTGTCAGTGCTCTGTAATCCCTCATCCAAGTCATTAATAAATAGATTGAATAGTACTGGTCTCAGTACCAACCCTTGAGGGACTCTGCTAGATCCAGGCCTCCAATTAGACTCTGTGCCATTGACCACTACTCTCTGTCTTCTGTCCTCCAGCCAGTTCACAACCCACCTCACTATCCGATTGGCCAGACCACACTGCCTCAGTTTGGCTTCGAGGATGCTTTGGGAGACTGTGTCAAATCTTTTATGAAGTTAAGACAGACTACATCCACTGCTTTGCCATCATCTGTCCACCTGGTTATGTCCTTATATAAAGCTATCAGATTGGTCAAGTATGACTTCCCTTTGGATGGCATAAACAAGACATCTAAAAATGGAAAGCTCATTACTCTAGCAGTAATTCAGAGTTATTAGAAAGAAGCTCAAATGTCTTTAATCAGTAGCAGGAATGAGACCTTATTGCTATATGAGACTAATAAGGGGGGGACCTTATCACTATAACTACCTAAAAAAAGGTTGTAGGGAGATGGGTTTTCCTCTGTCCTCCCAAGCCAATAGCAATAGGACAAATGGTGCCATGGGAGGGTTAGATTGGATCTCAGAAAACATTTCTTCCCTGACAGAGTGGTCAGGGGTTGGAATAGGCTGCCTAGGAACAGGGGGAGTCGCCGTTCCTGGAGAGGTGCAAAAAATGTGTCGATGTGGCACTTGGAAACAGGGTTTGGTGGGCAGGGTGGGTTTGGGTTGATGGTTGGAATAGATGATCTTGAAGATGTCTTCCAACTTGAATGGTTCTATGACTCTCCAAAAGTTACAAAAGAATATTCAGGTTGCCATTAGCAGCTATCATATGACCAGGAAAGCCAGAGAAGTATCTTTAAACACACAGATCACAGTTTTGTTCTGTCTCTACTTACATCAGAGTAAAAATACACTGGTAGCAGACAGAGCAGATTGACTTTTAACATTTTCAGGAGATAAAAAATAGCTTTGGTTAAATACAACCAATGGAATTTTACCCTCTGAGAAGTTTAAAGGTAGCTTTGGAGTTCCGGGATGATGTAAGGATGACACAAGGCACCATTTCAAATGAGTCTTGCTCTGCAGAAATAGGCAACGTCTGCTTGTAGCAAGATGGTCTGTTCAGCCTCAATGGTTAGCTGGAAACTCTCAGCCAAAATTATAGGGAAGATAAACCAGAGGTTTTATGAAAGGAACAAGCTTCAAACTTTACATGGAAGAGGGACTATTTTACAGTTAGCAATGATGTTCAAGTGGCACCTTATTTTTATTTTAATGTTTTTCCAACCTCGTGATTTCCCCAAAATAGACTCACTCACCAGGAATGTCACACTGCTATTGATTCAGCTAATAATATTTATACTCTTACATTGGATGGCATTGTTTTTCCTCTCCTGTTAATGCAGCATGTGATTATTAAGTACATTTAGTGCATGCAAAGACATATTTTCTGTGTCACCAAGGAAAGCAACTAGTATTTTAAATTACTGAATGATAATTGTAGGTGGCTTTTTTCCATAAAGATGCAGGAATTCCTTTCAATATGATAAATGGTTATAAGACTCCCTAATCAGCTCTCAAATGAATGTATTCCAGGGAGGTTCTCCTCCCCCTCTACTCTGCCCCGGTGAGATCACATCTATAATAGTGTGTCCAGTTCTCAGAGCTGGGTCTCTTCAGCTTGGAAAAAAGGAGACTGAGGAGTGGCCTCATTAATGTTGACAAATATGGAAAGGGGGGGTGTCAGGAGAATGGAACCAGGCTCTGCTCAGGAGCATCCAGTAATAGGGCATGGGGCAATGGGTGTAAGCTGGAACACAGGAGGTTCCACATCAATATGAGAAGGAACTTCTTCACAGTGAGAGTGACAGAGCACTGGAACAGGCTGTCCAGGGAGATTGTGGACATCTTCTCTAGAGATGTTTAAAACACACCTGGCCATGTTCCTGTGTAACTTGATGTAGTGTCAGGGGGACTGGTGTCCTGCTGTGTCAGGGGGATTGGACTGGATAATCTTTTGAGGTCGCTTTTAATCACTAACAGTCTGTGATTCTGTGATCATGCGTTGGATGTCTACTGAAGTATAATTTCTGCCCCTCAAAGACATCTATGCTAAAGTAGTGAACATGTGTAACATCATATTATGGAGTAAAGGTACTGAAACTTCCCAAATGGCTTTTATGACAAACAATATTCACTGGTGTTTTTGCCCATTTTCTAAACACCCAGCCTACAGCCTCAAGTTCCAAAGTCTGCAACGATGGTTTGGTTCACGTTGCAATTATGTGATCACGCCAACACCCATTTTCTTGCCATGTTACAGCTGCTTTCAAATTGCATTTGCTTGCACTTGTAAACACAGTCTGTCCCTCTACAGGAGTCTCTGACAGAAGTGATTTCCCTATGAATCCATTTTCTGACAGTAGGTTAACCAATCTATGAGAAGGATAATGTTTTGTTATCTGGCCCCTAAAGTCTGCTACCGCTACTTGCAATTCAGTTAGTATTCTGAGTGACCACTCTAAATATTCTTTTCTCAGAGGAACGCATACAGTTGATGCATCAGTGCCAGATATTTCAATACAATGCATTTGTCCCTTAATTATCAGCTGGCTAAACATTTCTGGTCAAGTAAGTAGGCTCTTTTTTGGTCAGTATGGCAAAAATACCCATTCTAAAATCCTTAGTGGGTTTTTCAGTTGGCTATCCCACTGCATAAGCAACGCAAAAGGATGTTTCCCTTGTTCTGGATTAATAATCATCAATTATATTTTTAGCCGTGGATCATATCTCATGGCATGAGCTTGTGTAACCTTTTCCTGAATATGGTCTAATGCCTTATTTTGTTCTTCAGTAAGTGATCCGGCCTCATTGGATTGGCCTGAACAGACGTTCCTAAAAGTTACATCAAAGGTTGCAAGTCATTATTCGTAATTCCACAGATATTTCTAACCCATTGGATGTCCCCAACTAATTTCTAGACATCTGTGTTTGTAGTGTAATTTTCTGAGGAGCAATGTATTCTCCTGATACAACCCATCCTAAATAATTCCATGGTGTTTGTCTCTGAATCTTTCCTGAAATTCACCCCTAAACCAGATTCCACAACATCTAAGTGACTTTTAAACACATCCAGGGATGGGGACTCAACCACCACTCTGGGCAGCCCATTCCAGTGCCTGACCACTCTCTCCATGAAGAATTTTTTCCTGATGTCTAATCCAAACCTACCCTGTTGAAGCTTGAAGCTGTTCCCTCTGGTTCTATAGTTAAATACCTGTGAGCAGAGACCAGCACTAACATCTCTACAATGTCCTTTCTGACAGTTGTAGAGCGTGACGAGGTCTCCCCTTAGCCTCTTCTTCCTCAAACTAAACAGTCCCAACTCTTTCAATCTCTCTTCATAAGATTTATTCTCCAGGCCCTTCACCAGCTTCACTGCCCTCCCCTGTGGACAGCTTTTTTCTGTACCAGACTGTGCACTGGGCTTAGTTTCCTCAGCCATGTCAGTAACAAGAAAGAAGAACTTGCCTGGACCGCTATTTTTGCCTGTCATGCAGTCTGAGATATTTGAGTAAAACCTCTCTTGTTTCTCTTCAAAAGATGCTCTCCTTTCTCTTACATGTAGAGTTGCCCTGATGCCTGGTATTTCATGAGCTTTTCTGACAGCATCCTGGGACAAACCCTGCCTCCTCAGGGACCTGTCTCAGGGCTTCTGCGCACTCTGGCATGGCAATGTACTACCACTCACCCAACCTGGGCTGAAACCTGGGGTCTGGGCCCCTTCTTTCATCACCTGTCAGTGCTATGAAGGTTTTGGCTCTGAGCTCTCCATAACCAAATAGACTCTGCAAATGCCCAGGAACCCAAAGAGGGGTAAGAAGTCCCAGGCATTTTCTAGATTAATTCTATGTTTCTTCTTTTGGGCTTGAGCTGATTCTTTATATAGATACAAAGAAAATAAGATCATTTTCATACCTCTTCACTTTTGGCAGACAATTTAGCAGGCATTCCTGAAGCAGGATGTGTCAGCACCATGTTTCTATCCTCTTCTTTGACTTACGGAAAAGATCCAAGAACTCTGGTTAGAGTTTTTGAGGAGGTAATTTATTAGCTAGCGAGCGCACAGGAGCTTGTCTCCGCAATACATGTGCACCAAACTGGACCTAAAACCTTGCTTATATGTTGTACAATAATACATATTCAATAGATTTCCCAACATGCCTGATACATAGTGATAACCTGCCCCACTTCACATGCAAATTAAATCTCTTCCCATTTGAACCCATGCTCTCTTTAGTGATGAGATTCTTTCTGCTGGTCAAGCAACCTTATCTTGAGCCCCCTGCATTCCTTATGATTATCTCCAAGAACAATGTACAGGTCATCTGGTTTCCTTATGTCTAGGGATGGACCCCCACAGTGGATAGAATTTGGCTTGTTATTCTGTTCAGGCCTGTTTGCCTTCTTGCCTTCTTGCTGTAATGAGCAATTGTTTTCTAAGTTATGCTTGCCCCACCAGTCATCCTCTAGGTCCATTCTCTGAGCACCCGATTTGTGTAATGAGCAGAATTTTTCAACCCTGTATAAAGAAGAGTAAATTAATTTACCCTAATGACACAGATACACAGATCGTTAGGGGTTGGAAGGGACCTCCAGAAGTCATTGAGTCCAACATGACTGGTAAATACAATCTACAAGTCCCTGTTCCTTTATCCAAGCTAGAAGTGTTACTGACATGAGCTGATTTTGAGGGGCAAGCTGACAAAAGGTTTTACTTGGTGCCACAAGACTTCAATGAGGGAGTCAGGAATTTCCTACACAAAAGATTAAGACTCAGCTAACTCCAGCTGACTGCCTTTTTCTGTTTGTCCTGGTTTAGATGATTTTGTGCTCAATGAATCTCTCCACGTAACCAAAAAACAGAGAGCAGGAGCAGATGTTATTGTAAAGAAAATGTAAGAAATTTTATTGACAGAAAGTAAAGAAAGGGTTTAAAAGACAAAAATGGTGGTCAAGAGCGTTCCACCTCCCTCCCGGCTTCTTTTCCCCCTCTTTTTTATTAGATACATTTGCACTACTCCAGTAGTAGTAGTGGCTGCTGCCAAGATACTGATCTTCTCAAAGATACGTGGAGAGAGAATTACTCACCAGCAGATGTTTGCTATAATGTCCACTCCCAACAGAGACAGAGAGAAGCCAAGATGAAGCCTGGACCTCCAAGAAAGGAATGTCTCCTGCATTCCAGGAATTCTTTTGATTGAATGGGATAATGGGAAGGGATATCCAGCTGTCCCATGTCCATGGGAACAAAGTCTTCTTTTCCTGCCAGAAGGTCCTGGGTTAGAATCCCAGCAGAACCACCTGAATAAAGATCACACTGTGACACTGTTCATTTTCCTTTTGTGTGGTAACTGCTAACAGTGCTAAAAGAAAGACTCTAAAGAGAGACATTTAATTCCTGTTATTGAAATCTGTGAAACACAGTGAGGATCAGCTGAGCTCTGGGCAAAGCAGGAAAGCAAATCGGCATCTTTCCTATACAAAGCTCTGTTTGCAACCAGTCTCTGCCAAGTTTTGAGAGGACCAAAACATGTACAAAAATAGGCACAGATTATATGGTTTGTTTGCAGCCCATGCTGCCTGGGGATCATGAAAACACCTACATGTGCAAGAACTAAAAGCAAACACACTGTGAATATGGGCAACAGATTTGCAGTCAGGTTGATGTGAATTTTGCTGACAACTAGTATGGGTTGCTCTTGCTACCATAACCATTTTGCACGTTCCACATCTCTGCAGACTTTGAGAAGGACAGAACAAGCATCTGTTTTCATGTTAGTGCTCAGAGGATCTAGAAATTAATCACAGAACCATATATTTTGGCTGGGAAAGACCTTTAAGACCATCTAGTCCAACCTTTTCCCAGCCTTATCAGCACCACCAAACCCTGTTCCCCAATGTAACATCTAATCTCTTAAACACCTCCAGGGACAGGAACTCAACCCACTCCCTGGGCAGGCTGTTCCAATGCCTGACAGGAATTGGAACAATTGGAATTTCCAATTTCAGGAAAGAAATTCCTCCTGACATTCAACTTGAACCTCCATTGGTGCAGCTTAAGGTCATTTCCCCTCATCCTATCACTGGCCCCTAGGGAGAGCAGACTGACCCCTGCCTCTCTACAACCGTCTTTGAAGTAGTTGCAGAGAGCGAGGAGGTCACTCCTCCATCCTTCTTCAGGCTAAACAGCCCCAGACCTCAGGTGTTCCTCATAGGACACATAAATACACATAATGCTTGATATTTTCTTCTCCTCTTGTGTCTTACTAATTCCTCTCTGTCTGAATTCTAGGTGAGAAGAAAGTTAAGCTTCACAAAATAGGGCAGTGAAGAGCAGACAGAGAAGAAAAATGAGCCAGCAGTGAGCAGTTATCTCCCATGGGAAAAGAAAAAGTGACAAAAGTTAACTGTTCCAGATAAGAAATTTTGAATGGAACTTAAATTGCCTCCAAACTTCTAGGTGGCTCTAAAAAATACTTGTGAAACAACTTCTCACATTCATTGGTAGATAAGAGTTCCTGGGGCCTAAGCTTTTCTGATGATAAAGTGGCTGATTAACACTTTT
Organism: Rhinopomastus cyanomelas; assembly: GCA_013400115.1. Taxonomy (NCBI): domain Eukaryota; kingdom Metazoa; phylum Chordata; class Aves; order Bucerotiformes; family Rhinopomastidae; genus Rhinopomastus; species Rhinopomastus cyanomelas. The sequence goes on along the minus strand of VXBP01006262.1, from coordinate 250,290 downwards.
ACTGAATAAGGGAAAATGAAAAATGTAGAAGGGATTTAAAAGCTGTATCATAAGGCTAATTTACTGCTTTAGGATTAGCAGAAATACTTTTGGACAACATTTTATTTACTGAATCTATTAAAAAGATGGCTGATCATGAAGAAAATCTTTTAGATTACTACTGTAATTTTAGAAAGCTGCTGACCAGCCGTGACCGCGCATCTGCTGAATCAATTGGCATACTGCCCCTGTTTGTAATTCTTCAGCTGGCTTCAACAAGATCTGGCTTTGAATGCAGCATGGTCCAGCTGGATTCATTTCACCAACTCCTGACACTGAATTTTTCTGAAGCTTTTCAGAGCTTTTCTGTCTCTCTTCATGCAGAGATGGTGGTCACTGGTCAGGGGAAATCACACTGTCAGCATTGTCACTACAACATCCCTGCTGTCTTGATCAAGAAGCTTGAGTGTAAAAGCTTGTTGCAGGCTCAAATCTCTGGTCAGAAGCAGAGCAGGAGAACAGGACACAGGACCAAAGCATCTTGTCTCACTGAGCTCAGTATTTGCCATCTGAGACAAGCAAACCACCCAGTTGGTCTCACCAAGCTTGCTAAATTTATCTTGAGGTCAACTCGATCATTTGCTTGTCCTGCTGGAAGGCTGTTCCCAAAGCTGCACTTTCCAGATTAGAAATATCATGATGTACAGCCTATACTGACTCATATTCAGTTTGCATCCCTCTGGGTGTCCTCTCCTAAGACCGTGCACCACCCCAGCAGCACTTCTTTGCAATTCTGCACTTGGGCAAATGGCTGATTGTGGATGGCCAGTGCTGCATACACAGCTTCCCAGATTAAATCACAGGGGACACTGATAACATCTCTCTGACCTGCCTTAACTTCCTATGTGCCATTATGCTCACAGTTGCCTGGGGATGAGCCAATCTGTTCAAACCTTTCTCTTCCTTTGTTATTTGGATCAGATGAGTTTGCAGTAGAAATTCCTGCCATTTACTACAAGAGGCCAATTTTTCACCATTCAATTTCAGCCCATCTCTGACCAGTTGTTCTCTGTTCTTGGCCACTGTCAACCTTTGCGCTGTCAGCAAACTTCATTACTGTGCCCTCCCTTTGGTCATCCAAGCCTAAACCCAGCTGACAAACCCAGAAAAGAAAATGTTGCCACCGGATTAATTACTACACTTGTCAATTCTTTCATGATTCTCTATTCTAACTAGTCCCTCGCCTTGAGCATATTCATAGAATCATAGAATGGTTGGGGTTGGAAGGGACCTTAAAGATAATCCAGTTCCAACCCCCCTGCACAGGCAGGAACACCTTCACTAGAGCAGGTTACCCCAGCCAACTTCCAGAGATGGGGCAGCCACAACGGCTTTGGGCAATCTGTCCCAGCATCTCAGCACCCTCACAGGAAAGAATTTGTTCCTCACATCCAACCTCAATCTCCCCTCCTCTTCAAGTCTGGAACCCTTTCCCCTTGTCCTCTCAGTACACATGCATGTAAAAAGCCTTCTCCCAGCTTTCTTGGAGGCCCCCAGGTTATTACAACCTCTGAGCTTCTTTCCTGCCTTCTGTTTGGTGAAAAAACAATCTCCAAATTTACATTTTCCGTGTGTAAAACACACACTCGCTTTGTGTAGTTTCTCTCATCCTCTTATTTATGTGGGAAAAGAAATTTTTACTCTTCAGGAAACTTAATTTGTCTGGATTTTGAGGGTTTCTGAATTTATCTGAGTTTTTCAAACTCCAAGCCTTTCCATAGCCTGAGTGCTTGCCATATAGGATTGTGCTGCTCAAGAACTGGAAGGGTTAGGCATTATGCAGAGAGACTAACCACATAATTATGGGGTTGTCATGCTGATGGATTTGCTCACACAGGGTGAAGCCACACTGCCAGACCTGAAACTCTGCTTGCAAAGAGGCCAAAGCACTTAAGATCTCCACAAGTTTCTATATTTTCTGTAAGAACAAGCTGTGTGACACACTGCCTCATTAGAACACTGCGGCACTGATCAAGCCATTCAAACAACATCATGCCAGAAGGGAGAGCATGTTATAGCACTAAGGGCTTCTAAGAGTGCTGTGTTCCCCATACATGGCCAAACAGGACTGATATCCCAAACGCTGGATGGCTGACTGAAAAAGCAGAGTGGCCTCAAGAACAGGGACACAAGCACAGTTATGGAAATGTAGTTGTATTCATAGTTCATCAAGGTCAAGGATGGCCTTTCCATCAACAAGCAGGTGATGGCTCCATCCTAGTTACAAGCCAGTTAAACACACTGGCCAGATGGAAAAGAAGGCCTGGAGAACTTGGAAAAACACTTTGACTCCAACCTCAAGGAGATCTCATTGAGCAGCTCTAAAGCAGCCACTGTTCACAATGTGAGGTAGGGATCAGAAAGGTAATCTCCTGATCAGGAAGCCCTCTCATAGTCTTCCCACCAACAGCTGTTGAGGAGTCATAGCACTGCAAGTCCCTACATGAAATGACATGCAAGGCAGATAGCAACCAACAGTATAGGGAGATGCTCCCTTTCTCTCATTAGGACTGAATGGATGACATCAGAATGAAACCCTTTTTGTGGAAAGTGATAATTATCAGTGCATGTACCACTCCTTCTCTGACTTCTAACCAAAATGTGGCATCAGCTAAGAAAAATGCCATCATTTTCCATGTGAGAATGTGATTAATGTGATCATGTACATGGAAGACAAATTCGCTTCTAATACCTTCTGTCTCATCATCCCCATCCCCCCACATAGGGCAGGCCAAGTCAAAGCAATGACTCAGAGGAAAGAATTTTCCTGGCAGTTTTATTAACCAACAATCAGGAGAGAGTTTGGCAATGATGAATTGATTGCTTTCAGCAAGTGAATAACTGATACATGTCAGTAAGCGAATAATTAATCCCTTTCAGTGAACAAATAAAATGCTTTCATAGTGAGGGTGTCATCTTAACAACCCATTGCAGATCATACTAAACTTACATAAACAACTATTATGTATCATAGAATCACAGAGCATTAGGGGTTGGAAGAGACCTCAAAAGATCATCCAGTCAAATCACCTTGCCAGAGCAGGACCGCCTAGATCAAGTCACACAGGAACACGTCCAGGTGGGTTTTAAATATCTCCAGAGAAGAAAACTCCGCAACCTCCCTAGGCAGCCCATTCCAGTGCCCTACCACCCTCACCATGAAGAAGTTCCTTCTCATACTGAGGAACCTCCTATGCTCCAACTCACACGCCTCGGCCATCACTTTTTCCAAGCTAAAGACACCTGGCTCCCTCAGCCTTTCCTCATAACGGAGATGCTCCACTCCCTTCATCATCTTTGTGGCTCTGTGCTGAACTCATTCAAGCAGTTCAGTTTCCTTCTTGAACTGAGGGGCCCAAGATTAAAAAGGAAAAAGACAAGAAGAACATAGAGAATGGAGAGAATAAGATAGAGAAAGGATAAAGTATCATCACACTTTAGCTTCTGCATCATCGAGTCATAAAACTTGATCTAATATGCTGAAGGTGATGGCCCCCTCACCAAAAATAAAGGTTCCTTTTATATAGCTTCATTTGCTTTTGATCATCTAGGAATGTTAGACATCTCATGTATAATTAAGTGTTCAAGGTGTCTAGTTTTCATTAGTAAGTTGAAGCAACAGAGGAGCTTGCAGGTGACTGAATCAGTAATCTTGAATATAAGCAAAATAATTTCTGTGGACACAGGCTGTTTGTCTCTTCAATACAGATGAAAGTCAAACAGTCTGCCTCCCTCCTCTTGTCTTCACAATGGGGTGAGAGAAAGCCTTTCAGAAGTTGTCCTCTTAAAGTTGTTAAAGATTGACTGATTAGACACCAAGCTGTCAGTTGTTTGAGACAAAACAGACCACAGAAAAAAAGAACAATTCCTTGTTTCTGCAGCTCCAGGCAGCGAATTCTGTAGTGTATGAATTACCTGAATGCTCAGAAATGGAACATTTCCATTTCCCACCCCTTCTCTGGACCTCTTTTCAAACAGAAATGCAAGTTACTTCTCATCACTAGGCTTGAAATACTTACAATCTTTGTCCAGCTTAGTAAAACTAGGGAGCTGCCAGAAACCATTTTTGAGGAAGCACTAACATCTAAAAGAGTGGTAGCAGACAGTTTGTTTGTCTCGCTGCCAAAATTAATTGCAACTATTTTATAGCCATCCATGTTTTATAGCTGACCATGTCCTGTCTTTTAAAAGAATATCTAGTTACTTGACTCACCTTCTAGCACAAACTTGTGTTTTCCATGTTTTACCTGAAACAGCACAGCTCCACAACCAGTAAAACCCATATGCAACCATTAAGAATATGTTTATCTGCCCAACATGCTGGCAAATTAAGAGAGGCACAGTGGGTGTTACACCTCTCCACTGAGGAGATTTTCTTCTTGGTTACCATAAGGTAGCTCCCCCTTCTTTCAGATCACAGAATCATAGAATGGTAGGAGTTGGAAGGGACTTTTGGAGACCATCTAGTCCAATTCCCCTACTAGAGCAGTTTGTCCTATAGTAGATCACATAAGAACTTGTCCAGGTGGGTTTTGAATGTCTCTAGCATCTGAGAACCCCCAACCCTTTGCAAAGGCTCTGTTACCCTCACTGTGAAAAAGCTTTTCTTATGTTTAAATGGAACTGCCTATATTCCAATTTATACCCATTGTCCCTAGTCCTATCACTGGGCACCACCAAGAAGAATCTAGTTCCATCATTCTAACACTCGTCCTTTAGATACTTGGAAGCATTTGGACCTTCCCCCAGTCTCTCTCCTCTCCAGACTAAACTGACCCAGTTCTCTCTGCCTTGCCCCATAAGACAGATGGTCCAGCCATCTCAGTTACACTGCACTGAGTGTTTCTCATAGCTCCCTGCCCCTGTTGAACCAGGGAGCCAAGAACCAGATGCAGCAATCCAGATGTGACTAGGGCAGAGTAGAGGGGGAGGAAAAACCTTCCTCAACCTACTGTCCATGTTCTCCTTAATTCACTCTAGGTCCTTTACTGTCACTTAAAGACAACAGTAGGATCTTGGTGATCTATGCAGTGATAGAAACTGCTGTGAAGACTACTGGTGTAAAATCACCTTGCTGCCAGCTATGAAGACAGCACAAATCCAGTCCCTCATTAGTTGCAGATCTATTAAATATGCACAAAACCTTCACTGTCAACTATTTTTGCTATATAACTTTAAAGTCTCCACTGTGATTGGTAAGAAGTAACTTTTCACACTGCAAAGGGTTGAGCTAAAGACCTTGACAAGATAGTTTATTTTGAATATCATACCATTTCTTTTCTCAAAGCCACCAGAGCAAATAGCCCTGCACAGTGTCACTGGAAGGCATCTAAGTCAAGCCACTCCGGTTTAACACGGAACAGCCTATAACTTCACTGTGTCACTATGTTTCACATCCCATCCTCTGCTTTTGAGCTAAGGATGCTTCTAGAGCTGGTGACTGCTTCCTGCCCAGTATGGATTCAGGGGAAACAGATAACAGGACAACAGCCAAGGGTTGAGCCAACGATAAGGTCAAGTGCAAGTTTGGTCTGTAAATACAAGTCAATCATTTTACTCCCATAAATAGCTGGCAGCCCTTTGAGCTGTCCTGCAGGGCAGCTGGCTGAACACCAGCACCTCCCCTTTGGCAGAGACTCCTGACAAGGAGACTCCTTGAGATTGAGAGATTCCTTGCTGCAACAGATCCTCAGCAGGCAACTATTAGAATGCAAAACTCTAAAGCTTGATTAAGATAATATACAAGATTAACTGTGCACATACAATCTATTACATGGAAGGGTCTCCTGACAGCTTGGTCTGACCCTGTCCTCCATGCAGTCATCAATCCTGTGTACCTCACCATCCAATCTTGTTAAAGAATTGCGTCTACCGGTCAACCTTTGTTAAATCTGTTTTATCTGAATAAAACCATTGTGTGAGTGAAGTGCAATATTCCATCTGTTATATTCACTTGTAAGCTTTAAAACACTTCTTTATTCCTATAAGGTTTACTTTGCCCTTTCTCTCTCACCTTTAAAGGCTTTGTCTACCCTCTTTGAGCCTTAGCTTATCATTGCATTAACAGGTTTTTAAGGGACATGGGTCAGACACATTCTTTCCAACAAAATTGCATTTGTTGATTAAATAACATCATAGAAATTTTTTTTTTTTTCCATGAAAATTCTTAACTGTATAAGCAACACACTGCCAGTGTGTAGGCAGGGAGTTTTCTGTGTATAAAACACAGGTTCCCCCCAAGGAGCTTTTTTCCTGACACTTGAGATGTTTGTGCTTCTGCTACAAATAGAATAATAGAATCATAGAATGATTCCGGTTGGAAAAGACCCTTGGGATCATTGAATCCAACCATCAACCCTACTCTACAAGTTCACCCCAAACCAGATCCTACAACACTACACTTAAGTGACTTTTAAACACATCCAGGGATGGGGACTCAACCACCACTCTGGGCAGCCCATTCCAGTGCCTGACCACTCTCTCCATGAAGAATTTTTTCCTGATGTCTAATCCAAGCCTACCCTGTTGAAGCTCGAAGCTGTTCCCTCTGGTTCTGTCGCTAATTACCTGTGAGGAGAGACCAGCACCAACACCTCTACAATATCGTTTCAGATAGTTGTAGAGAGTAATGAGGTCTCCCCTTAGCCTCCTCTTCCTCAAACTAAACAGTCCCAACTCTTTCAATCTCTCCTCACAAGATTTATTCTCCAGGCCCTTCACCAGCTTCATTGCCCTCCTCTGCTCTTGCTCCAGCACCTCACTATCTCCCTTGTTCAGAGGTTAGAATCATAGAATCATTACGGATTTGAAGGGACCTCGAAAGATCATCTAGTCCAATCCGCTTGCAACAGCAGGATCACCTAAACCAAGTCACACAGGAACCTATCCAGTCGGTTCCCAAAACGGGACACAGTGCTCAAGGTGCAGCCTCACCAGTGCTGAGTACAGGGGTACAATCACCTTCCTACTCCTGCTGGACACAGTTTCTAATACAAGCCAGGATGTCATTGGCCTTCTTGGCCACCTGGTGACAACCAGCCCTCCCCAGTGTCAAGGCAGGATGACAGACTGACAAAAGGACTGCTGGAGACACTGAAAATTTGCAAAGCTGATGGAGTGAAGAGGGACTGATCACCTATCACCACCACCACATTCCCCACTATCCACAAAGCTGAAACTTGCTGAGAAGATGGCCAGAGAACCCAGGAGTTTCTCCAGAGATCTGTAGAGCTGAGAGTGAGGTGCCAGGAGGGAGCCAGAGCCTGTAGTCCTAAGTGGTGATCTGACTCCCTTGACTGTCTTCTCTATCTTTCCCCTTTTCCTCTCATCTGCTCTCTGAATTGCGCATCCAGTAATTGTAGTGATTTCTATGCCTTCTGAGTTTGCAATCTGATAATTTCAGCAAACTGACTTCTATATGGATCTATGGTGTCAATCTCCTTAATTGAACCCCAAGTGAATCCATGAACCTGAGACTCTCCCTTCTCTCAAGATCAGGACATAACAAGCATCAGTGTCAAACTCCTTGCACTCTCGTACTACCTATGGTGCCTCCCTCAGCAGCAGCAGCACCAGCACCACACGGCCCCCACTATAGCAACACTGCCTGTACTTTTGAGTGGAATTCAACAGCTTTGGGGCAAAAAGTGCCAAAAATGCCCTTGAAAGCTTGGTTTAGCTTGGCTTAGAATCACAGAATCATTATGGCTGGAAAGGACCTCATTAAGTCCAGCCCTCATTCCAACGTCTCCCTAACCACTATGCCATGGCCCCAAGTGCTCTAGCTATTCGGTTTTTGAACACCTCCAGGGATGGGGACTCCATCGCTTCCCTGGGCAGCCTGTTCCAGTGCCCAACCACTCTCTCAGGAAAGAACTTCTTTCTAAGATCCAATCTAAACCTCCCCTGGCACAACCTGAGGCTTGCCCAGCATTGAGAAGGAAGGGGGTCTTCAGTGTTAGGTGGTGCCATAAATGGATCAAAAAGGCATTTTTACCTCTACACGCGGGTGAAGTCCGAACTGGATGCAGTCCATGCTGGGTGGGAGCCATCCTACCCTGGGGAAGAGACATCATGCCCCCCCACCTCACTTGGGGCTGCCCACTGAGGCCGGCAGGAGGAGGGGCAGAATTCGAGAGCTTTACTGTCGTGAGGAGCCACAGATGGTTAAAAGAGGCGGGATTTGAACGAATGGCTGCAGTCCTAATGGGAGGTAGCTAGTCCTGACGGGCGGTAACCCGCCTCAAGGGGACAGCCACCACCTCGCCTCTGCCGGGGCAGCCCCTCGCCGGGGCGCAGAGCTGTGGGGCCACCAGCGAGAACGGCACCACTCCGCCCCTTCCTGCGTCAGCCTCAGCCATGGCGCTGCGGTGCTTCGTACTTGTCCTCCTGCCGCTGGCTGCGGCGGGCAAGGGGCTGAGCGGCTACTTCGGCACCAAGTCTCGCTACGAGGAGGTGAACCCGCACTTGGAGAGCGACCCGCTCTCGCTGGGCCCCTCCGCGGCCGCGTCAGAGCTGCCCGCCGCCTGCGCCGCGCTGCAGCTGCGCGCTGTGCTGCGCCACGGCACCCGCTACCCCACGGCCGGCCAGATCCGCCGCCTGGGACAGCTACACGCCCGCCTGCGCCGCTCCACAGCCACCGCCGATGCCTGCCCCGCCGCCGCCGCCCTGGCCGCCTGGCAGATGTGGTACGAGGAGAGCCTGGACGGCCGGCTGGCGCCGCAGGGCCAACGCGACATGGAGCTGCTGGCCCGCCGGCTGGCCGCCCGCTTCCCCGCACTCTTCGCCGCCCGCCGCCGCCTGGCTCTGGCCAGCAGCTCCAAGCACCGCTGCCGGCAGAGCGGCGCCGCCTTCCTCCGCGGCCTCGGGCCTAACCTCGGCAGCGATGGTAAGCCCGACCGCACGCACAACCACCCCCCGCCACCGCCCCGAGGGATCCCGGGCTTTGCTGAGGCCTCCCTGGGTCTGGACAACCAACCTTATGGGGAACGTGTGAGGGAGCTGGAGATCTGGTAACTCGCCGCAGCTGTCCAAAACGTTGTGGGGAGGTGGGGGGTGGTCTCTTCTCACAAGGAAAAGGTGACAGGACAAGGGGAAATAGTCTTAAGTTACGCTAGGTGACGTTCAGGTTGGACATGGTTGGACTAGATGATCTTAAAGGTCTTTTTCCAACCTTAAACAATTATATGGAACTTTGTGAGGCCAGTCCCGAGACTGCACCCTGTATCATATAGGGATGCAGCTGTGATGGAGGGGCTGCTCCCAGTGGTGTCTCCCAGGGTAGGGGGGGCTAGCCCTGAGATGGTGGTGCTTCTCCTGGCTATGTCCTTGACACCACGTTTGCTTTCAGAGGAGGAGATTGAAGTTAATGATTCCTTGATGCGGTTTTTTGATCACTGTGCCAAGTTTGTGGCCTTGGTGGAAGAGAATGATGCGGCGATGTGCCAGGTGGATGCCTTCAAAGAGGGACCAGAGATGAGGAAGGTCTTGGAGAAAGTGACGAGTGCCTTGTGTTTGCCGGTGGATGAGCTGAATGCAGGTAACATATGTTTCTTGGAGGTGCCTTCTGCTTCAGGTTTGGCTGAGAGCAAGCTCCAAGATGTGCTGTAAATAGAGACACAATCCCTAATGAAATGCATGAGTCTGTAATGGTTCTGCAGTAACAAATGCCTGTTAGTCAGCAGTCAGAAAGATGAAAAAAATACCTTTTTTGTATGTGAAGTCGACTTTACCTTTCTTTTGAGGGATATGAGTGTTACTCTTTTAATTATCCTTTGTACAGCAGGTTATCTTTTCTAAAACCAGTTGCAATTCAAACACAACCAACCTCAGGAAGAGGCAGACATGTATGGACCTGTACATCCATGTTGTAACTTTGCTTCTCCAGAAAGTGCCAGGTTTCCCTATGTGCTTAAGTGATGGAGGAGGCCCCAACCACACAGACATCGCTTTGCTTCCAGCATGTGCCTTTTGTCACAGTTCCAAAGCTACTTGTCCAAAGTACTTCACTGTGAGAGTGGTGAGAGCCTGGAATGGGTTGCCCAGGGAGGTGGTGGAGGACCCATCCTTGGAGGTGTTTAAGGCTGGGCTGCATGAGGCTCTGGCCAGCTTGATCTAGGGTGGGATGTTGGCAGGGGAGTTGGAACTGGATGATCCTGTAGTCCCTTCTAACCCTGACTGACTGTATGACTTGGTCTGTGCGATCCTGCTGTGTCAGGGGGATTGGACTAGATGATCTTTCGAGGTCCTTTCTAATCCGTAATGATTCTATGATTCTATGATTAGATTGCTATGAAGGGAAAACAAGAGCACTCCACATCAAAAGCTGTACATTTGCTGATGTACACACTGTACTCATCTGCTGCGGGCGCATCACCGTCACAAAGATAACATAGGGAAGGAGTGCATTCAATGTAGAGAGGTCTCTAACTACCACCACTCGCCCTGCATATTGGTGGTTGCGTTTCATAGAATCATAGATCACCTAGACCAAGTTACACAGGAACACATCCAGGCGGGCCTTGAACATCTCCAGTGAAGGAGACTCCACAACCACCCTGGGCAACCTGGGTGAAAAATGTGAAAAGCTTGTAGTGTGAATTTGGGTTCTGCACGGTAATTCTTTTGAGAACTGTTTCTGTTTGGTGCTTGGCCATCATTTTTGGGATTGTGTTGTTTGCATTGCTAAGTTTCAACTTCATTTTAGAGGGGAGTCAAGAGAGATTTGAGAGAAAGTGGCTTCGTTTTTACTTTGGTTTTTGATTTATTGCAGATCTTGTTCAAGTGGCTTTTCTCACCTGTTCATATGAGTTGGCTATAAAAAATGTGACCTCCCCGTGGTGTTCGCTCTTCAGTGAAGAAGATGCCAAGGTATGTGCTAAGTGGAAGAGAGAGATTTGAGAAGCTTTTGAAAGGTGCCTTAGTGTTCAGATAGGTGTCTTGGCACAGTTAAAAGTTTAACTTATGTGCCCCATATTCTTCAACCTGTTCTTTGGACTCCAGAGGGCTCTGATTAATGAAGCAGAAAGACTGAAATACCCTTCTTTAGTCAGACTTAAGTACTGTTGTGGTATTGCTTTGTTCTGTTTAAAATGGTCTTTTCTTGTGCTTAATTCTTGAGCTTTTATTTCAGTGATAATCAGAAATGCTCTGGACAACTTTGTTTTGCATATGATAATCACTTGATAAAACTCTTGTTTCCAGAGGACACAGATGAGTCCTTCTGGGTTCTCAAAGACTTAGTTTATGTAGTTCTGTGGACTCTCAGATTTCTAAACCTAGTACCTGTTAATGAAACTAGTAAAATCTAGATAAATGGTGTTTGTATTAGTTCCTGTTATTTGAAAAAGTGCCTCCTGTACCCTTTGATGTTCAGTAAGGCCTCCCCTCTCAGCTCCTAAGGAACCTTAGCACCCATGGGCAAGAGGGGATACCTCTGTGTAGTTAGGAGGTTGGCTAAAGGATGGGCAGTGGAGTTAGGAGTAAATGCTTTCTTCTCACAGAGTCACCATGGACTTTTGCTAGACCTGCACTGTCCAGTATAAGCCATTTAAGCAGTGAGATGGGAAAGCTTCCCAGTTACACAAGGTTCCTTGGCATAGTGATCATAGTGGGTGTTTGAGAGACTTTGCAGAGGAACCGGGTGAGATTGAATTACACAACAGATCATACTCGCTGAGAAACAATGTATATGGGATGAGAAGTTGAAACCTCGTAGGTGAGGTGGCCATCTCTCAGACCCACTGAGCAGTACAATTTTCATGGTACAGGTCCATGAAAATGTTGGCAGAGATACAGTGAAAATATTGAATGAAATGTAAACCCAACTTTAATGCTAGAATGGTAGGAAAAGGCACTGATAAGGAGAGTGTTGCCTGCAAATACATGGATCTAGGACATAGGTCTGGCTTCTTGACGTGTGTGCTCATCTCTGGAATGTAGAACTAGATAAACTGGGTTAAAGGTGTGGATGGGGTTGCTTCCATCAAGAGAAAGATTAACTAAGCTCAAGATCCTTGATCTTAGTAAGGCAAAGTCAGAAATGCTAAAAAAGCAGTGGATAGTGATTGTCTTGCTGTGTGCAGTACCTAACAGGTTTCAAAGGAATTAAAACCAGCAGGCAGGTTTCTATTAGCACAGCATGTAGCAAAAGTGCAAGGTCCTGTTCAGTCCAAGCTTTGCCCGTTCAAAAGGGAGATTGGATTATTGTGGGCGAGAATCCACCATAGTCTTAAATTTGTAGAAAACCACCATAGGACTCAAAGTCCTGGGCTGAAGGTTCCTGGAGTCAGAGGAGTTGTGCCTGTGGTTTTCCCTAAGCCTGATTACCTGTGTGGTCAGAGACAAGATGCTGGATTTGGTTGCACTCTACTGTGATGACCTGTTGTGCCTGGTTTTATGTTGAAGCAGTTTCAACCAGAGCCTTGATGTTTGGCAAGTGTCAAAGATTTCTTGACTTCCTACAGCATTTGGTGACATTGTTTGCAGGGGTTTCAGTTTCCTGTAGTGCAATAAAAAAAACTTGTGAACTCTCTAACTTTAGGTACTGGAATACCTGAATGACCTGAAGCAATATTGGAAGAGAGGTTATGGCTACGAAATCAATAGTCGCTCCAGCTGCATTTTATTCCAAGATATCTTCCAGCATTTGGATAAAGCGGTGGAAGAGAGCAAAAGGTAAATGAAAAGTCTCTTGTAGTTTGACTGCTTTCTGTGGGCACTCCCAAGTAGGATTTAATGTAAATAGTAGAAGTAATGTATTTTAGTTCCAAACATAACAGTGTTAGTAGAGTTTGAACTAGAAGAATTTGAATGGAGGGGCTAGAGCAGTGTTACTGTTAAGAATGTATTTTCTCCCATTGATGCACTTGTGTCCATCTAATACCTTTTGATCTTTGAAGGCCTGTGAGGATCAGTAAGGTCAAAGGACAACCAGCTACTGCATTCTCTTCCTGCACAGTCTGATGAGAGGCCATTGAGTTAAAACAGTGAGGTTTTTTTTTAAAATGTACTTGCTAAAAACAATCTGTGGGGGAAAAGGAAAGACTGTGGATGGAAAGCACCCTGGTGATATGTTCTGTGATCTGGTTATTTCAGCAGGCAAGTCCTGTGTGAAGTTCAGTGTGACTTGAGTTCTTTTCAGAGTAGAGGTGTTGAAATACAATTATGGAAAAAGAATTGTTACAGATCATAAGATTTAACATAATGAAACAGTGATTCTAGACCAGAACAGGCTGTGGCAGGATCCAAAAGGCTAAAGCTGTAACAGCTAACCAGCTTTGTAACAAACCTGCTTCGTTTTAACTATGGAAGAGCAGACTTCAGGACTTTGCTCTGTGCCTTGTAAGAGCAGGAAACAAGACACTACTGTCATGAAGTCAATGTAAATTACTTCACACCTTGGGTTCAGCTGGCCAGTTCAAGAAATCCTGTCTAGCATATTTAGTTTCTGATTCTTTACAACAAAGCTGTAGTTTACAAACAAGATTGTAGCCAAAGGAAGTTATTTTGCCTTACAAATAATTTGAAGATGCAGCAGTTGGGTGTCTTGAAAGGATGGTGGTTTGATAGAGTCTTCATTTGTTGCTGTGATTTGGCACTAATCATTTTTTGTCAATGGAACAACAGTGACAGTGGTACCCCATCAGCTGAATTGTGCGGTCCTCTAGACTTGCCTTTCTAGAGCCGTGGATGTAATCATTCCTGTACTGCCTTTAAAAATTGGCGATGAGATGTCTGTGCTGGTTTTGTGCATCATTTAGTCCTGTGAGCTGGTGTCAGAGGTTGTGGTTCAGTATCTGCTTGGTGTTGATCATGTGTGAATCAGTAGGACACATGTGGAGTCCTACATTTGGGGATGAGTAACACCAAGCACCAGGACAGGTTAGCAGTCATCCTGCTGGAAAGCAGCTCCATGAAAAAAGAACTTGGTGTCTTGACAGATAGCAGGTTCTCCATGGGACAACAGTGTTCCCTTGTGGCCAAGAAGGCCTGTGGTATCCTGGGGTGCATTAAGAAAACTGTTTCCTAGAGAGGTTTTCTTCCCCCTCTACTCTGTCCTAGTAAGCAACATTTGATGTCCTGGGTCCAGTTCTGGGCTCCCCAAGTCAAGAGAGGCAGGGATCTACCGCAGAGAGTCCAATGGAGGGCTACAGGAGTGATGAAGGGACCTGAGCTCTTCACCTGTGAAGAAAGACTGAGAGAATTTGGGCTGTTTAGTCTGAAGAAGAGAAGGCTGAGGAGTCTTACTGATGTCTGTAAATATCTGAGGAGTGGGTGTCAAGCGGAAGGAGCCACTCTTTTCTGTGGTGCCCAGCAACAGGATAAGGAATAACAGGGATACACTTCAACATAGAAGGTTCCATCTCAGCTTGAGTAGAAACTTCTTTCTTGTGAGGGTGACAGAGCCCTGGAACCAGCTGCCCAAGGAGGTTGTGGAATCTCCTGCTCTAGAGACATTCAAAACCCACCTTGAAGCAGTCCGGAGTGACTTGGTCTAGATGATCCTGCTCTGCAGGGAAGTTGGACTAGATGATCTCTAGAGGTCCCTTCCAGCCCCTAAATTTCTGTAATTCTGTGATGGGGAGAAGGAAGATGGGAAGGAAACCGAAATCAGTAGTGGTTTGCAGAAAACAAAAGGCTTACAGTTTGGGATGTTTATGTCACAGAATTATCTGCATTGGCTTTTGTGTGCTGGTAGTTTTTCTTTTCTACTGTAGGCAGTGTGTTCATATGGAAATTTCCAATCTGTGTGCATGTTCCTCACACAAACTCAGGAATTAGAAGTTTATAGTTTAGTGGTCAGTCACATGAATTAATACCTTAGCAGGCAAATGTGGAAGTGTTTTATAAAATAAAATATTTAGGATTTGAGCATAAGGCTGTGTAAATATTGTGCCATTAAATACTTGATAGAAACCAGTTTAGAGGTAACTTGAACTTAGAACCAGCAAATTCAGCTTCAGTGTTGGTTGATAAGCATAAGTTACATGTGACGAATGTCCTCGCATCCCTAGCATCCTTGGAAGTTTGCATTCAACATGTTAAAGCAGATCCACCTAGCCCCCAGCAGGATTATATTAATGGCTTTCATATCTCTTTTTTATTGTTGGAATCCTTTGTTTTCTCTTATAGTTGTCAGACTGAAATGGGAAGTAATATTCCATAACTGAGAAACTATTCATAAAGTTGATGATAACCATTTTGTAGCAAACAGTAGAGAAGTTGTGTTCCTTTAAGAGTTTGTTGACTAAGGATCCAACATTGGACATTGTAAGTGGTAGAAGGATTGGGTGTTAAGTCACCTCAGCTGAAGGAGACTAAGGGGTGACCCTGTGGATGTTGATAACTATGAGAAGGGTGGGTGTCAGGAGGATGGAGCCAGGCTCTTTTCAGGGGTGTCCAGGAACAGGACAGCAGGGACAGGCTGGAGCAGAGTAGGTTCCATGGAAACAGCATGAAGCAGGAAAACCTTTTCCCTGTGAGGGTGATGCAGCCCTGGCCCAGGCTGCCCAGAGAGGCTGTGGAGTCTCCTGCTCTGGAGAGATCACAAACCCACTTGGATGTTATTCTGTGACCTGATCTAGGGGATCCTGCTCTGTCAGGATCCTGGACTAGATGTTCTCTAGAGGTCCTTCCAACCCCTGACATTCTGTGATTTGGTGAAGTGTAATTCTCAGTCTGCTGGTTTATTTGCTGATCCTTAATGTGAGATGCAGAGAGAAACTCTGTTCATCCACTGGAGCTTTGAGTGACACAGAAACGGTGAGGTAATGTTTAATATGTGACAGGATTTCTTTCATCAGAAGGGGAGTTATCACTAGGTAAACAAGTACTGTTTATCTTAGGTGTTTTAGGAATTCACCTGGAAACTGTTTTCAGCAGAATGTTGGCTTAGTATTCAAGAAGGTAAGCGAGTTGAAAATGTGCCTTTGAGATGTACCCACGGGCTTTCCTCACACTTGCATCCTAATTGGTGCTGTAGTCCCTCTGCACCAACATAATCATGAGCTTAGCGAAGGGGCCACATAGGACTGCTAGTGAGAGCTGAGGGCAGAAGTGCACATGACTGCACTGCATTGTGTGGCAGCACTGGGCAGAATCTTGTCAGTGCTGTGCATGAACCAGCATAAAGGAGACACCTCTGTCTTTTTGGCCACGAATGGGTTAAAACTTGGCAGTTGCAAACTTGAAATAAGTTTGGGCTTTCAGGAGTTGCTGTTAGTGGAAGGTGGGTTGGCTGACAAAGCAATAGTAACCCCTCTACTAGGACATCAATGAATGCCCTCACACCCTGCATTTCTTTCTTTCCCCTTGCCTTTATATCTGGGCTGATGCTGTATGGTATCATACGTATGCTGGAGTATCACCTTAATCAATCTGGATTAGCTGGCCTGGCCCACCCCTCAGCCTACTGATGGGGAGAGGGTTAGGAAAGAACCCCCCGCCTCCAGCCTTGGTGCTGTGAGCCATGCTCAGCAGCAGCCAAAACACGGGTGTTATCAACACCCCTTCAGGTACCACCACACACAGCATAGGGAGAGGTGGCATGGGGAGGATCAACCCCATTCCAGCTAAACTAAATCCAAAAATAAGAACTGGGAATGAGCAGATTAGGAAGAAGTGCAGGTTAACAGAAAAGCAGACAAGCAAAGCCTTTAACACCCCTCTGAAGTCTGAAAATTAATTTGAGTGTGGTTTGTCTGTACCTAACAAGTAAATGAAAGGAGCGAGCACTTGTTTCCTGGTCATGCAAAGGATCTTTGCACAACGCCAGTCTTTCAGTCCTTCAATTATTCATGGTAGCTACAGCTATAATTTCAAGTCTGCATAAATGATCTTTAAGTTCAATAATAGTAAAAAAGGCAGTATTTGGGGAAGAAAACCCCCATTGTATCTGTACTTAGGATTTATTGGGAAGTAGATAAGTAGTCACTGAATTACAAGGTGGAGCAGGTCTTCCCAAGAAGAGCAGATGTGTGAGACAGAGCCCTCACTACAGAACCAAGATCACTTAATCCTCCCTTTCAGCCTTGGCTGCAGGTTGGTTCTGGTGTCTGAGGGTTCTCATGTCACATTGGCACCAGAGGAGGAAGAAGGTAGTGAGTTTATGCTTTGTGTAAAGCATCTGGACCCTACAAATCTTGCAAGATTCAAAGTTAGCGTGCATTGTCTCAGATGGCAGCTGAAAGGTTCTGAAGTTTGCCTTACCCTGTGAAAAAAGAACGTGCCACTCCACCCCACAAACATCAGATGGCAGTCTTAAAGCAGAGAAGGCAAGAAGCCATCTGTACGGAGCAGACCTGCAAGAATGCGTGCAAATCCACCGCTGAGTAAGTACTTGGAACAGCTTCCATCTTGTGATCTGGAGAGCAGACGTGCAACTAACGCTTGCTCATCTAAGGAGAAGGACTATCGCAGATCCTGTGGCTGTGTGAGAGTGCACATTAAAGCAGGAAATCATCTAAATAAAACACTTGTGTTCATAACGGTAGGAAATGCTTGGTTGTGTGTGTGTGGGTCTGCATGAGTGTCTCATCTTTTTTCATGGTATTATGCTACTTGAAGGCAACAGGTTAAATAACTTATTCAACAGTTCATTACTCAGAAAAATATTTTTTAAGTTGAATGTTGCTTCAATTTCGTGATAGTTAACATTGATATATAACTAGTTTGCCCTTAACATTTAAGAAAAACAATCTTGCTACCACACGGTTATGTTTTCTCCAAGTTCTCCTTTCCTTCTGAAAGCTTAGACTGGGCTATCCAAAAGTAGAAAGAGGGCATAATTTCTGTTTCTGCCAGAAGTTGAGGGAGGAGGAGCCAGGGAACTACA
This sequence comes from Rhinopomastus cyanomelas, assembly GCA_013400115.1. NCBI lineage: Eukaryota > Metazoa > Chordata > Aves > Bucerotiformes > Rhinopomastidae > Rhinopomastus > Rhinopomastus cyanomelas. The sequence continues at coordinate 232,418 of VXBP01006262.1, read as the reverse complement.
GGCCAGTCAGTCTCACCTCTGTGCCTGGTAAGATCATGGAGCAGATCCTCCTGAAGGCACTACTGAGACAGGAGAGTAGTGAAGAGGTGATTGGGAACAATCAGCATGGCTTCACCAAGGGCATATCCTGCCTGACAAACCTGATGGCCTTCTATGAACAGGTCACAACATTAATGGATGAGAGGTGAGCGACTGATGTAATTTACCTGGACCTGAGCAAAGCCTTTGACACTGTCCTGCACCACATTCTGGTCTGCAACCTGGTGGAACATGGCTTTGATGGGTAAAGAACTGGCTTGATGGCCACACCCAGAGAGTGATTGTCGATGGATCCATGTTCAAGTGGAGGCCAGTGACAAGTGGAGTCCCTCAGGGATCAGTCCTGGAACCAGTCTTGTTCAACATCTTTGTC